>CM069453.1:19795569-20018337 GCA_035610835.1 Ophiura sarsii
AAGTCGCTTCACGATTGGGGATTATTCTGATATAAAAGTATCTTGATGTTAAAAAAAGTTACTGGAACATAAACCTTTGAAAATGACTAATCTGTCAATATTTTTATTGCAATTTGTCTAAATTTGAAAAGAGCAAATTGGTATTTTTCATGATTAGGCCACTAAAAATCCCTGTTCTACGGGCCGGGCAAACGGACCTCTCAGTAAGGGTCGGTCGGTCGGTCGGTCGGTCGGGCGTTGTTATTGTTTTGTTTTGTTTTACATGAATTGTAGGGGCTTTTTCAACAATTTTCAAATTGTCTAGAAAAAAAGTTGTTTTGGCAAATTAAAAAAAAAGTCGGTCGGGCCCGTAAGAAAGGGTGTTTCTTCGTGGCCTATTCGTGGATATAAGACCAAATGGGTATTAGACCAACACCAAATGGGTATTAGACCAATTGGATGCTAGACCAATTGGATGTTAAACCAATTGGATGTTAGATCAATTGGGTGTTGGACCAAATGGGTATTAGACCAATTGGGTGGTAGATCAATTGGATGTTAGACCAAATGGATATTAGACCAACTGAGTATTAGACCAAATGTGTTCAGACCATATGGGGTTAGACCAAATGACATTTAGACCAAGTGGGTGTTCGAACTAGTGGGTATTAGACTATATGGGCTTAGACCAATTTGGATTAGACGAATTAGACATTAGACCAAATGGGTTTACCATACGGCGATAGACCTTCAAAAACTTTGCTTGGTCATATTTTGGTAAATAAAATTGAAAATCGCCACCCACCTCCACGTTTTTACGAAACTGCTGCTGTATGTCAACGAGAAATATGCGCACGGACGTTTAGTTCAATACGATGAGTCCTATGTTGTCATACTCAAATTACGTCAAAAGAAATCGATTTATAATTATACACTAGCAACTAAAAGTATTAGGACACCTTGCAAGCTGCAAATTGAGGGAAAACACTGGATGGAGTACATTGAACTACAATGTGGACCACCACCTGTGATTGTACTATAGAGTTAGCTTTTGGTATTCTAGTGTTATAAAATTAATGGTATAAGTTCTTAAAAGTTGGTTTAAATGAATTTGGGATATTCCTGAGATATTACGAGGGTCAGTCAGTAAGTAATGAAAGTGATCATGGTATGGAATGCATGGGTGATTCTATTTAGGGATAATGTAATCAATACAAAGTATGAACCTTTGTTTCAAACAATACACTTTTGGATTTCTAAGTATCAATTATGACGTCATAGCATTAGCGTAAACTAAGTACACTTGGGACACTGCCTGAAATTGGTCAATATTTGGCTAGATATCACGGCAATGCAAGCATAGAAACAGATAGTTAGAACACATAATAATCTCTGTTTCACACTTTTTATAGATCCGAATTCCTTAATACAAATAAGAAGGGACCATTTCAAATACGCTTTTATTAAGCAAAATCCGCAACAATAAACCTTAGAAAACAACAAAGGATAAAGAACAATGGAGGGATTATAATTAAGTAAATTATTGTGGGTTCATAACTTTATTTTGTCTGTCAGTGTCAATGTCATAAGCACAAAAATAATAAATAAATACAAAGTAAGTTAGTAAGTAGGCTATACCTTATTTGTGCATAAATATTAGGTTAAAAGAAATTTCCAGAAATCTGCATATTTAATGGTCAAATTACGGATTACCAAAAATGTTGACGGATTACCAGATTTCATGACATTGGTAATCCGTACCAGGATTTTTCATGAAATTTCCTTAAACCATTGAAATTATGTGACGATTGCTTTACCCATATATATAGCTCCAAAGATAGCAGTAACAAGAGAGATTGTGGCAGCCATCTTTGATTGATATATTCATGTAGCCTATATATCTTCATTTTGACTAGCACAATAATTATACACATTGATAAACACATTTGTCAATATTTCTGATTAGAATTTTAAGGCACAGTAAACTTTTATCTGGTAAATTTCATGATTTTCGCCATTTTGGCCCAGTTCAAAATTATCTGCCGTCTGCGCATGCGCATATTTTCTGTCAATTTTATGTGAATAATTCAGATATTTAGTTAACTATCCTATGGAATCTCCCAAATGGGTTTATTGCTTGGTTTTTCCCTAAATTGTTTGATTTTCCGCAATACTAGTGCTTCACTCACTGGGCATTTTTCAATGAAAATGGGCTATTTGAAATACTGATATTTGTATACCTGTTATTCAATTGCTTCTGCTTACTTTTTCCTCTTATACTACACATTTCAAATTACACAGGGATTATTAGTTATTGTCTTTTGTATCATAATTATTATGCGAAGAAAAAAATCGGGATTTACCTGCTTCTGATGTCATGTTATGCAATCTTCTTATCACGTGTTTCATTTAAACAATTCAAATTTCCCGCCAAATAATTGATTTAGCCGTGTCCCAAGTGTACTAACTTTAAGCTAATGCTATGACGTCATAGTTCATACTTATATAAATCCAAAGTGTATCGTTTGAAAGACAAAGGTTCGTACTTTGTATTGATCACACTAACAATCAATGGAATCGCTCATGCATTCCATACCATTATCACTTTCATTACATTTCGTGATTTAGAGTCAAATTAGCTTGACAAACATTTATGATGAAATGCTATAACTATGTAGTGTGCCCAGGTCATGTGGGTGTTATGAGAAAGTTCAGAGATTTTGGATGGTTTGCATTTAAAATATGAAAGTAAAGGTGTCAAAATTAAATTAAATTACCATCCTAAATATCTTATTTTAAGATGAATTAAGAGATCAATTGTCAATATATGGGAGAGATTGAATATGGTATACCCCCCTGAAGTAGTAAAAGTATACATTTTCTGAAGGGAAATTGCATGAGGAAACCAAATATGCCATTAAAATATAGTACGACCAAGAACTAAAATGGTATGATCGGAAATGTTCGGAAAAATATCAGAGTTTTTTAATTTTTAATTTGAGATCCATATATTTTTTTATACCTACTCCTATCATTATTTTGTTTACATATTTGAATTCCTCATGATATTAACCATTAGATGATATATAATTGTCAAAGTTACTACGTCGGTATGGTCATTATACCGGCTAGTGAATATCTCCAATTTTTATTTTATATATTTTTAGAATTTTCAGAAATATTTGTTTAAGGATGAACCTTTCCCTGATATAAACTGCATTTCTGAATTCCTCTAGTTACAAGCTTTCCAAAAATGTATACCTTTGCTATCATAGGTTGAAAACTTTTTCTGTTATAGTCATTTTTATAAATCCGGTAAATTGAGGCTGATTATTCATGTTGACTGTGTAGCGAATAGGAAGAAAGCTGATGATCATTGTCTTATCCATAATTAATTAGTTGTTACAAATAGTTGACAAGTCTGTTGAACCACATACTTAAAGACTACTAAATATCCTTTGAAATGGGACCAAAATGATGTTTGTAACATTAGGGGTTGACTAATTATTGTAAAAAGAACAAAGCATGGGATTATCCCCATTGAGTTTGTACAGACGGCACCCCTTCCAGCACCACCCCTGGTCCTCAAACATCAAACATCTGTATCTCCCTTTCTGTATTAGCTATACCAAAGCTATTTGGCAGGCAGATAGCTTGATATTAGGGCTTTAAAATGATACCAAATTTGTTGAGATAGCTTTTGTGGTTTTAAAAATATATGAGGAAAATGACAGCATGAAGCTAAAAAATGTAACAGCACCACCCTATTTAGACTGTAGGCCGTGCATGTTTTATTCCTTCAGAAAACAATTCTAGCACTCTCCATCTAGGGGATAGATGAAATGTGGCTTAAAATGAAGCTAATATATGCCTGATCAATATTTTACCTTATCCCACGTTCGTAGGTTGCACATTATGACCCTAGACCTCGATTTAGGGTCAAAGGTCACATGTGTTTCAATGGGAAGTCAAAAACTAAATTTAACATGGTAAAAAAACTAAAAAATGAGCTATTGACTATGAAAAGTATATTATATTGTTGGGATGAGTGTTTTAAACAAAAAAGTCAATCACAACTTTGATCGTAGATCAATAGTTTTTGAACTGTGACCTTTTGAAAAAGACAAGTTGGCCAAAATAGGCCATTTTGGTCATTTGTTTGCAAAATTGGCACAAAAATGACATGTTATCATCATTAAAAAAATATTTTGACTCAATGTGAATTGATAAACCATGTTATAATGTTGGTTTATAGATGAACTTTACATTAAAAGACATTTCAAAAGTCAATGGTGTCCGCATGCCATGGCAAACAGCTTTAATATCCTTCAAATTCATCGAAAATGGGTAAAATCTGAGTCAAATTTAAAGGATTTGAAGGATATTAATGCTGGTTGCCATGGCATCAACATACCATTGATTTTTGAAATGTGTTGTAATGTAAGGTACATCTATATACCAACATTATAACATGGTTTATCAATTCATAATGAGTCAAAATATTTTTTTAATGATGATATCATGTCATTTTTGTGCCAATTTTGCGAAAATATGACCAAAATGGTCTATTTTGGCCAACTTGTAATTTTCAAAAGGTCACAGTTCAAAAACTATTGATCTACGATCAAAGTTGTGATTGACTTTTTTGTTTAAAACACTTATCCCAACAATATAACATACTTTTTATAGTCAATAGCTCATTTTTTAGTTTTTTTACCATGTTAAATTTAGTTTTTGACTTCCCATTGAAACACATGTGACCTTTGACCCTAAATCGAGGTCTAGGGTCATAATGTGCAACCTACGAACGTGGGATAAGGTAAAATATTGATCAGGCATATATTAGCTTCATTTTAAGCCACATTTCATCTATCCCCTAGATGGAGAGTGCTAGATTGATTGATACAGACCTACGTCCCAGTGTCTAATTGGGAGGCGGGTTCATAACGCGTGACCATATACAAGTGACAATATTGGGATTAGTTTTACTTGAGTGAATCCATTGACAAAATTGAGGTTTTTTTTGAAAGGAAGTCAAAATTGTCAGACTACCCACCAAAGGAGTACTAACATTGGCTATAATGAGGTTGATCAATTATTCATGAGCTATTTCCAAAGGGAATTGTGTATGGGGATTTGAAGAAGGCGTATGTTTTCTTCAATTCCATGGAATTGAATGAGCAGATGTTGTAGGAAACATGAATTTATTAAGGAGAAGAGATTCAGCAATACAAACAAACATTTGTTCAACTAGTAGTATCACTTACTCCAAAATCAATATAGGGGATGATTTTGACTCCATAACCAAGTATCCTAATACTGTTGGTTGCTAGTGTAGATTCTGTATGTGATTTATTCTAAAGCAAGACGAAGATGCATCATTTCATTTTTAATTTCTTCCAATTTTTTTGAGGGGGATCGCTTACTTACATCTTGATTTCAGAAACAAGAAAGATAAAATGTCTATATTATCGCTACTTGCACGCAATCGCCATTTTAGAATGAAAGCGAGGCTCTCCCCTCCACGCTCGCGCGCGCCCAACCGCGTCACGCGTTGCATAAACCTGCGTAAAACCACGACGCAATGTGGCATGATAGTGCGTGGTGCGGGGAGAGCCTCGCTTTCAATGGTACCATCGTGCAAGTAGCGTATAGTGTATTTCACTTCTGGACAGAGACGTGACTTCACATGCGAGATAATTGACGCACGCTGCCATCTTTCTACGCGTACGTTTTGCGCCAGTGCCTCGAGTAGTCGCACGCTGTATAATATGTACATAATCAGTGAATTACGCAGTAACTTCACTGTGTTGTGAAAGTGAAATAGATGCTCAGAATGACAACATAACTAGCGCGAACTCCAATATTACATTGGTTTATGGATTGGTCCAGTACTCCTTTATGTTCTTTCATTTTTCTATTTTCTTTTTAATTCTTCCTGAAATCTTAATAATTTGGTCATAATATTACGAATAGGTAACACGTGTGTGTTACTTTACATCATGCCAGGTTTTGCTATGTGCGTGTACAAATTTGACTTTAACAACTTCGTAATAAAGCAATTGATCCACGAAATCTGAAACTGTATTGTTGTATTGAGACGCAGTTTTCACAGCGTGCAAGACCCAAATGCAATGGAAGGGAAGCCAGCCTGCTGCTGGCCAGATGTCTTGTTCCACATGTGTATCCAATGGACCATCTACCGTTTGTGATGCATTATTACTGTCCATGTTTTGGCGCTGTGAAAACATTTCCTGTAATCTGATATCTCTCGAAAGTCAAAGTATCATTATGGATATGGGTCATTTGGAGATATCCAAAATTGTGTTACCATGATTTGCAATCCCTATGGTAAATTATTGCATGTATTGTTTAACCAAAGCAAGTATCATGCCTCTATCACTCAGTGTATCACTATAGTCAGTTCCAAATCGGCAAGACATGTGTGTTTTTTTTATCTCTCCGCGCTCAAAAGTAATACAAACGTACGCGTGCGATTTTATCCATACAAACATAATTCTATTCATACAAACGCGGTTTGGGCCGTCACGCATTATGATGCGTAGTGCGATGGTTGCGCGCATGTGTAGTAATTGGATGCAGGAGGCTCGCTAATTTAGAGCCTGATCAAACTATAACTAAATATCGACATCCAGTCCCAAATACGTCACTGCGTCATTGACTGATTGCATCGCGCGCTAAATTAAATTAAACCGTTGGCGTTAAACGCAAACACACTACATGCTAGATTTATATAGACTATAAATATGCATCAGTTTCTACATGATCAACGCTGGTGCTATAAACCTGCAATAAAATGACGAAATTGTATTTACAAAATTGATAATGACACATAACCTAAATCTGAGGCTTACAAAATGCCCATGGAAGCTTAACATGTCAGCAATGGTCTCAGCATGCATTGTATGAGATGTGGTACCTAACTAAATGCCAGAACGTGCTCTATGTGCCTTAAACCTGTGTTATTTTTATTGGTTTTTAAACTCGCGTAAATAACAGTATCTTGAGTATGGTTTAATGACTTTAATCGGTGTTATGTAAAACTAACCACATTTTGTCACAAAAATTAAAATAATACAAGGTTCAATATGGCATTTGGAAGGAGTATGTTCCGATTTTTTTGGCTATGATTGTTTTTTCACATCAAGATATTTTGATATTAGAAGAATATTGTTCTCATTATGTCTGTATAATCTTAGGAGCGAAAAATGTTCCATTTAGAAATTATAGGCTATTAAATATGTGGTGAATTACTGCCAAAAGTGGTTAGCCACCCGCCAGCTTGTGTACTACTCAATGGGCAAATTTGATGTGACCTTGTACTTCTAAATTAAGAAACATTGGAGTTATGCAACTCTAACTTTGGAATGCAATAATTTAAGGGATGACCGTACATGCCTTAAATAGAAAATAGAAAACATCAAGCTGGAAATCGGGCCAGCAATCAGAACATTAATGGAAAGTGTCACAGACGTGTGTTCTAGAACGCATCTGTGAACACCTGACGCGTAAAGCTGGGGAAAGCTGTGATAGCGTATGGCAAATGAATAGCGCTACCTCGCTAGTAAGTGAGGGGTAAATCAAAATGTTGAGAGCACCAAAATCGGAATAATCTACTAGACTATTAAACTACGAATAATTTACGCTAAATCTAACACCTGACCGGACCCAAGAGTAAGTTGAAGCATAAAAGTTTATGGTGTAACTAAATGATAATTTCTATAATGAATGAATCAATAATTAAATACTAACAATAAATTAATTTATACATTAATGTAAATAAGACAGATAAATACACATTAATAATTACTTACAAATTAATTAAAGGTACTTGTTCTGATTGCTGGCCCGATTTTCAACTTGATGTTTTCTGTTTTATATGGAAGGTCATCCTTAACTTTGTCACATTCCAAAGTGTGAGTTGCATAACTGCAATAGTTCTTATTTTAGAATCACAAGGTCACAATTATGTTGCCCATTGAGTAGTACACAAACTGGCTGGTGGTTAACCACCTTTGGCAGTAATTCACCACATTTTTTCCTATAATTTCTAAATGGAACATTTCTGGCCCCTAAGATTTTACAGACATAACGAGAAAAATATGAGGATTCTTCTGATATCAAAATATCTTTATGTGAAAAAAAAATCATAGCCCCCAAAAAAGTGATCGGGCGGGTCATATACCTTTAATAATAAATAAATACTATAGTATGTCAATACCTGGGCCATCATACTGTACATGTAGTCCATTACATAGTATACAAATAATGAATGTTTATGAGTGCAATGGTACAAATATTTTCATGAGGTGAAAGATGGAATGTTCCATTCAACTATCTTTCACCTCATGAAAATATTGTTCCATTGCACGAATGTAAAAACATTCATTATTTTTTTTATATGACACCTAGATGTAAAATAGATCCTTTTCATTTGATATTTTACAGACAGAATAATAGGAGAATTGTACTTACATTTCCATATGAATCATTTCATGTAAGTCATCACATGTTCCAAGATCACAGTAGCACACCACAGAGGTTGGACGATTGAAGTCGCGTCATGTTATTATTAAACCATTGAACCATTTAATTACAAAGAACGGCTTTTTATCATGAAAATTGTACCTTTTAAGTGCAATATATGTATGTATGTGCCTGTCGAATAAAAAATATTTGTAATAATATAATGATGGTCCTTATTTTGTTTCAGAGAAAAACTCAAACTTTTCGTCATTTATCTGTCTCCAAAACCAGCTCGACGTGGCTCATTATTTAAATTAACCGTGTTCACATTTTTACCCCGGGAGTGACGTAATTAACTGACGACACATTTTTATTTATTTTTACGGAAAACCCATGACATCATTATTTTTCTCTCTGATATAATATGGTAAACATTGCCCTCAAAATTGCATCGCTAGTAACTTACCTTATAAGTACTAGCGAGGTAGCTTACCACTCTAGTAACTTACGCCAATTTGGTGCACTCTGCCGAGTGTTCCCAAACTGTTACAAAAATGTATTAAAAAAGGTGTTCCTTGTTTAACACCGTGTTCAAAATAGAACATGTTTTTAATTTTTAGCTGACTAAATCCTGAAACGATATTATATTGTTTGATGTTATTTATATATTTGTGGGAATAGGATAGGCCTACTGTTCAAGCAAGAAAAAACTGAAAATATGTGTAAATATTTGCAATATAAAAGTTTAAAATCTTGAACACCTTTTGGTGTTAATAACCAGAACACATTTTAGGCATACAGTTACAGAGCAATACGTTTCCCAATTACTTCAAAATTCAATTTGGAAAATAAGTTGTCGTTCATATATGAATTCCATGTTTTGGTATCTGCCATCACCATGTTAACGCCGTTTACATTTGTTGCGACCACGATCACAACTGTACACAATTGCACAAGTACATGGCTATGTGTTTTAAGTTGGGCCGGTTTTGCGTTACATGCTTATTACACTTGTAAAATGCATGGAAATGCGGTTTACAAGGTATTTCTTTGCCAAACTTAAAACAATCCCCCCATAAGTATACATTTTCTGAAAGCTTACAAAACAGGGAATCTCAAAATATACTTCATTTTGAAAAAGTCCAATCCCCATGGGACTTATGACCTTGAAACGATGCCTAATTTGAATGAAAATGTCAACTGTTTAAACAGTGCAAAATTAAAATGTGGTACCTCAAAAATTATAAACATGTTTATTTTTGAAATGCTGAAAGTAATAGCTTTCCATTGGTATATGGGTCATTCCATGAAGTTGGTTCACAGGTAATATTTGGCAATGGACAACTAGGAATAGGTTATCCCTGGATATATCTGATATGTTTTCATAAAATTAACATTTTTAATTGAAGATACCAAGTTCAGCTTTAAAATAAGACCAAATATAGTGAATTCTGACAAAATAATATTATATTTTTTTCATCAAAGGTAGCGGTGTCCCACCCATTTCATAAGGTAATTTTGTGACATGGAAATACACAGTTGATCAAAAGTACTTTCCAAAACTAAAATGAAATATGAAGTAACTTTACATACTAAATATTGAGCAGAAGTGTATTGTCCTACTTTGAAAGAAAAAAAAATCCAATTATTCCAAGAATTTTTCTGTCAACAATCGTTTCAAAAATTGACATCAAGATGTAACTCGTGGTGTCCGAGATTTACACCTTAAAATGCTTGTTAAATATAGCTTCTGGTGCCAAAGTAGATGCTATATTCAAAGTTAAGTTGAGTAAATATCATTGTAGTGACATGTGCATTGACAAATAATGCAAGAGAAGCTAGATAATTCGTATTTTTTTCAAATATGGAAAGAAAATTGAATGTGGTGTCCGGGTCGACACAGTTACATCTTGACACGGTAATAACACCAAAGTGCTTCCCAACCCAAGTTGACATTTACATATAAAGTTACACTACTTATATAGTGAGCTAATAGGTGAGGTGTTTTCATATCACTAACTATTTTTCCCATAACTTTTTTCTCTTGCGTGTAATACTGCTTTCAATTAGTGGTGTCCGGATGTTACACCTTGACACCCATCACATCAAACTTCGTAAATTGATAATATAGCTACATCAGATATATACAATTATATTGGCTTAGTAATAACTCATGATTTTGAACGTTTTTCAAAGTATCAATAAACAGTATGTATACTTATTATAGGATTTTATAACAAGGTGTAACTGGGATACGGTGTCCATGAAAATGCATTGTTACATCTTGAACCTTAATCATGTCTAATTCAAGTTTGAGAATTTCTTATCAAAAAACCATTATAATCAACGTTAGATAATTCATTTTGAATCTAAAAAAATCAGGCATGGGTACTCAATGATCTATAATTAACAAGTATTGGATGAAATGTTGACAAGATGTAAACGGACACCGTGTCCTGTTACATCTTGTTTTAAGCAATAAAAGGCACAGGGACGTACGTAAATAATCAGGTTGATTTTTTTTTCGAGGTGGATATCTAGAGATAACTTCAAAGCATCATTAAATTGTAAAGTCACTCAAAATTGATAGGGTTTCAACATTCTGAAGGTGTTTTTATGATGTTTCAACTAAGAAGTAATATCTGTGTATATTTGAGTCTGAGTAGCATATCGGATATGTATTTTTATGAGGTGGGAATTGATTGGAGTCAAAGAAATTCATTTTTTTACAGATTAATAGTTGGATAAGTATGATTTGACCTATAGGTATAGATACATTTTCATAACAGAACAATTATTTAAGAAATCTCACTTCATTGAAATAAAGGATGGTGTCCGATGTTACATCTTGACTATTTTGGGTTAGCCCTGTTTTAAAACATTATTTTAATTATTTTATGAAAGGGACATAGCAAATTTATGTTTTTTTTATTAAACCTAAGTTGATAGGCTACTCAAATACAACATCCCTTGTGGTTAATATGCAATTTGAATTTTTGACCTCCATGTCACACATCAGGGACCAACTTCATGGAATGACCCATATAACAAGTTGGAATTTATTTAATGGTTCAGTGTTTTGCGCCGGTCTCTTTTGAAGCCTGTTTTACCATAGAAGTCAAAGGGAAACCACTAACGATAATCAGAAATGATCAGCAATACAAAACTAGTGATGAAATAAATATAAACTACCTGGAGTTCAATTGTTGGGTATTATATTATAGTGCTCCGATGTTATAAAAAGAATATCAAAACATATTTTGACAATTGCATGTTTGTGACCCCCAGGGGGTCGCATTATCAAATTTTGCTCCGCCTGATCATCCTCCACCTCGACAATCTTGGTGATTAAATGCTAATTAGCAAATGCAAAGTATATTTGAACATATTTTTTTCTTTAAATATGTTCTTCTCCATCAAAGCTTCAATTTGATACCAAATTGAACATTATACAGGGTGAGTCAAAATAAAGTGTACTCAACTTCAGCGATTTTTTTTTAGAAAAAGTATTCGTTTGTTTTCAAAACAATATACTACGGTATAAAGACAAATTAATTAGCTTTAATATGAATTTTATCTGGTTTAGATTGGTTGAGGGAAACTTATTTTACGCTGTTTTGAATAAAAGTGACCAATTTAACGTCCGAACACGCTTTCCAGATCTTGACCATTATATTTCATAAGATACGACCAATAAAAAATTACAATACCGACAGCGAAAGGATCATTTCCTTTGTTATGAAATGATTAAAGTGTGGTAATTGTGTCATAAATAGGCCTTAAAGCTGTCTATTGTTTTAATCTATTAGGAGACAATTTTGAACAAATGTATTGTCTACTTAATTCTTTTAATAAACAAGATGTGTAATGCTTTACATCATAATCCTAGTAAACATTATTAAGCTCGTTAAGCTTGAAATTAAAAGCCGTGTTTTAGGTGAAAAAACAGCTCCTGTACAGAAATAGTCATATTTACTTAACGGTATCATCAAATAGCGTGATTTTTTCCCCAGATGGTAGCAAAGAAATGGCGCAATCATTTAAAGTTTTGTTTGCCTTGATTTTGTGGTCAAAAATATTTTTTTCAATTTTTTCAATTAGGGTACACTTTTTTTGGACTCACCCTGTAGGTTGAACATTTACCGAGAAAATTACATTATTACACCTTAAATCTCGCGCAAGTGTAACATCTCCACCTATTTACCGGCCCAACTCAAAACGCATGGCCACATGTAAATACAATAGTAGTACAAGTGATTGATATGAACGAAAATATATGTTTGGAAAGATTTCTCTGGCGTAAACGTAAATATTTGTTCGTTGTACTTGTTTTCTTACACACTTGTGTTATTCTTTTTTTGCAGCGATTGCGAGGTCCGCCAGGACCCCCCGGAGCCCCTGGAAGACCTGGTAAAAGAGTAAGTTCAACATAATGTTAACAAAATGTTTTTACGTGAGAAAATAGGGTCGTCCGCATCACCCACCCTTAAAAAGTATCGTATTATACTGAGGCATTTTGCTGTAGAGTAGTTTCCAATGTGCATTTTTTATGAATTTAAGTTTAAATCACGTAATGAGCAGTCATTTAATGAGCACAAGTTTAACTTTGTCATTATATAGGTCACTTCACGCTGTTACAAACTATTGGGCGTTCACCGGTGTTTGGGGTGTTGATTACCTTATGAACGACTGGTCTTTTTTCACAGGAAAGCATTTTAAGTTTGGTTGTAAAGATTTCATAGCATATTTTGTATGGCATGCTACATACAAGAAACCTTCAGGATCACGTTAAATAAGATTCAGAAACTTTTTTATTAATGGCGGCTTACAAAGATACTATTTAGAGAAAAGAAAAGTTATTTTGGTTTTTTAAACATGGAGAGTTAATTATAATGATAAGCTTAAAAGAATTACCTCCCACGGTTTTGTTTAATACATTGATATAATAATGAAGTATTTGTTTATATCTTCATCAAATCAGGGTTCTCAAGGTTACTACGGTGAAGTTGGTGAAACAGGAGATAAAGGAGCAATGGTATGTTGTACCTTAAAGTGATGGTTGCGTACAGTTTGTATGCTTAGATAAATCGTCATGATGATGGTTCGCTGGTACATGTAACAAGTATCAGCGAAATTTCGGTTCTTACAAATCAGTCTTGAAAAAGCACCTATAACATCTGAAGATTCGAGGCGCCATTGTAAATACAATGTAAAATAAGTTATTCGTCGGCATACAAAAGGTCCGTACAAGACAATCATTTTGACCAATTTTAGTGACAAAATAGTCCAAGAAATATCTCATATGAGTTATTTGTATGCAAATGACTATTATAGTAACTAAAAGGCATATTATGCGATCTTTTTCATGGAACGCCCTCTATATTTTATTTCGTCCTCTGAATGCAATTTTCTTTTGGTCAGATTATATTTATAATTAGGAAACTAAAATATCTTTACAGAGTTACAGAGCAATTTTTGTCTTAATTTCTTCAAAATCCAATTTGGAAAATAAGTTGTCGGATAACTCGACAGTTTATTTTCTGAGTTGTTTTCTCGTTCGTAAATATAATTCCATGGTTTTATACCGTGTTAACGCCGTTGACAGTGTTTCCGGCTATGATCACAACTGTACACAACAATGAATACGATATTATAAGGGAATGCTTATAAGGCCTTCACAATTGATTTTAAGTTACCTATTGCAGGTTTTGAAAAAATAATGGATGAGGTCACTTTTAATTACAACGCTCTCCCGTTTGGGATTGAGCACTTTTATTCAAAAGATAACCATGAATTATTGTCAATATTCATGAATTTATGTTTAATTATTTAATAATTTATAATTTTCTTTATTTTTCCCCTTTCATTTGTTTGTGATTGAAACTGATGTCACAAATATTTTGCCCGTTTGATTGGCACGGGTGTTTTTCTGGTTTTACTCACAATACGCCCATGATTGCTTTGATCAATTATAAATTACAACCATGTTGTTTGTTTGCCACCCTGGAGCTGATCCAAAATACACGATTTGCTATTAAACTGTTATTTTAAAAAGGAAAAGATGCAAAATAATTAAATAAAATAAAATAATGACATATTTTGCCATTTTCAATTAAACTCAGAATCAATTGTGAATATCGAAAGAAATACATTGACAAAATCCCAACATTAAAGCAGCCTGTATGTTTCAGTACGGTTCTGTGATGGTTTTACTACTTAAAATACAGTAAAACATCGTTATAAGAAAGAAAAGAATCAGTGTAAAAATTTGGAAATGTTCACATTTGATTGCTTTAAAGACAAACATTAAACGTACATCTACGAGCGTACATGTATTTATCCGAACAACTTATCATCAGAATGTGAATTATGACGTGTACAACGAAACGTTAAAATGTTGTTTTTATGTTTGACAGGGAGTACCTGGTCGACAGGGTTTTCCAGGCACCAAGGGAAACCGTGGTTATGAGGTGAGTGAGTCCCAAATGTATAAAAGAATCCCGTACAACTACCTTATCATTTGTAATATGAACACAAAAATATATTCCACAATAAATAACATTCGGCCGTGTTTTCTGTTTACACCAGATTACGGGTGAAGAATAGTGGGTGAATTTCTTTAAGTTCTCACAAATTCTATCTAGAATATTTGTGACAGTTGAACTATTAGCACATAACACATTTCAGCACATATGGCGGATATTCTTGTTCAGTAATTAACCACATGTGTAGATACAAGTTGTGTGTTCTTCAGATTTTTACCAATAAAATATGGTCCTAGTCATTAGTTTACAGTTAGTCAATACCTACGGAAAAAATGTATGCAGACATTACACGAAACAAACCATTATTGTTTATCGTAAGTACAGTGCACTCACTCAGTTAAATATGCACACATGTGCACATAACTCAACTGCCTCCCCAGTAACATTTAGATCTGGAAAAGTGATCACTGCATCTGGTCTTTAATAAGGGTCGAATGTAGTCATGTTTTAAAACATACCCCTCGGCAGTCGAATTAAATATTACGTCATCATAAGTAACAATCAAAGATTAGCGAAAAAACATTGATAATGCTGGCTTCAGAACATGAAAACCATACCATTAAACATACGTTTGCCAAGGTTACATCGTAACCCAATGTGGTCCGCTTATGTGTTCCGCCAGGTGGCTACGAAACTCTACATGGAATATAATGCCTACCCAGTATATTCGGAACATTATATATGCTGCACGTAGACCGTGATTTGGGCAACTGATAACATTGCTCTAGAAAGATGACGTTGCGTTTGTGTAGAATAATACATTAATTAATTAATTAATAATACGTTAACATATGATATGCTTGATAAATCAAAACAATTATACTCATACAATCTAAGCTTTCTCAATCTTGGATGATGGTTTTATCACAAGTGGCAGATGTGATGTTTTAAAATAGCCCTCATTGCTCTTCTCGTGAAACGACTATCTGTGCTTAGATGCAGATGGAGCAAATCCTCTTGCTGCCACAGTAGGCCTACTGTAGGCAAAGAAAAGACACTTATTTCACAATTCAGTACCTTTTCGTATTTGTTCATAATTGGGTTTATTGTAATCAAATTATCTCTCTCTCTCTAATTGTCAGGGTGACGCAGGTGACCCTGGGAAATATGGTCCTCCAGGTTTGCAAGGTTTAAAGGTACAGTATAACATTACTTTAAGGATTTATGTAGTATGTGTCTTTAATTGCTTTTTGGCAATGTGTTTAAAGGTGTATGTTCCGATCACTCTTTTGGGGCTATGATTTTTTTTTCACATCCAGATATTTTGATATCAGAAGCATCCCCATATTTTTCTCATTATGTCTGTAAAATCTTAGGGGCCAGAAATGTTCCATTTAGATATTATAGGCTAAAATGTGGTGAATTACTGCCAAAAGTGGTTAACCACCAACCAGTCTGTGTTCTACTCAATGGGCAAATGTATAGCAACCTTGTGCTTCTAAGAATAGAACCATTGGAGTTATTGTAGCATGATTGCCTAATCATGATATCACCTATATGATTATATGAAGAGGTATTTTGCAAAAGGGCATTGGTGCATTTTTTCAAAAAATGAGTTTGATATAGAAATGTATAGGGAAAAATCATATGTTTCAAGGGAACAAAGTCATTTTTTTCAAAAAGACCTACATCTCATTGTAAACAGCCATTGAAATTGTTGTTTTGTTGCAAAAGGGCCTGTATCCAGAATTATATCGGGATACTCCATCTGTTTGTACATAAAGAAAAAATACCACACACAAAAAATCATTTATTTTAATCATTGAAAATAAATAAGTTTGATATTGAAATGTATAGGTCACAATCATATGTTTCAAGGAAATAAAGTCATTTTTTTCAAAAATACCTACATCTCATTGTAAACAGCCATTGAAGTTGTTGTTTTGTTGCAAAAGGCGAGTTTTGTTGCAAAAGGGCCTACATCCAAATTTTCAAAAAATGTAAACATGATTTTAAAAAAAATTAAAACTAGCACATTTAAAATTTATATCAATTTCAATTAGTATGTAGTGTACCTCTTTCATAATCCATTCAGTTTTTCAATTGCTCAACTTGAATATTTAGAAACAGTTTTTTGACTTTTTCTCAATAAGAGCCAAAGTGGATGTAGGCCCTTTTGCAAAATACCTCTTCATATGTTGTTATAATATGGATTGCATGATGTGAGCATGCGCAGTGTGATAACTTGGAGAGTTACAACAGGTCAGAGCTAGTAAAACAATGCGTCCCAGAGTGTGTTGTTATTAGGGCTAAAATACAATAATAGCAACATCCAACATGGTTGTCAGATGTGGGATACTGACAATGAACTACTCCCGCCTAAAGCTGTACGAGAACTTCGTCAAAGTTTTCGTGAGTTAGATTAGCATGACGTCATGATGACGAGCTGATGGATCTAATTGCCTACGGCTGTAAATAGCGAAATGACTGAGAGTTTGTTGTGAAATAAAAAATCGGCGTCTGAAATCATAAACTGTAAGATTCTATGAAATCCTAGACTGTATGATTGAAATCACATCATCCGAGAATGGACCCTGTAATAGTTAGTCCTTCAAGCGTGGACACCAGCTTTTAAACTGTGATGTATCATTAATATTTACCACAGGAATATGTATGTTTGCTGAGCCTTGATTTGACAAGGAAGGGTGATGATTGGAAGTTAACCTATTATACATAACTTTCACGTGTTTCAATGGCTACCAAAATGTTACCTTCAATAGTCTAGTGAGACTCTAGTCATCAACAAAAACACTTGTTTTATAAAGAAGGAGAGATGTAGCATGATTGCCTAATCATGATATCACCTATATGATTATATGTTGTTATAATATGGATTGCATGATGTGAGCATGCGCAGTGTGATAACTTGGAGAGTTACAACATGTCAGAGCTAGTAAAACAATGCGTCCCAGAGTGTGTTATTATTAGGCTAAAATACCATAATAGCAACCACCAACAGTTATGTAACTCAAACCTTGGAATGTGATAATTTTAAGGATGACCTTTCAGGTAAAAAAGGAAACACTAAGTTGAAAATCGGGCCAGCAATCGGATCATCTACCTTTAATAAAAAGATTATCTTCCAAACCTGAAAGACATGCACTTATATGTAGATAGATAATAATAAGGTTTAGCCTTTATAGTTTTTAGATACGCTAATTTCTTAACATGATTATTTTTACAATAAAGGGACTTCGAGGTGACCCAGGAAGACACGGACTAAATCCAGGACCAGGACCTCAGGTAACATTACTATAGTTGGTACTATTTGGCTGTGCGTGTGTATGTGTTGTATTTCTGATTTTGATCTTGTGCTTGAATGTTTGTTTGTTTACACGGTCGGCCCGTACGGACACACGCTTGGGTCCTGAAAGGACCAAGCTCAAGCAAAATGCTCGGGCCAGGCTTTAAAAAATTTCCATTAAAAATGGAAAGTTGGCGGTCAAAAGGAAATTGCGATATAAGGCAAATAGAAAGAGCAAAAATAGCAATATTTGTAAATACGGCTTTAAATGTATCCATTCATATTGAGTTGGGTGGGGGTAGAATTTTTTTTTTTTTACTCATCAGGGAGTGAACTTTTTTTTTTTGGCCTGCATAGAGGGTGAATTTTTTTTTCTCCGAAAACTTCCTACGCCCCCCCCCCCCCTGAAAATCTAATGGTGCGTCCCTAAAGCCCCAACTAAAAAATCCTCGGTTTCCCATGGAAATGGAGTGATCACCAGAACATGATGTGTACAGAGTAATTTGTAGTGACAGTTCACCATATTATTATGTAATGCAGTGCTACCCAACAAGGACACATACGGTAGGTTTATTCTAAAGCAAGCACTATTTTTTCGCGGCATTTAATGTTCGTGATGCAGAAGAACCCACATTTTTCATTATGAAATGTTTACAAATGTACACCTTTCTAATAATGTCTAATAAGAATACTAATAGCACATACACAGCCAATCCAGAATTCCACAAATTTCACTTATTGTACAGCTTCAGAGTGCTGATAATTTGACAGACTGCTGATAATTTTACAGACTGCTGATAATTTTACATCGTAAATAACCTGATTAATTACAGCGCTGCAATTATTAGCCAACTTGGTGTGTGTGTGTTCAGTAGATGATTGTCTAAGTCTGGGGTCTGTTACTTTCATGGTCTGGGATGATTGTTTAAGTCCTGCTGAGTGAGAGGTGTCCTACTGTGAAAGTGGTGTGTAGATGATGATTTATCTTTATCAGTGTTGCTTGAATCCAAACTTAAAACTTCTATTAGTATCATTTTAAAATGAGGAAAGTGTTGCGAGTCACAACCCAAATTATATGTATTAACAGAAAAGTAATTGTCTTGACTTTATTGTCTTGTTTTTATAATACATTAAATAAAGACGAGTGTAAAATAAAAGTATTATGTGTGATCAATTGTGATTCACATGTGAATTTAATCAACATGAGTGGTAGGTTTTAGCCAATGTATAAACACAACAGCTCAGCAAAAGCCATGCATGGATGAAACAGCAAAAACAGTCCAACTGTAAGAGGTGTCCTACTGTGAAAATGGTGTGCATTATATATTGGGGTGTCCTAACTGTGCATAGAATTGTAAAACAGAGTTATGCCACATAAATCAGCACTAATTCTAGTACTGTCAGATTAGTTGATTGGGGTGTCCTACTGTGCATGGCATTGTAAACAGACTTCTGCCATATTACCCAACGGGGTGTGTGTGTGTGTGTTTAGTGAATGATTGTCTAAGTCTGGGCGTCTGGGTGAGTGAGAGGTGTCCTACTGTGCAAGTGGTGTGTATCTGATGTGTAGGGTAGAACTCTGCATCAAGGCTAAACAAATATAGCTTTGACTCCATCACAGACTGCAGGACTGTTAAAATAAACTGCATAGGTACATGTAATTTACAAAGACTGCAAAATAATTTAGACAATTTTCCATATACTAAAAACAAAATGGCAGCCTCCATGTATATGTAGAAAGACCTAAATGTCCAAGAATATGCAATCTGATGCTATAAGGTTGGCGGTTTGGCGGTTACCCCGCTAACCAAAAAGCCTATATTAGCATGCTGGCTGAATGAAATGAAAGTTAGAAAAGATGGAAGAAAATAATAAAGTAGAAAGAGCCACTTCCAACAAATAAAGTTTGACCAGTCATTGATAATGATAGTTATAAATAGTATAACGTATGGACGGTTTAATTATTGTGTTACCTATGAGTAAGATATTAATGAATGGATTAACGCTCATCATCATTCCTCTGATCATGCTGATAACAGCTAATTATGACAGCTTTTCAATATGTTTAATATTGGTGATTCCATGAATATCTTGCTTATAGGTATTTGTTGTTGTTGTTGATATGATGTTGTCGAGGATCAGTTTACCTGCCATTAGATGTGTTGTTGGGATAATGACAAGTTCTTGGAAAGCACTTTTAGCAGGGTTACGCGACTACCCGGGCGCGATTTCTCTGTTTGAAAGAGTTCCATTCAAGCGCAAGTGCACTTAAAGGTGTCGAATCGTATGCTTGTCTTTACAATAAGAATATGTAAGCCAATTGTTGTTGTATTGCAATGTTTGTGCAATGTACATGTGCCGGTATAATATGTAAATCTTTGTCTATACGCTTTACAATCATTGCAAGGGTGAACAGAAAGACTAATTGATATGCAGTGAAATATTACATCTCTAAGATAATGCACAAAACATTCTGAATTTTTAACAGGTGACCTGATAGTCCGTCGACATGAAAGGCCAATAGAAATATTTAAAGCTAATGAGCTCGCCGATGTTACAAAACAAAAAAATGTCATATCATACAATTAGATAGAATACAACATAACTGAAACCGGTAGGCCTACCCACTGTGTATGTTCAAATCTAAAACATAATAAAAGTAGCATGGAGTACACTTATAAACTTACACATAATTAGATTACGGCTTCATTCTGATGTTTCACTCTACTAATCGCTGTTAATTTGGTAGTACGCAACAGCGCCGACTTCGGTTAATTTTCGTATAATGATGTGCCAGGGTTTGATTTGAATTTTGTTACGTATTTTACTTGCTTTGTTCTGAGATAATAATTTAGACTGTTTTATTATTTAAATTAAACAGGGTGAACCTGGTCTTCCAGGACCAATAGGCGACCAAGGCATAATCGGACCAAAGGTGAATATTCTTGATACTCTTGATCTTCTCACAATGTATGTTCATTGATTTTTATAGTCTTTTGTTTCGCAACTATGACGTTAACCCTTAATCCTAACCTCCCTCATCACTACAGTACACATAGGCCCGCATTCCCGTACGTATTCAAACATGGTTTTAAAGGTATATTATGTGATCTTTCCATGGAACGCCCTCAACATCGAAAAAAAATTGAAAGCAGGGCGATACGATTCTTAATTACTTCAAAATCATGGTTTTAGAGTGAAAATAAATCGGTTAACTTATTTTATTCTAGTATAAATTCACTCTAAAACCATGATTTTGAGGTAATTAGGAATCGTATCGCTCTGTAACTTGGAATGTATGTACGATTTATGATCAGAAATGTAAATCTGCAAGAAAATCTAATCATGAATAGAGGGCGCTCTCTGGAAAAGATCCCATAATATGCCTTTAAGCTAGACACGCGTTTAACTTTGAGTTTATACACGTCGTTTAACTCACTGAAAAGTGTCTAACTTTAATCATGGGCATGATCGGGGTAGTTTAACACCAATTGTACGCCTTTAAAGACTACTCAATTGCGTCCGGTTCAAGCTGACGTGCAGATCGTGTAGTCTTAAATATACACGTGCATTTGAGGAATTATCTATATTGTAACCTATTTGGGTCACAATAAATTGAATACCTGTATACAGTGAACGCACGATCACTCTGGGGACGAGATTCGCAGAGTTTTATATTTTTTTTAAACACGACGTTTAAAAGATAAACTCGCATTTAATTTAGACACGAGTTTACAGTGGCGCATCTAGGGGGCCGAAGGGGCGATCGGTTGAGATTGCACTGTCGGTTATCGAGCATCGGTTTTGGGGTACGGCAGATCGTAACGCCACCACCTGCTCTCAAGTTTGTGACTCGACGGCACCCCCCCCCCCCCCCCCCTCAAATGTCGTACAGTTCTCCATCGTTGACAGCTTGGAACTCCTCTCCGTGTCAATTTTTGCCTCCCCCCCCCCCGCCCATCCTCCCAATATGAAAACCTAGCTACGCCACTGCGAGTGTAAGTTAAGCCGTGTTCCCACATAGAACAAAATCCCGAGTAGTCTAGACTAGTTCGGACCCGGTCCGGACTAAATCGCTAGTGGGAACGCGATTCAAGTAGGTCCCGGTTCGGACTCAAAGTGGTTTTTGTTATTTGGCTGTGTCATCGTTGTGACGACCACTTATGTGGGAACGCAACTTTCAAGTGGGTCCCGGTCCGGACTAGTCCTGACCGGGACAACTTCTACTTTTGTGGGAACACGGCCTTAGTCACGGTTTTAAACTAAACCGTGTTTAGTACGAGCATACGGCCCTACATTACTAATTAGGCGCTGGTAGCAAACGTTTCTCATATAGCGCGATCAGGCGGGCCATCATCAGCGTAATCTAAAGATTTTCAAAGCTGACTCCTTGGCTCAATTAGATAGGGCCAGATTGCCACGCAGGCGGGTCGGGTTCGACTCCCGGCGCTGGAGCGGTCGGCCCTAATTGTACCCGTTTTTCTCCAATGATAGTTTTATTCCCACAAACACGCCTCGGAAGTTAGGATTAATGACCTCGTTTAATAAATCTGTACAACTTGCGATTATTCAGGATAAATGTTTTTTATATGTGTTTTATTCCATTAGGGTGAAAAAGGAACAAATGGTATTCCAGGCGTAAAGGGTAATCCGGTAAGTCTGTACTATGTTATTCATATTTTTATTACAGTTAAGGTATCTGATTGAGAAAAATAATCAACAGATTTGTATTGAGACACATCTTTTTGTATATGCAATAACCACAGGCACTTCAATTTACCGATTTAATGATGCACACTTTGTTATCGGAAGTCGCTTTGTGTCTGTTCTGTAGGATCTTAAATGCAACATTTTCCTCCATCAATTAAACTCTTAACGTCTCCCAAAATAAGACTTCCTCATTATGTTATGTTTCAGGGAACAATAGGGGCAAGAGGGGCACCAGGCGCTCGTGGATTTGAAGGTTTAAGGGTAAGCACATCTCCATCATGTCTAATAGTTTCAATTTTGTTTTATATGAATGTTATGAATAATTTAATAATCTGTTTGAAATGATTTGATAATGCCAGTTTTTACCTCAATACAGAAAATGATTGACATATCTTAAATGACATGACATTACGTTGACGCCAATTATTATAATGCCATTTCGTTTGTTGTTTGATAATTTAACAAACAGGGTTCAGCTGGTAAAACTGGAAGTGTGGGATCAACTGGTCTGCAGGTATGTATAACATTATTAATGTACGTATAATAAGTGAATTGTAAGTCAGTCTCTTGTGCATATTATGTGCTGTTGTTGGACAATGTCTAAACAATTAGCTCTGCAATAGTGCAAAACAAGTATTTTGACTGGTTTAAAATGTTATGATCAAATTGGAAAACACGTTCCTCTGCAATGCATAATTACACATTTCTCCTCTGCTTGGTGCGAAAAACCACAAACACAATGAAGCACAGGGAAAGAAAATGCGGCTACAAATGCATAATGGTTCAGCAACAGCAGTATGTTTCTTTTGAAGGTTTTACCGTGTTTTGGGCAACAAATCAAAAACCCTATTTTAAAATTATGCATTATTGTACAATTTGAAGCTTAAATCAGTTAGGTTTTTGTAAATGGTGTAAATTGAAAAATGTAAACTGTAGTACAATATGCTGTTTGCCCATTATCTGATAGTAATTATATAACTAATACCGTACAGTACTGAGTTAGCACTATGTTCGGAAATTCTATAGAGAGGAACAAACAATGGAAATAATGATAGCGAGACCAAAACTATAAAATGTTCTTGGGAATCATATTTCATATTATTAATTATTTTGCAGGGTGTCCTCGGTGAACCAGGTCCAAAAGGTCCTATTGGACCTCCAGGCGTTAAGGTAAGTAAAAAGTCTAACATTAAAAGCAGGGTCTATCACGCAATTTCTTATAAAAATCATTAAGCTGACTTTATAGTATTGATCGATCAATATTAATTTAGAGAATAAAATATAATTCGTAGCTGTTTTGCTATATACGTTGGTCTGAGAATGTAAAGGCTGTGCTATATTTGGAGTCACGACACAAATATGGTACAGTCTATACATTAGGCAAAAAAAGAAGAAGTTGTGATGCTCTCAGCGACCGACCCTAAAATCGTAAAAACTAGGGTCACTATGATTAATAGTGTCTAAATGTTACCATTTCTTGCTTGAAATGAACAAGTAAGCTTAAATAAAAGTTTTTGACTATTGTTACACTAGAAACATTAGTTAAATTGACATATGGGCTTATACCAATTTTCTCTTGACATAAACCATATATTTTTTCACCCCCCAAAAAAATTGGGGAAAAAATGGAAAAAACCCCAAACCCCCCCCCCCCCCCCCCCCAAAAAAAAAAAAATTCCGACCAACCAACCAACCGACCCGATTCTTAACTGTTGACACTTGAGGGCAACCCAATTTTTTTTTTGCCTTATGAAATCAACGTTGATAGCAAAATAGCTACAAACTATATTTTATTCTCACTCTTATTTAGTTAATTGATTATTTTTATCTTTTATCAGGCAAATAACGCTTTTTGATAGATTTATTTTAATCAAACAACAACAAATTTCCCCCTTTATAAAATCGGCGAATCCAGCGAGCTGTTTACCAACCGCACACTTGGCAACGCTGCATTTTATGCACGCTTAAACATCGCGATGACCATCGCACTGAAGGTATTATTATTCGAATGCCCCCAAACTTTAAAATTATTGTCTCGTAATATATAGTGCGTATGTTGAAAACCAATTAAATTGCTTGTTGACATCCAAAAACACCCACATAATAATACGCTATAATCCAATACAGTAAATGCACGAAGACGTGCTTATCATTATAAATGCCTATATCGCCAATTAGCCTTGACAATAGTTAGATCTAATGATTGGTTTAACTAAGAAATGTTTTCCAGCATTCCCATACTCAATTGTATTACAATCCACACACACAACCAAAAGGATTCGATTTTGCACCGCATACAAGGTGCTGTCATCCGGTATGAATACCTCGCCTCAAGGTGATAAGCCCCAGTTGTAAGGACCTCACGGCTAAGCCGTTATAAATGTGGATGTAATTCTGTTATGCGTATGGTCACTATTTTGACATAAAAAAGCTGGTTTATCTACACGTATTTCGATAGCACATTTGCCTAAGCAGTAGGCCCTACTACCCTTAAAGACAAAAGAAATGTAATTAAGATCCTTTAAAACAAAGGTAGTTGACAAATCAAGCATGGTATTGTGTTGATAAAGTGGTCAGGAAATCATTTTCGAAACTTTTATAAACCGTTGGCGTTAAACGCAAACACACTACATACTAGATATATATAGACTATAAATATGCATCAGTTTCTACATGATCAACGCTGGTGCTATAAACCTGCAATGAAATGACGAAATTGTATTTACAAAATTGATAATGACACATAACCTAAATCTGAGGCTTACAAAATGCCCATGCAAGATTAACATGTCAGCAATGGTCTCAGCATGCATTGTATGAGATGTGGTACCAACTAAATGCCAGAACGTGCTCTATGTGCCTTAAACCTGTGTTATTTTTATTGGTTTTTAAACTCAAGTAAATAACAGTATCTTGAGTATGGTTTAATCGGTGTTATGAAATACAATTCTTTGTAAAACTAACCACTTTTTGTCACAAAAATTAAAATATATTTTATATTGCTAACATAGTTAAAACTGTTGATCTATAGAAATCAGCATTGGATTTTGAACAATTTGAAAATGATATACTAGTAGGGTGACGGCGATGGACATTAAACACTAAAAAGTGATATTATTGTGCGGATTTGGTGGGAAGAATAAGCACTTCCTAGGTAATTAGTATTAATATAATTAGCAACGGTTAAGTCTTTTCTTTCTTTAGCGGGTCCTTATTTTTAATTAAAATTAAATGATTTTATTTCATGCATGACTAGCCAATAGTGTCCACCATTGTGTGGGTATATACATTTTTGTCATACTGTCCACACAGAATATATAGTTTTGTTATGTGAAAATTGACACATTTTGGTCACCCTGTATTTTCGTTTGACAACTAATTAACCCCTACAAATAATATATGACCGGAAGGGCCTTGCCTTTTCAAATCTGGGGTTAAATATTTATTTCAATGCACTATGTTTAAATTATGAAGCATACAGTAAATTACATTTCATAGTAATATTTGTTTTGTTACACCCTATATATTTCCTAAGAACAAACACTAGATATTCACAATCCTAGATATCTCAGCTTTCTAACAATGTATACTTTTGCACACTTTGGATTTATATTTTTTGAGTTATTAATTAGGCTTAGAGCATTATCACATGTAATTTTTGTCAAATGTATGCACATGACTAATTGGTGATCTTATACTATATATAAAGCACCGCGCAATGGGATAACGGAGCCAATTCAACACCCCGTTTTGCAATGAAATGTACAGAGGAAAATGGTTCATTAGATCATGGTTATGGTTATCAGTGAGACTTTTCATATCTGTGTCAATATCATTTATGGACTTGGGTTCTATTTCTCAAAAATATTACCCAAGAAGTCAAAAAGTCTCCTTTTTTTAAGCATTTTATAATCATACAGATTGCAGAAAAATAGATGAAACCAGCAAATTCTAGCATTGTTGTTGCTGTCTAGCAACGTTGACACATCCTACGATATTGTTTTTCGAAAATTGTAGTTGAATTCCGCAATGATTTCTTGGATTGCATTGGATCTTATGTATCATGTTATACTTGCACGTGTTTCCCCATTTCAAACCTCAAATTTTTTTCTAAAGAGGATGTTATCAAATATCTGTTACCAAGTATTTCTTATCTTTAACACAGGGACCTGATGGTGTACCCGGACCACCAGGACGACAGGGCTTTCAGGTAAACGACAGTATTTCATTATTCGAATCTGAAACTAAAAAGATTACATTATATGGTATATTTATAGAAATTCAATAAATGTTTAAAAAAAATTAAAAAAATAGATTTTACATAGTACTTTACAGTTCTGTTTCGTGAGGTCCTGAGAATAGACCCTCACTCCTCAGAAACAAGATGCAAAATGGTAGTGTCACACAATGGTCCATATTATAATACAGGTTAACAGAAAGTAATTAATGTCAAAAATTAGCTCAAAAAGTCAAGTTGAGAAATTCATGGTAATGTCAAAAGTCAAGAGAAGAATAAATCCATTGTTGTGTTATTATGCATCTTGTTTCTGAGGAGTGAGAGTCTGTTCTCAGGTCCCCACGAAACAGTACTGTTAAGCACTATGTAAAATCAAATCTTAAATATTTGTTTACTAAGGCTCCCCTTTCGGGTTGAGCACTCTTCCATTGGATGATTTTACCCTCGTTATGATTAAAATAAATGTATTGTTTTCAGACTGTATCCGTGTTATATTGTCGGATAGGAATGCGAAAGTTGGTATTATTTTAAGTAGGCGTTGTTGTTCTACGAAAAATATAATACTACCGAACGCATTTCAGACAATATAATATGGGTACGGTCTAAAACAATAACTTTATTCTCATTCTTAAGCAGTCATACTATAGACATATCTGTTAAAATTAGTTCATTTTATTGGCCACATTTTATCAACTTTTATTCCTGTTAGTATCGAATAAAATATTATAATCAGGATTCTTTAAGGGCAATAGGATTTGGTTAATAATGCATTCTTCTTTTAGACATATTAACATTTGAAATTTTGAAAACTATAACGTTCTTATAACTTTGCTATTCAAAGGGCTTTCATGGCGACCGTGGTCCATCTGGACTCCCTGGACAAGACGGATCACCGGTAAGTCAGGAGATACGATATATACTTTCGTAAAATGTTAGATAAAGCTCGCATTCTTTCGTAGAAACATTAACTGAAATAATCACGTACATCATTGGCATTACAAACGTAAGATAGGAAAAAAAGCGTGACGGTTCAGGTTAATGTTTGCGTTCAAAAATATCATGCCATTTTATCATTGTTTTTTTAGATAAAGCCATGCATTTTAAGGTCTTCTAATGAAGCATATGATGACTTACTGAAGTTGCTCACACAAGATTTAAATCTTCTCTGGAAATAATGTACTTAGGTCCCAGCTATGCATCTTTGACGGAATAGAGTTAATCATACAGTTACAATCAAGTTCTCTTTTCCACCGTGTTATGTTTGCTTTTCTGGGACCCTAAAGTTCACTTTATCTGCATACATACGGTACACCATTTCCTGGTATTTTGGTTTGCAACAGATGCTTCAGAAAATGGTTACAAAACATGCTTCTTTCTTTTGGATCGCTCCCATTCCATTTCAATGGAATTTTTTATCTGGATTGGTATCATAAATGATATTTGTAAACAAATGTAATCGTTCAGGATTAATGTTGTGTGTTCCCTGTAAGTTGGAATAGTTTGGAATGCCAAATTCCTGGAAAAAGTCGCTATCTCTCCCGCCACTTATTCTTGACGGAATAAAGTTAATCATACAGTTACAATCAAGTTCTCTTTTCCACCGTGTTATGTTTGCTTTTCTGGGATCTTAAAGTTCACTTTATCTGCATCTCTTTCTGGATTGGTATCATAAATGATATTTGTAAACAAATATAAACGTTCAGGATTAATGTTGTGTGTTCCTTGTAAGTTGGAATAGTTTGGATGCCAAATTCCTGGAAAAAAGTCGCAATCTCTCCCACCACTTGTACACCTGAGTAGCCATGTTCAATAAACTGTCTCCAAATACTGATTCATTTATATCCTTACATATAATAAATAAATCATACATCCTTTTTTTTAATTTCAGGGCCAAAATGGTATTCCTGGAAAAGCAGGACCTGAGGGTGAAAGGGTAAGTCTGTTCTTGTACCTATTGGCATCATATTACAGGTGGTTTATTGGAAACAAGGTACATTTAGTTTAACATAATTACACATTGTATTTGTAGGTACTATTCAACTGGTATCATAACCTTACTTATCATTTCAATCTATAGGGTGACTCTGGTGGTGACGGACCTGTTGGTTTACCTGGTATCAAAGGAGAAATGGTAGGCTTTATCATATAGTTTCTATTTTATAACATTTTTGTCTTTAAATGGTAGGCTTTATAATTAAGTTCCTATTTTATAACATTTTTGTCTTTGCAAACATTGTTGATGCCGAATTTCTATGCATAATTGAAATTTGTTTTTCTCTGTAAACGGCATATTCTGTGTACCTTCCTATCGATATTTAGAGTTGCAAAAGTCCCCCGGTCACCCAAAAACTCCTTGCAGTTTAACGATTAGTTGCGCACAGGTCAACGGGTGAGATGGATGGCGTATAAAACCATTCCAGAAGACCATTTTTAAATAAGAAATGTGAAGAATATTTACTCGTACATCTATTACTTCGGTAGTTACACAAAAACATCTAGTCACTTTACTTTTCTTAGTTACTTTTTGATGCTATATTTAACAAATGCAAAGCTACTCCTTGTTATTTCACATACTTACTTTATTTAAATTGGAAAAGACATATCGATATAGACGTGACTCCTCGTGGAAAACTATAGTTGGGACGTCGCATGTTAAGACCACCCCCGGGAGATCACCCCATCCACAACGGAACGCAGTAAAATAAACAACCCATCAATTCTGCTAGCCACTCTTCCTCCAGACAGCTATACAAACACATCTTCTTCAGTTGACAATAGAGACAATGGGTCACGGTTAACATATCGAGTGCTTTAGAGTATTATTGTATAAAAATAAGGTGCACTGTGGATAAGTTATACTTATTTAAGTAGATGAGGCAATAAACAACAATGACACTGTGTGGTGGGAGGCGCACTTCAGTTGATATATGTCACGCAATTTACGCAAAACGATCCATATGTGCAGATTATATTTCCTGGCCGACCGGGGGTTGACATGCAACGAAAAACACGCTGTAACCATTCAAAACGGTCTAAACATTTCTCTAAGAAAAACAACGTTTCCCCATAATGCTTCGGGATGAAAAAGCCACATCCGTGAAATTTCACCGCAACCGTAAAAGTTGATATTTGAAATACCACTAACATTTAATTCTATATGCTTCATTTCAGGGCATAACTGGTGACGCTGGACCTCCAGGGCCAAAAGGTGAAAAGGTGACACAAATTACCCGTACCTTGTTTACACGTCAATGTAATACATGTTTATCAATTAATCATAATGTTTATGCTTGGATTCAATTGATTCTCATACTTTGAATGTATTGAATAAATATATATTGTAGCGATATCATAAACCAGATATTTGAACATCTGTTAGTAAATGCACTACGTCGATACATTCAAACAGTCGTGGTTTTTCCTTCCTCTTGTTTCTAATTTATCTTCATTTTTTTATTATGGCCATTATCATCAATAAAAGTAGAGATATGGTAAGGACAATTTCAGGATTACACCTCAATTTGAAACGAAATACTAACAGATGTTAACAGATAAAATCACGAATGCTTGTCGAATGTATTCAGCATCGAATAATGAAACCACAATGTACCGGCCTTCAGTTCGTCATTCTTCACAGAAGCGCGAATGGCGTTAGAATTACAGTCAATTAAATGCTATATCTAACATTATCCGCTTCTTCGTTTCTTTTCCTTCGGTTGTCAGGGCAGTCGTGGCATGACAGGTGACCAAGGAGACCAAGGTGAAGCCGGATCAGAGGTACTCTTTTAAAAAAGGAATATATTTCTTTCTATTACAGCTATGAAACTAGTATTTTTGTCGAAAAAGAAAAGACGCCACGTGCAAAATGTAGCTAATGTTATGTCACACGTCCTAGAATATGGAGATGAGGGAATTTGTACCAATGGTTCACGGGAATGTAATGAAAAAGTAATATGGGCCATTCCACAAAAATGGGACCACTTCAGCTTTGGAAAATTATGAAAATAAATTGTTTCAAATCTGCTTACTTTGATTGTTTTTGATGACCCAATATGCTAAAGTTACTAGAACAATAATGTTTGCGAACACCACTGCTCACATTTTTACGCACGAAACCATGTAATTCAGGTGTTTTATATGGTTTTTTCACTCGGTGAACGGCGTTATCTAGTGTCATATTGCATTGTCAGTCATTGCATCCCTAACTAAGTCCGAATATGATATTCAAATTATTGTTTTTTTGTCGTTGAGAGGTCTCCCCATAACAATATTTGACAAGCTATGCGACAGAAGAATGAATTTCATTTTTTAGCCTCAACAAATCTCTTGCTATGAATCAACGCTTTTGACAACTATGTGCTTTCAATTTTGTACCTTTTTCCAAAACTTGTTTTGTCAATTTTACTCTAGTAGAAGAATATTCCCTTCTGTAATGTATCAATTGTCAAATTTTCTTTAAGCCCAACATTGAAATTGTATGTCATTATATAAAGATAACTTTATATGCTATTTTTAATGGTATTATTCTTGGATAACGCCGTTCACGTGTATGCCAGTTATGGGATTGAAACAAAGATAAAACAATTGAAACTGACATAAATCATGTAGCTGTTGGAGAAACTTTATTTGTTATATCAATTTTAATACGAAAAAATGATTTAAACCATACATTTGGGCTGAATTTCCCAATATTGACCGTCAAACAGTGGTCAAATATTTAATTTTCACTTTAAATGTTTTATATAGCTTGCATTTTCGTTTAAAAGGGGTATGTACCATTACATTAACTATTGTATTCAATTACATGCACACTGCATTGCATATTGTGAAGTTGTTCTCTTTTTTTGATTGATATGGACATTTTAGGGTAAATTCCGTTATCCCTGTGAACAGCGTTATCCATGGTTATCCTGACATACACACGCGAAATAAGCCTGACGAAAACACATGCTCAATGTGTAGCGCGGTAGTAAACACTCATATGTGTGGACTATGAGCCATATATTTACACTTACAGCATATTCTAGAAGAAACCGTTTGGTTCACAAAGTGAAATGTGTTATATAGAACACAAAAGAAGAAGCAAACTCACTGTTTTCAATGTTTCGCTGCTGTATCTAGACTTCTCAAAGATTTTCCAAAGAAGAAAGATTGTGCTCTTGCAATATTTTCTTTAAATGAGGGTGATAACACTTTACAGGATAACGCCGTTCACGATAACGTCGATCACGTTTGTATTCGTTTTCGTCCCTTTCTGACCTTCTGCAAGCCGTGTAGTTGAATTTCTATTTTTTTCTCGATACATTTAGTATAAGAACCAATATACCTATAACATAATACGTTTCAAAGTTAACAGGATACCTACTTCCCAGAGAAACATCGATAACGGAAATTACAAGCTTAAAACAGTCGTTTTAAATAATGAACTTCAACATTTTTTATAAGCCAAATGATGTGCCAGAGACTTTCGAGGTGCTATAATTTTAATAGCGTGGTCGGTTTGCTACGCGATTGCTCATAAACTATTGCATATTTAGAACATTCAGTTTATAATGATATATCAGGTGTACGGATATCGGAAACTACACACATTTCGTGGAAAGTTCATTTTAATTTAAAAGTGCACATTAAATTTACTGTATGCAGAAATTAATGCCTTTATATATTTTGTTGGTACCTTTGCTTGATTTATTCGTGACAAGACCTTAGAAAAACTTGAATTGAGAGTCAAATCCAACAGTTTAAAATTGCGACATCTGGTCGAGGAAACCGTGTTTTTGTGGTTTTGGGGGCCTTTCAGTGTAAATTTGAACCTGATAATGTCATTTAAAGCATGGCAAACCATGGTGTTCCGAGTAGAACTCATCAAGTTCTAGCATAATATTTAAAAAAGTGTGATATATACTTATAGTAAGATTTCCCGGATCAAAGAATGATAAAAAGCCAAGTGGTCCCATTTTTGTGGAATTGCCCATATGTTGTCTTGTAGAAACCTAAAAAGGAATACGATCCACTAATAGGTTGGTGATTGAGTCTGTCCTGTACTTAAAGGAAATGTTGTTAAGATCCTGTCTTCAATTTGTACTTCAATGTAAACGGCCCAATCTTCTTCCAAGACATACGGCCGAGTGCACCAATGGCGGGTAACTGAAGAATAGCGCTACCTCGCTAGTAACTGAGGCGTAACCCAAAATTGTGAGAGCACCAAACCGGGGTAAGCTACTAGGCTTACTAGACTAGTAACTGGCGGGTAATTTACGCTAAATGTTATACCTCTTATTTGCCCGATGGACGATTACATCAGTGGGAGAATTTTATCATGCAATCTATTATCGACTTTTGTATAATAATCATACTCAATGATACATTTAAGACCAATTTATTATAACATATTTTGAAATTATCCACAATCATGCATACACAATCAATCAATCAATCAACCAATAATGATTTAATTAATGAATAAATTAATTAATTAAATAACATGAAATTAAATAAATAAACAATTTCATAAATAAATATGCCTATTGAATGAATATTATAAATAAAGTAAATAAAAAGATGAATACAAAATAAAAATACAGAGGTCTACACATTAATTTTAATAAATCGACTGATTAATATCAATACATACTGTAGTTCATAGAAATTGACATAAATGATTTCATTAAAGTCACAAAAGTCATTAAAATCATTTTTTTGAAGAAAAGGTAAAATAGGAAAAAATGGGAATTACGGGAATCGAACCCGTGATTTACATTTACAAAAGCCAGGATCACAGTAGCACGCCACAGAGATTTGACGCTAGAAATGTGATATTTGTATTATTTAACCATTGATCCATTCATTTAAAACATCGTGAAATGTTTACGTTTTTATACCATTTTGTGTGCTACTCTCGCACGAAATGTGTTTATAATGTAATTATGGTCCATATTTATGAAAGAATGGTAATAAATTAGAAATTTTCGAACACAAAAAATGGCGTCATATTCACAGATTTCGGACGTGGTGTGACGTGTTGCATAATTCATGTTATTTAAATCAACGCTTGACGTAGCGACTGACTATGATTGATACATGTACACACATTTGACGCATGCGACAATAAACTTTGTAAGGGGACGATGCTGATTAATGTGGATACTTACCTCGCTAGTTTCTATGCTGGTGTTACTCGCCAGTTATGCTCTAACAATTACATCGTTAGTAAGTTACGCTACAGTTAGAGCATAACTACTAGGGAGGTAGCTTAATACCTCCCTATTAAGTTACGCTAGTTTGGTGCACTTGGCCGATAGAAGATCTTCATTATTGACTATTACATCCCCACATATTTTACTTAATCCTTACAGGGTAATATCGGTGAACCAGGTTCAAAGGGAGAGCCAGGTGATATGGGACAAGAGGTACGTTGACAGGTGTTAATTACATACCATATTCATGTCATTTTCTGTTGTGACAATGTGTAATTGGTTTGATTTAATCTGCAATCCTTTGTGCTGAACATGTTATTAATTGTTATCAATTTGGTATTCTAATTTTCAGGGCGATGCTGGCGAAAAAGGTCCTCTCGGTAAAACTGGACGCTATGGATTACGGGTAAGAGTTTGCATTTAAATGTTAATTCCTTACACATTTTTTTTAAATTTTAGTACTAAAAGTTGAAGACTATGAGTGTCAATACCATTTCAGTGTAAACTTTTGATTATACTTCTATTTATTTCTAATAATTTGTTACCAGGGTGAACCAGGACACATCGGTGAACGTGGTCAAAGTGGACAGGCTGGTCCTGCCGTAAGTACATACTATATTTGCAATATTATAGTCTCCAACATTCACTATTATAATTGTAAAATGAAGTAACTAATATTTAACTATCAGTTAAACAGACACGTGACAACTTGTCGTCATAGTATAACGTAACAACTCATCACTCTTTTATTTTAGGGACCGCGTGGTGATGCTGGCCTTGATGGAAATCTTGGTGTCAAAGGTTCAATGGTGAGTCTTCATAATATTCTTGCCAATATAACTGCAATATGATCAAAAAGAATCTCGTTTTCAGTATCATATATTATTTCCCTTTTTTAAATATGAATAGTAAATCGAGATTTATAAGAATGACACAAATACGATTATCTTTTTACAGGGTGATCAAGGCGGTCCAGGACCAGTAGGAAAAACCGGTGTTGGGGTGAGTTTCTTTATTATTAACTAATGCGCTTAGTTGGCTTACGCTTCAGATGTCCAGATTGACTCTTCTTTCGTCTACACATGTCTTTTTGCTTTTGTGTGGGGGATGTTTTCTTTCGTTATTTCGTTTGGTTTGATTTTAACATAACGCTTACGTCGTGTAACCTTTGACTTCTGGTTGCATTGCTCAAGTCCATTTATAGTACAGACGTATCAAACGTGTTTTTAATTTGAAATTTATTCTATTTACAACTATCGTTCGCAGGGTAGGAAAGGGAAGGCCGGTAGAAAAGGACACCATGGACATCGTGGAGAACAAGTAAGTGCGTTTCATGATATTCTCTGTGATCACGCATTGAATCACGTTACTCTATTTTAAATATAAAGTATTACAAAGTATAGTCTAAACATGTCTTAAACTTACATATCTTTTCTTCAAATACAGGGCGAAAAAGGTGGAATAGGACTGCCTGGGTTTCCTGGGACCAAGGTAAGTGAACAAATGTGTAATTCTGGTATGGCTCATTTTCAATTCATTCACAGCATTTAAAAAAAAAATCCTGTTGCTGACGACGAGCTGTGCTGTGTCTGGCTCAAAATATGTTAAATGTCGCTATACGAGGGGGTATCAAAACGTTCTTGACATCACCCAGAAGTGAAGAAGCTATATCGATGAAATTTTGTCTGAGTAATCACTGGTCCTTTAATACATTATGGTGCAAAAATGGTCTCATAAGTATGTTTACTTTTTATACAGATGGCGTTAGATGCCAAGGCCATGTAAATCAATGACGTCTCCCAACGGTGCTGTGTACATGGTAAACGATAATGGTCCAAAAACAGATCCTTGTGGGTAGCCTTCCAGAGGAGTATGAGGTTTAAAATTGTTGTCATTTACAGAGATAAATTGAGACCTACGAGTGACAAATGACAAAAATTTTAAAAAAATCTGAGCCAAATATTCTTCTGGAAGGCGTCCTACAAAAATCAGTTATTGGACCATTATAATTTACCATGTACACATCACACCGTTGGAAGACGTCATTGATTTACATGGCCTTGGCATCTAGCGCCACCTGTATAAAAAGTAAACCTACTTATGAGACCATTTTTGCACCATAATGTTTTTAAGGACCAGTGATTACACTGACGAAATTTCATCGATATAGCTCCTTCACTTCTGGGTGATGTCAAGAACTTTTTGATACCCCCTCGTATGAACAACTTTTGGACTTTAACTTCATGTTTTGGTAGTTGCAGTGATTGACAAAATATGATATCAGTAAATCTATATGGCTGCATGAGTACAATTTTTGTATAATTATTTATCATTTGCTGTATTTCTTCTGTAGGGTGAATACGGTTTCCCTGGTGTGTCTGGACCGCGTGGACCTGTCGGTGGAATCGTAAGTAATTAGGTGATTTGCACTTTTTAAAATTTGGTCGTCGTCGTCAAGGTCAAGGTCAAGGTCACTACGTTCAAATGAATTTGACATGAACTTCACAGTTTATTATTGTGAGGCATCTCGTTAATAAATTTGCTGAAAGTATGATTTCTAACTATAAAAATAAATACAGTTAAGCCAACAATTAGTCATACCTTTATCGTATTCGGAGTATGTCGCGTCAATATAAAGATATTCCTGAGACAATACATGTCTCTTGCAGTGATCAGCTGTTCATCACATTCTTATGCAATTTAAGCATGTTGCGCCAGAAGAAACATGTTCCTCAAATATCACGATTCAAAATACTCCAAATTTGAAAAGGGCATGAATAATTGTGGGCATATATAACATTGTAAAATAGTGACTTTTTCGCTTTATTACCACACATTAGTTGATAAACCAATATCAAAACTGTACTCATGTAACAATAATACCAATACGTACGAACAAGTGAACAAATTGATTTACTCTTCTCATATTTCAATTAAGGGCCAAGATGGACCACCGGGAAATCCGGGAAGAGACGGTAAAAAAGGTGATCCGGTACGTACATGTATACTAATATTCTATTGTTAAATTTTAGTTTAAATAATAACACTGGTTGTTTAATCCATATGATATTGGCATAGATTGTAGATTATCAGTAACATGAATCAATGAGACTCGTAATTTAATTAAAGATGGTACATTACCAAATGATAATAATAAGGTACTTTTCAAATGTCTTTGTGAGATACGATTTAGTAACCGATGTTGGATTCTTTTCACAGGGATATCGTGGATTAACGGGCAGACCAGGAGTACTTGGTCCACCCGGTGAAACGGTAATTGACTTTTTTTCTGTTTATATATTGGTTTTACTTAAATCTCTTAACAAATTCGGGTCAAAGAAGATGAAAGTTGTTTGTATTTAGAAATAAAGAATCATCAGACGTAACCAAATCCGTCGCGTTATCGACAATAGTAAAAGCTCATTCAAGCTCAGATCATCGTTCTAATAATAATTTATAACAGGTAAACCAGAGCACAAAATTGGGTATGAATCGGAGGCCTAACCTCTACTTGGATTCGAACCGGTTGTCAGCGTTGTCACGCTGTGTGACCACATTAGTAAAAAACAAAGAAACATTCGTCATTTTTTTTGAAGAAATACTATGACCGAGCATTGATGTACAAATAGCTATGTCTACCATAATGTTCAGCGACCTCCGTAAACTTGTTCTACGGTATACCACTCTTTAATTACCCATTGTATAAATTTGTTGCAAGGTCATTTGACGTTTTAGTAACATGATCAAATTAGTCAAGTTTCACCATCTTGTATCATTGAATTCGATTTCAGGGACCACGAGGTGTTCAAGGATCTGCTGGAAATCAGGGCAACGCAGGACCTCCAGTAAGTAACATAATGTTATAATGTAGATTTTTAAAAAAATAGTTATATCCAGTGTGATATTTACAGCTCCATTCAAATATTAATATTTTGCATATTATTTCTTTTTTTCTTCTACTGGGTTGTTTTATATTTTAGGGTTCGCCTGGAACTCGTGGTCAACCTGGACCCCGTGGAGGTGTTGGGCCGTCGGTAAGTTGTATCACTACTATATGCATTAAGATGTTCACATTTTGTTTGTTAAATCAGGGTCGCATTGCAATACCAGTACGTGGCTCATACGTATACGTGTTTTTTAATATTTATTATACGATAACCGCTTATAATAACCGCTTACGATAACCGTTTATGATAACCGCGAAAGTAAGATTTTGCATCACACCAGCAGAGTGCACCAAACTGGCGTAACTTAATAGGGAGGGGAGGTAAGCTACCTCCTAGTAGTTATGCCCTAACTTTAGCGAAAGTTACTAACGATGTAATTCTGAGTGCATAACTGGCGAGTAACACCAGAATAGTAACTAGCGAGGTAAATATACACATTAATCAGCATCGTCCCTGTAAAATTGATTGTCGCATATGCCAAGTGTTGACCTATACTTTACTGTAAAATTCTGACGTGATTGGTCCTTCGTAATATAAAAAATGTGTCATCACTCGCTAGGTCATAGGTGAATGTAAATAAAGAATCACGTTGAATCGGCTATCGGTCCGGACAAATGACGCCATTTTTGTGGCCAACAATTTGGAAGTTGTTTACCGCTTTTTCAAAAATAGGGACTATCATGTCATTATAAACATACTTTGGGCGAGTGTCATATACAAATGTTGCGCTAAAGGGTACAATTTTGAATAGTTCAATGGCTTAGTAATAACATGATGCCACTTCTAGCGTCCAATCTCGGTGGCGTGCTACTGTGATCCTGTCTTTTATAAACAAAAAAACACGGGTTCGATTCCGGAAATTCCCTTACGTTTTATTTTTTTAAATATAATGGTGATTCATTCATTTATATAACTTAGGCATATGTGTTTATTCATTTATTTAATTATGTTTTCGTTTATTTCAATAGTATTTAATTTTATGTTAAATAATTGATTTGATTGATTGTTTGAAATTATTTCTACAATTTTGCATGCATCATTGTGGATAGATTTAAAATATTTTATAATAAATTGGACATTGAGTAAATAATGCACAAATTGATAAGGAATTGTATGATAGAAATCTCCCATTTATCATCATATCTATGTAATCGTCCATCGGGCAAGTCAGAAATTATCATTTAGTTACAGCATAATATGTTATGCTTCAACTTACTCTTGGGGCCGGTCAGGTATAAGATTTAGCGTAAATTACTCGCAAGTTACTAGCCTAGTAGCTTACCCCGGTTTGGTGCTCTCAACATTTTGGGTTACGCCTTCGTTGCTTCGTTGGTGCACTCGGCCGTATATCGTTCATAACTGTTATATATTGTCAATACCGGCGTGATGGGTAATATTAAGTTTTGCATATGAACGCGTCATCAGGTTATATTCACTATTTGCAGGGATTGGTTGGTTGTTGGTATTAAGGTTTAGCTCCTGATGGAGCCAGCGCCACATGCTCAATTTGATTCATGAATGTGAAATGAATAGTTGGGAAAAGGCGTTATATTTATCTGTTAAAATATGATGCACTTGCACACATTATTATTATAAAATGTATCTTTCAAAATCATAATTTTCTGAATCACGATCTTTATCCAGGGTTTACAAGGAGACATTGGACCACTAGGAGAACCGGGACCATTGGTAAGTTATTGAAACATTGTGTAACCATGATGCGATGACATAAATTCCTCGGCATTGGACCACGCATCTTCAAAATGACAGTGCATACACCACATGTGGCAATCATTTTAATCACGGTTCGAGACTCTTGTCCAAAGGGTGATCCATTCGGGATACTGATCAGAGTAATATTCTCTATTTAAAAAAAGTGCACCCTTTAACATGTTTAAACTAGACTGATATAAAAATTCCATTAAAATGGAAAGTTGGCGGTCAAAAGGAAATTGCGATATAAGGCAAATAGAAAGAGCAAAAATAGCAACATTTGTAAATACGGCTTTTAGTTGCTAAAATTATGTGGCAGAAGAAGCAAGCGCATAGATGATAATTGTGCAAGATTCTTGCATGGCATTACTAGAAAGCAATATAAATTACAGCCATAGTTTAGTGATAAATAGTTTTAAATATATGTCATATGTATTCAATTTATTTGATCAATACATAAATAAATGTAGAAATAAATAAATGAATTTTTTTTTAAATACTTTTAAATAAATAGTTGAATAATTTTGTTAATAAATAATAATATAAATCGAAAATTAAATTTTTAATCGAAAATAAATGAATCAATAAACTAATGAATCAATACATAAATACACGCATATTAAAAATTAAAATATTAAAAATTACTTATAAAATAAAGAAATTAAAACAAATAAACATGAGAAAACATTAATAAACAAAAAATGATTAAATGAATAATTATGTAGATAATTAATAATATAAAAAGTAAATAAGTAAATATAGAAATATAGAAATGAATGAATTTTACATTCAATTTAAGTTTTAAATATGTCATATATATTCGATTAATTTGATTAGAATTATATTCAATTTAATATGGCCAATATTCGTTAGTAAAACTATGGTTGAAGTAGAATTTATTTGTTTATTATAGAAAAAAATTCCATTGAAATGGAATGGGGGCGATCCAAGAGAAAGAATCATCTTTTGTAACCATTTTCAGAAGCATCTGTTCATTCTGTTGCATACCAAAATACCAGGGATATGGTGTATGTATCTTTCAAACAACAACAAAACACCCCAAATCAAAACACAACAGTCTAAAAATAGTACAGGAAACCAATAAAGTTGATGTTTGTGCATGGAGGGGGGGGGGGGGGGGGGGGAGGTACCATCTGAAGAACAATCTAGGTATAATGACATCCGCAACTTATTAAACAACCCCAGGACAGACAGTTGGTAGATTTCTCTTTAGTCAAACAAGATAAGCTATTATGTCTCTCTGTTGGGAGTCTAATAACATCTCTCTGATTGAATCACCAAGGCTAAACAAATATAGCTTTGACTCCGTCACAAACTGCATAGGTACATGTAATTTACAAACACTACAAAATAATTTAGACAATTTTCCATATACTAAAAACAAAATGGCAGCCTCCATGTATATATAGAAAGACCTAAATGTCAAAGAATATGCAATCTGATGCTATAAGGTTGGCGGGCTTGGCCCGCCAACCAAAAAGCTATCAAACTGAACTTTAATAAACCTTTTTAATGTTTGGTTCATACTTAAAATTCTCTCACTACACATGATGTAAGAACTTGCTAATATGGTGGGCTTACATTTTCTGTGCAATGGATACTAATTTCGACCATTATTTTTACTCTGTAGGGTGAACGTGGAAGGAGAGGTCCTATTGGTGAACATGGTTTTCAGGTAAGGTTACCAATTCACCCTATGAGCGAATGTCAGTTGTCAGACTCAATATGAGCGCTTAATAATTCGTCGGTGGTATTACATAGTGGCGTATAATGTTAAAAAAAATATATATATATAAAGTTATTTTTGTACATCAAATCGATTATTATTTGATAACCATCAATTAACCAATTAATTTTTGGCTCTGGATCTTTGTAAAAATAATTATGAAAACGATATTTCACAACAAAATGTTATACATCATAAAAACGACCAAAGGGTACCATACGTCACTATGTAATAACACCTACCATACGTCACTGTATTACAATACCATCGTCGAATTGTGCTAATTTCTGCTGACTTTTTAAGACAGACTGGTAACTCTGACCTCAATGTTGTCAACAGGTACCACCTATTTGTAGTTTCACCAGGAACAAATAAAACAGCATCTACTTACGAATAATGAATGATAATATTACTGGCGTTGGTTTATAATCAGTATTTGTTTATTGTGTTTTTGATTAATTACATCACATTACCACACGGTATATTATATTTTATTTCTTTTGCCTATCCTCCTTGTTTAGGGCCCTTCTGGAATTGTAGGCGAAACTGGAGATGATGGAAAGCTAGGCCCAGAGGTATGACTTTGAGTATTGGTCTGACTGATACCAATAATTTTGTTGGTAATTGATGTCCTCGACTCGACGATATTTTTAATCACTCCGTTTAATAATAGTCATACAGACTGTTCATAACAACATTGCAAAAGCTGTTGTTATAAATCTGTATTATTGTATCAACATGTTTAAAATCTTTTGCCAAAGTTGTGAAAATGTAAGAAGGAACATTTATGCGTCGGTTGTATTTGCTCTGAAAATGAAATGGTACAATGTTGTAGGTTCAAAATTATCAAATTAATTGACATACACTTGCCACACAATGGCTCCAAATTAATACTTAAGTGTACGGAAATATGATGGCGTTTTAAAACAAATATCTTAACGTTAACAACGTATTGGTACTTTAAAGAATAAAGCATAAATGCAGAAAATAATATGGAATATTAACCTTCTTTCTCTCTCTTTAATTGAAATATGCAGGGTACCCTTGGACCACCAGGACCACTAGGCGTAAAAGGACCTATCGGTCCATTGGTGAGTTAAACGACAATTGTTGTCCGATGCGGTTTTACCTTTAACTAGTATAAACTATTTTTAAACCAAATGAAATATCTATGTAACGTTAGCCTCAGCAAAAGAATTCGCACGTGGCATTAAAGATAATATTCACATGATAAGTTATTCCCTCTCATCTTCTGTATTACATTGATCAGGGACCAATGGGGAAGCCAGGACCGATGGGCGAAGACGGATTAAAAGGACCACCAGTAAGTCATTTTGTTTGTTTTTTATATTTCTCCATCATCTAAATAGGATGTTATGTGCTGTAATACATTTTATGATGAGCTTGAATATCGCAACCAATGTCTCATCTCAAATAGTTACAAGCATTTTAAAATTACTTTATTTCTCATAGGGAGAACCAGGACGCATTGGCAAGGAGGGTTTCGAGGGAATGAAAGGCGAAAGGGTAAGAAAGACGTTTGTTGTTGTTTATTATTGTTGTTGTTGTTGTTATATGGTTTCCTGGGGTTTTAAATTTGTTGTTGTTTTTTGTTTTTCTCCTTTTTTTCTTTCTTTTTTTGTTGGGAGGGTCTGTAAAGCGTACACAAAATCCCTCTGAAGTGCGATTCTTGTAAAGAATAAATATTCATATGCAAATGTTGAGATACAAGTTATAATTGAAGTTGAAGTATGGTACATTTCTCGAGAGTGTCTACTCTTCATCAAAGAGTTGTGAACAACTTACATGATAGTAATAATAAGGTGAGTCTTGTTTAAAAACTAATGATTAAAAATCAAAATACTGTAAAGTATTCAGTTACATACACTTATTATTTGATGTCTTTCATTTAACATATTATTATATCGTGGTATTTTTTATAGGGACCACCAGGAAACGAAGGTGACTTGGGCAGACCAGGACGATCAGGCAACAAGGTTTGAGAGTTAGTTATAGTTTTGTGTATTAGATAGACTCGAGCTGGTGTTTATCAACTTGATTAGTGTTTCCTTTTACGGGTCTTATTTAGCAAAACTCTGAAAGTTCTGCCTATTTTGTACAAGGCTTCTCTTAATGTTATTAATATGAAATAATATATTTGCATAAATGACAGTTTAAATTTGAAGAAAAAATGACAGTTTTTATATAGCGCTTTTCCAATTATGCTCATTATGACAATTACTATCAATTTGGTATTAAATTACCAATTAAAATAGAAATACCGTTGTAAGTTGTGTAAGTATATACTAACCACCAATGTTCAATGTTATTATCATCCAAACAGGGCCCAATAGGAAGCTACGGACCAAAAGGCGAAATGGGTGAAAAGGGCAATAGGGTAAAATGGCTTTTTTCTATAGATATCTATTGTTCTAGGCGGAGCTTAAGGGAAGTGTCAACCATTTGTGGCGCCAAATTTATCAAGCACTGTAACTTTTAAACTATAAATGTGATAATATACCTAAAAGTAGAAAAAAGAATTAAATGAAATGATTCAGAGAATCTATTTTTGGTATCAAATTTCACTAAAAATAGAGATTTTACATTTTTGCCCAAAAAACACTTTTTTGGCGCCAACATTTTTCAGACAACCTAAGAAAATCTGTTTTTGGTAAACAATTCCAAAATTTCACTAACATTATCTACAGTCAATTATCAAGGATCTATTCTTTTTTGCTCAAACATATTTATTGTTAAAATTATTGACCAAAAAATGCCAACAATTTGTTTTTGATCTCAAATTGGCGCCAAAGAAGCGATTTTGGGCAAAAATGTAAAAATCACTATTTTTTTGTGAAATTTGATACCAAAAAAGGATTCTCCGACTCAATTTATATCAAACTTTGTATAGTTTTATGTACATTACATTATTAGTTTAAAAGTTACAGTGCATGATAAATTTCATAAAAAGGGTTGACACTTCCCTTAAGGGCTTTCGTTATAATAATAAATAAGCATTTATAATGCGCTATTTATCTAGAAACAGGTTTTTATCCAAGGCGCAATGAACAAACAAGAAAACAATGCAGTAAAGTGGAAATCACAGAAAAACATGATCTGTAACAAACTTGCGCTGAACAAAAACCAACCAAAAATTGTAACGTGCTAAAAATATGACTAAAAACAAATTACAATTACAAATTGAATATGAAATCACTTATCGTTTCATTCTAAAGCATCTTAACCTATGCTAGAGACTGTATGATGATTTTTAATTGATTTGCAGGATATGTTCAACTGATTCAAAGAATTTGATATGTAAGACCCCCGGAAGACTTCTGCTTAATAGAGCCGATGGATATAATGTATACTATCTTTTTGAATTGTAGAATAATGGTATGATAATGACAGTTGAAAGACATGTTATTTTAATTTACTTTTGTGCAAAATAACTTTGTACATTGATTTGATCTGCGATTATATATTCAGGCACTACCCGGTAAGACAGGTACTCGTGGAGAAAAGGGTGGACCTGGTTTAACTGGACAGCACGGTGCACCTGGAAACAAAGGTCGTTCGGGAATGCCTGGTCCTAAGGTATGTCGTCAAACGTAAAATTGTGATTAGAAAATGGATTTTATGTTAGGTTTTACTATTGTGAAATATTTGACCAAAAATGTTTGATCGAATTTGCATTGCATGAAAGCCATTCACATACCAATAATTTACAATATAATTTTATAATTTCGTTCTCTCCGGCACTTGCCGTCATAGTGTATGTATGTGCATGATATCATATTATAATGATAAACATAATTTGTAATTTAATTGACAGGGTGCTCCAGGGGAAAGAGGATTTGTTGGTAACCCAGGTCCGCGAGGATCACTTGGTCGATCGGGATTAAAAGGAACCACCGGAGACAGAGGTGCACAAGGAAACCCAGTACGTTACCATTAATTTTCATCCTTAATTAGCAAAATTAGCATGATCAGTCTTTGAACTCTGTGTTAGTTATTTCTAGATGTCATTTGCTTTGAAATAATATAATCTTCTGTTATCATTTGTAGGGCTCTATCGGTCTAATGGGTCCGGATGGACCGACAGGCGAGGTTGGAATTACGGTAAGTCTTCATTATAAAGCGTACTAGGTATTTAACTGTCATGCATGACGGAGGAGTGGGAAAAGACATTTTTAACTCATTTGGTTTCTTACTTACTGGTGAAAAGAACATGATTGAGAACTCTAAACATCCGAATTTCCATGACGATATTTAAAAGTAATAAAGGTTAAAGTATATGACAATAGTATTGGTTTGTTCCAAAACGAAATAGGACAGGCTATACTGCTGTCTTTCTGCCATATTACAAGATAAAAACATTTGTCTCCCATGTTTTTCCATGAATCTATACTATAGTTACATTTAAAACAATACCTTATATTTTGCCTGGTTACATTTTAGGGAAACCAAGGAACTTCTGGAATTTTGGGATCATCTGGCTTTAAAGGACCTCAGGTAAATATATCTTTGCAATTAGCATTTTGACATCCACATTATGATTACGGGGATCCTCAAAAGATCACAAATGTGTAAATCTTATACTGTGTCATCTTTAGCATCTTCGTCGTTATATGAATCATGGCTGATTCTTTGTGACCCTATTGATGATTGAGCGCCAAATTTGTCTATTTTGTGACATGCGATGTGCAGAGATAAGAGATAAAAACCTGTTGCCATCAGTCCAGCGGAGTTTTGGTCTGCCACGTTTACGAGTTCCTTCAACAGCACCATGAGTTATCACCTTTTCTAGGTTGTCACCTCGTCTATACTCCATTTGGCTTCCTCTGGACAGTGACGTAACTTAACAGGCGCAGCTTTTACGCACGCGTGTGTATCTTCCGCCTTTCAACGCTCGTGTGTATACGCCAGCGCCGCGAGTAGACGCGTGCGTTAGGTTTTGCAATAAGTAGAATACGCGGTTACGTCACTGTCTCGTGGTGGCCAAATAGACTATAGCAATGTGTCCTAAGAATTGCAGTTTGTTGCGCATGATCTTATTACACAGAGACGCTTGATCCCCAATCTGGCTTCTACAAAATTCATAGGTCTTATGCTCTTTCCATGATATTCCTAACATCTTGTGCCAACACCACATTTCGAAAGCTGATATTTTCTTTGAATCCGCAATTCTCACAGACAAAGAATACAAAGATAATAACAAAATGATAATCAATACAGCATATAGATTAAACAGTTTGCATTTTATTATTTATTCTTATTAGGGCGTACGTGGAGTTGAGGGACCCATTGGACGAATTGGAGAAGACGGCATGTTGGTAGGTGCAAGCAATTCTTGTTTTGATTAACATATCGATAAAGCTTAATTTAAATAATGTCATCATTTTTAAATGTAAGATTAACTTTAAAATACTTTATAATTGCATTTCTCTTCTTTCAGGGACCGTTTGGGGAACGTGGGGATAACGGACCAATCGGTGATCGTGGAAAGCCAGTAAGTTTTCGTGGCTATTATGCTTCTTTTTTGAATCGTATAATTAAGCGACATTTTGTCCATGTACAACTTTAACTGCAACATTAAGCTGTTTTAACTGCAACATTAATATTGTGATTGAGTTTTGTATACGGAGATGGAAACAAATCAAACTGAACTTTATCGGTTGAAATCTTTTGAACACTTGACATAAGAAAGTACATGCAGCAAGATATTTTAAGTAAACCATCAACAACTTGCCCCGTCGTTTATAAACTTCATCCTACGATTTTATTTGCAGGGTATCGAAGGACCAATTGGACCAGTTGGACCTATCGGGCGTTTTGGATCTTTGGTAGGTTTTAAGTATTATTTTTTTATTATTCATTTTTATTGTTTTTGGTTTTTTTAGATTACCTTTTTCTTTCTCTTGTGATGTTTTCTACTTCAATGTACTATAGACTACGTCTTGTAATCAGTTGGCTGTAAATCATATAATTACAAATCTCAGTGAAATTAAATAATTAAAGATATATAAACATTACTATGTTATATTACACCTTGTACACAATGTTCTCTTTTTGTTATCAGGGTTACATTGGTGTACCGGGAACTCTAGGAAACCCTGGATCTGTAGGTCCTCCTGGGGAACCAGGGGTTAATGGAATACAAGGACCTAAAGGAATTTCAAGTGAAGTGGTAAGGAACTTATAGTATTGATTAATAATGTTTTCATACGAATCTAGCAAAATATTTGAAGAACATTTTAAAAACGCACCGATTAATTGTTGTCATATTAGGATAAGTCTAGGTTTTGTTATAGTTGTTACATCGACATCCAGACGAGGATTTGCTCTGTTTTATTTAAAGATTTTTGTGGTCCGGAATATCATATTTGTTATATTAATCATTTTTCAAGCAAACTTTTCAAATGCCTGGCAAACTGTATTTAGAAATGAACAATGTGCTCTATTGACCACATATCTAAACGCAATTTGTTCAAAAGTTCAAAACATACGGCCATACTATTGCAGAATGAGCGGCGTGGTTTGGTGCTTCTCGGCGCACATTCGGTAAAAATGCGTTGTTTAACGGTAAATCCGACCGCATGCGGTTGTACTCGTACTGTTCTCAGGCCGGTGTCACTATACACAGACTTCCCATTGCCGAGATTGAAGCCTCTAGTGTGCTAGCGCCCCCATTTTTAGAGTTACATTGCGCGAATCATGTCCCCTATAAGGATTTTCGTGACGTCAATCATAGCGTTGTCATGATAGCGCCCTCATTTCAATAGTTACATCTCGCGTACTCACGCCCATATGCCTGTATAGGAGGCTTCAGTCTTGCGAATCGAATTTCCTCTCCCATTATACGCTCGTAATACTCTCCTGCTGTTATAATAGTTCAAACAATATATTTTCAGGGATTACGAGGACCAGAGGGCAGACCAGGCGACGATGGAGCCGAAGGTGAACAGGTTAGCTATATATACTGTAAACCCGGTATTTATATCAGGTTAATCTGTTATTATCCCATTTTACTGAATCTGACAATTTTGCAGCCAATTTAGGAACCTTTTTTTGGGGGGGGGGGGGGGCATTTTGGCAGCCATTTTGGATTTGAAGCTATGTTAACATAGCACAAATACTGGATATGTGTTCTAACACATACATCCCATCATTAAAATTATATTTTTATCATACATTTCGGTTGATATTATGCTATTTTATGGATGATCACTTTTGACCATTAATTTGGCGGCCATTTTGGTTTTAAAGTATGTTAACATAGCAAAAATATTAGATTTGAGTTTCTAGTGGTCTAAGTCATTAATACTATACTCTGATCTGATCATACATGTTGGTTTATATATGCCAATATATGGAATTTTACCAATTTTGGCGGCCATCTTGTATTTAGGTGTGTTATCAAAGCAAAAGTTCTGGATATGAGTGTGTAGTGGTCTAATACATATATCCCACTATTAAAACTATACTTTCACCATACAATTTGATTGCTATGTGTCATTTTATGAGATTTGACCAGTTATGGCGGACATTTTGGACGCCATCTTGCATAGCCCCTTAGCATTATGCAAATATTGTTGGTAACATCCTGATTATGTCTTAGGATCATGATAGGAAGTAAAAAAAATTGGTTTGGGGGATTCCTGGGGGTGCACACTAACCCTCTGTATATATAATCCTAGCCAACGTGGATGTTCAATTGACCTTGACCTCGATTTAGGGTAAACGGTCACGTGTGTTTCAATGTGTTTCAAAACCATGCTGGGCATGAGGCTGATTTCGTGAGTGGCAACAGCAAAACCGATCATGGTTAATGTTCATCTTGAATCCTGAAGTAAATTATATTAATAATTCTTCAAAACTGTGTATCCCTAAAACAAACCAATAAGAACATTTCATCAATTTGTAAACCTAAAATACCAAAAACCTAACGCAGTAGTTCAATGGATTCCCAGTGGTTTCTCTCAGTTTGAAGCGTGCAAGGTGTTCTCATAATTTTGATTGCTAGATATGTTATGTTTTTGGACGATTCCTTTTATAAAGCATGTCATTATTCATAAAAAAGCATATCAGTGCTCAGAGAAAACATGTCAGTGCGTGATATGCTTTTTGTACTCTGAGCAATGATGTTTTCTGAAGACTTGTTCAAAAATAATCCTTCCTTTCATCAAAACATATAAAAGAAAAACGTGTTCTCAGTATTTTGGCGAATATACATTTACACTGTCGCCTTCTAGAGTTGAATAATGGAAAAACTAACGTTATGTTTTTAAAACGTATGTGGTTTTTTTCTCAGAAAAGTACAGAGCGTCCTCTATATGTTAAATATAGTAGATATTTTTTACCGTTTCCAGAAGGGGGAAAATTCTAACTAAAATGTAGCCTCAATAGTGCCATAAACATTGTTGTTGTTTTCTTCGAAAGCAGCCGCTATTTTATTAGTACAAAGACGCTGTATTGAATGGGAATAATGAAAGAAATGCTACATTACGCTATTTCTTTTGCTAAGAAGACGTAGTTCGATATTTTTCTTGAAAATTGCAATGCTCCCTCTGGTGTTGATGATAGAAATTTTAAAACGCAGCAAGATTTGTCTTAAAAATCAAAATGTCGCCCAATCTGGAGGTGGTCGAACTACATGCAGACAAATTAGTAACATAAACAGCTTCCATCACGATATGTAACGTCCTCAAAAAAGGCAAATCTTTCTGATATCTCGTGATATATTCGTATTGTGTTACACTTCAATGGAAAGCTGATGTGTTCCTCTTTCCAACGATACAACATTTTTTATACTCTGCCAATTGCTTGCTATTGCGGTGAAGTCTTAATAAAAATGGCCAACTTCACCACTATTCTGCGATCAAAAGATCAACTTTCAGAAGACACACGTTATATTTTACGTTGATAACCCAGAGAGAATTTAATTTAAAGAAAAGCAAAACTTCACGATTGATGTTTTGAGGATTTTCATATTATATACAACCGTTGTAACCCAGTTTGAAATGTATTGTACTTCAGGGATTTCCAGGTGTTACCGGTTTAAATGGCCAACCAGGAAGTAAAGGACCAACGGTAAGATCTAAATAATGAGAGAAGACTAAGAAAAGTTGGCCTAAATACATGCCATGAAACCAATAATGAGGGCCGAGAATGCCCGAGATTATGTAACGAACTATTACCATTCTGATCAAGGTTAAGGCATAAAATGCGAGCTTTTCCATGTGACGCCCTTTTTTTGAACGCAGATTTCCTTGCAGTTTTACATTTCTTATCATAAATCATAAATATATATTGTATGATTATTGGATTGTATAATGAGTTCGTGTTGTTTTGAGCCATTCCTCATTAATACAATTATATATCTAAGAACACTCAAGGGGCACTCAAATTGTTAGGTAGCGTGCCATCCCATTGAAGCTTGATTTTCTGATGTTTGTTGACATTGGCATGTAGAACCTTTTTCAGGTTCAAATCCTGGATGTTCAGTGAAAATGTTCACTAATATTATGTATGGAGTTCAGAAGAATTAATCGACTCATATTGATGACCTATGATGATGACAATGTGTTATACACTGTGGTGTCTGTAATTGATATACTTTGTTTCGCAGGGTGTCCCTGGTGATACTGGACTTTCTAGTCAACCTGGGTCTAAAGGACAACAGGTAAGTTTACAAAATTATATTTTGAGGAATGATATTTCGAGTAAAAATGAACTTAGCATTACTTTCTATTCAGATTGATAAAGTGTATGGTAAAAACTATATTTTGTATCATAAATGATTCATTATTTCGTTCATCAATTTCAGGGGGCGGTTGGCCCACGGGGTCCACCCGGAGACAGGGGAGATCAAGGATACTTTGTAAGTCTTTTTGTTTTCAGTTTTGTTTTTTGATAAAATGTAAAAAATAACCATTATTATTACTGTTAATATCATCATGTTCACGACGTTCTGTGTTTGTTTTTTGTATCGACATTGGGCGAGCTGGTTTTTAATAGTTAGTTATCCATAAATATTATTGCTATTATTCTTAATTGTAGGGGCCAAAGGGTATGAATGGTCAGGCGGGCCTCTCCGGACGACCAGGTGAAATGGGTCCTCGGGGACCAGAAGGTTCCAAAGGAGAACTAGGCAGTAGTGGTCAAAAGGTAAGGTATCGGGGAAATAATATTGTGTTAATTCAAAAATAACTAAATAATACACAATGTTCTTCGAGATGTTATCCCGTCCTAAACAGAAACTGTTGATCTCTAGTGTCCCTCATTGGCCTATTCAGAGGTCTCGACAGGAAGACACGTGACCTTTGCAAATATCCTTTATCTTTCTTCTGTTTTTTTATTCTTCTATTGTTTCTTCCTTTTTTCTTCTTTTCCCCCCGCCAAGCAAGATTTTTATTAACAATCCTCACTTCTCTTTTACAGCATCTTGTACATTCATATTATTTCGTACATATATTATATAGTTGTTACATTTTAAAGTTCATTGTTAATTTGTATCGAAATATAACAATGATCTAGAATAGATGTATTCATGTCCTTCCTGACCAGCCTAAAGAAATACACTACGTGTTTGCAAATATCTTACCCAAAATCACCTATTATCTTAATTCCCTATTTTGCATATCTGTCCAAATCTAGTCGTGTAATAAATGTTAAATTATTATCCATTGTGTTAAGGGCCTAGGCGGGCACCAATAAATAATATGTTCGTGGTAATAATGTTTATTATTATCTAACTAACTCTAAATTGCAACATTGGTTTATTCTACTTTTTTTTAAATGTCTAAATCATTATTTTGGCAGGGATCTACAGGATCCCCTAGTATTCGAGGATTCAGTGGCAGCCCAGGGAGCCTGGTAAGTGTTGTCATCAGATCACAAATAACTTATAACTTCATGACATAAGCAAGTTCATTTCGGATTTTAAGACAATCTGCATTGCAGCTTGATTTGAAAAGAAGTTGTATTATAAATACTATAAAACCATTTAATTTCGCGAGGGATGTGTATTTTGCATTGAAAGTAACAGTTAAATGCCTACTAACCTAGCAGTAATATTAAATTCCCGAAATAAAGTAGCCGCGAGATAGCGTTTTACAGTAGTCTTATTCCAAACTTTGAGTTACACTATTCCAGGAATTTTCATCATAGAAGCACAAAATCATTTCAATGCCACTTTTTTCATCACAGTAATGCCACTATGAGTTTTCCTCTGATTGTAACGTATCGAGTGATGCGCATTCATGATAATCAATCAGCCACGTACGTCATACTATTTTGCTCATTATTTTGATATGGAGAGCTATGATGAAGCACTGAAATACTCATCAAATGATGCATTGTGTTGCAGGGTGAGCCTGGTGACGATGGGGATGAGGGTAGTCCTGGACGACAGGGTGGAGTAGGAAGCCAGGTAAATCATATCGAATAAAGAGTAGAGTTGAGCGTACTTATTTGTATGTACAGATTTCTTTAATGCATCTCTAATTTCAATCTTACAGTTAAGTATTACAAAAATTTGGTGAGTGTAAAATACTCAGTTAGCTTCTTGTGTTTCTTTCTCCAAAAACATTTTATGGCTTACAACTTAGAAGTATGAACTCGGCACTTAAACGTTAATTACCTTATCTTTACCCATTGGGGCGCTCAGATCTTTAACGGGTGTGCGTGAACGTGAGTTTCGGAGAACGAATGGAAGTAGGCCTAATTTTGCCATTCTGGTCTGTTAACAAATGGTTTCATCGTGAGGATCTTTAGGTCGGAGCGGATTCCCCAACCGTCATTCTTTGTGCAGCACCAATTCCTTAATGATTGTGTGTCATTTTATTGCTTACTATTTCTTAGGGTCAGCGTGGTCCCTTTGGCCCACCCGGATATTCAGGAATACAGGGACCGAGGGGACCGATGGGTAAAAGGGTAAGTTATACCTCCTTTTTTCTGACCTTTTACACTATTTATTTATAGTAATGATTGATCATTGATCACATTATGATATTTAATACTTTCTAGGATTTTTACCGTTTTATAATAATGTTATGATGTAATATCAGTTTAGTTTCAAATGCAATACCATGTACCGTTAACATGGACAACAACAATACGAGCAACAATACAATTCCAACAACAACGAGTGCACCAAACTAAAGTAACGTAATAGGGAGGTAAGCTACCTCCCTAGTAGTTATGCTCTAACTGGCGCATATCTTGCGAGTAACACTAGAATAGTAACTAGCGAGGCAAATATCAACATTAATCAGCATCGTCCCCTGGCAAAATTAATTGGCGCATATGCCAAGTGTTAACGTATATTTTACTGTAAAATTCTGACGTGAATGGTCCTCTGTAATATTGAAAATGTGTCGTCACTCGCTAGGTCATAGGTGTGTGTACATAAAGAATCACGTTGAATCGGCCTGCGTTCCGGACAAAAAATGACGCCATTTTTGTGGCCAAAAATGTCGAAGATGTTTATCGATTTTTGAAAAATAAGGACTATCATGACATTACAAACATATTGTGGGCGAGGGGTACATACAAATATTGCACCAAAAAGCACAATGTTAATGACAAGTAGTTTAATGGTTTATATACAATTATAACACATCTCTTAACACAAATACTTCCGTGGCGTGAATACTTTGTCCTTCGCTTGTAAACCGCAGAATCCCGGTTCGATCCCACGCGCGACACGATATGCCTTCGATTTTCTTTTCTTCTACTAGTTCTACCCTTTCACTCATAATAATGTTGAAACTTTGGCTTTATCAGTTTTTAATTAATAAAAACAATAATAAGTTTATCAATTTATTTATTTTAGTCATTATTTAAAATCCTTGAACAATTAGTACATTTTGGTCAAAATATGACCCAAAGTCAGTGCGATTAGTGTTTGAATGGACAAAAGGAGTTGATCTAAATTTTGACTAAAAGTATTCACCATATTGCATGAAAGGAGTTTTAAAAATATAGAATCTTTCGGCTTATGAGGGGTCACATTCCACTTCAAATAGACACCCCCTGTGCATGCAAGCGCAATTGGTCCTTCCGCATCAGTGAATCATCATATCCAATGTTTACAACATATTTACGCTACTGCTAGAATCGACTGACGTGAGGCATAAAACGTTATGCTCCAAGTTACTCTTGGGTCCGGTCAGATATTACATTTAGCATTAATTACCCGCCAGTTACTAGCCTAGTAGCTTACCCCGATTTGGTGCTCTTCAAATTTTGGGTTACGCCTCAGCTACTAGCGAGGTAACTCTAATCTTGTCAGCTAACCGTCATAGGTGCACTCGGCCGTATGTCTGAATGATGAGTCAACCTTTAGGCATTTAGGCATTTTCATTACTAATTAGTTTCGTACAGCATGGACTAAATCCATGCTAGTCCATGCTGCACTCTTCAGATCGGAACAGTCACTGAAAGTACGTGGGATCGCATCGTGCGCGAAGTGGCAAGAGCGCGCATCAAGCGGAGTCACGATTTGGCGTTGTATAGCCCGGTCGCGCGTGTAAAGCGCTAGTTCGTTCAGTTGCTGATCCGTAAACAATAAAACAATCAAAAATTAAGATTACCAAAATACGAAGCCCCGGTCATAACATCATTATAACATAAAGTTCTTGAGGAGAAATTTCTTTGCATGTCTGCATGCAGTTTCTCCCATAGGCAGAGATTGCATCTTTTTGATGCACTGTTGTAAGTTTTTGCTTGTTTGATGACTCTCCAAGAGATGTTAAACTCAACATCGCTGTCCTCTAGTTCCCATACATACTTGCTCAGCTCAGTGCTAAGTCTCAATGTTTAAACGATGCTCTGTGATTTCCGTAGCGTACCTTTAACGTATTGCCAGTTAGGCCAATGTACGTTTGGTCTGGTTTTGTGTCCTTGGTAGTGACAATTAATGGCCTGATACACTACGGACTTTTTCAGACAGTGTCCGGACATTGGGCATTCAACAGGTTTCCGGCAGTTGCATTCTTTAGGCTCGGGTTGTTCAGCTTGAGGAGACAAGATGTTCTTGTTGTGTCCGTCGATGGTTTGTTTAACATTAGTCAAGCAGCTGTAGCTTATTTTGATAGTGATCCTGTTGAATATCTTGTGTAGGACATGATTTTTGGGGAATTCTTCATCTATAATCCCCTTTCCACGCTGGGTGTCAAAATCCGTTGCAACCCCTCACCACTAGGTATATTTTTATATCCCAAAATGTATCGACAGGGCCTTAGTATAGTCATCTTCAACTCAACTAAGTTGGTATTTCTGGTTATCGGATAAAAAAAATGTTGTTCACCAAAGTTGTAGGGAATTTATTCTTCTCAATAACTCTACAAAAATTATATTTCAATAAGATATTAAATTGTGAAAATTAAATAAAAATGTCAAGATGTCTCTCAAAAATGTCCCCTATAACATGTACATTATTTTCACAAATTTATAAATATGAGACACTCCTCTTTCTAAACATACCAAATGTTAGTAGTAAATGTCTAAATAATTAGCATGTTTTCATGGAGCTAATTTGAATATATGAATGGGCAGCTGCAGCTGCCTGTCGTTATATAAAGGGGTACAAAAAAAGTAAGTCCCCACCTAAAATTAGTTTACTTTTGTTTACATATTCAAACACCATTAGAAGTTTAGTAAGGTTGAAACGATTATAAGGAGTAAAAACGCTTGGCTACCAATTGAAAGTTTTACATTTTGGATATCATGCTTACTTTTCCCAAAACAGTCACATTTCTCCAAAATGATGTTTTCAGAAAAAGTGGCACTTGGTCCATACCAGTAACTTTAAAAACTCTCTCTCCTGATTATTTTGTACGAAAATTAAACCAAGTTTGTTTGCATAACTCCGCACATGATTATTTGTTTTGAGAAATTTAAAAACTGTGGTAGACGTTTTAAGATTTATTTTTTATTTTTCTGTTTTAAGAAATTGAAACTTTTCCGAAAAGGAAAACACTTAGCTTATCCGTACAAAGTTTCTTATTTTCAATACCATTTTTACTTTTCCCCAAAAAATCAAATATCCCCAAAATTTAACATGACATTTGCCAAAATACAATACAACGCTTGTTGATGGAATTCGGGATATTTCTAATAATAGCAGATGGGTGATTTAGACTCTCGGTGGAGGTATAGTGGTACTTTGTTTGGTTTATTGTAGGGAATATGCTTCCCGTTAGGTTGAGAACGCAACGAACTGGTAACTGCATGCAGACATGCAAAGAAATTTCTCCTCAAGAACTTTATGTTATAATAATGTTATGCCGCGGGCTTTGAATTTTAGTAATCTTAATTTTTGATTAAGTTTTATAATTCATCGGATCAGCAACTGAACGAACTAGCGCTTTACACTCGCGAGCGCGCTATACAACGCCAAATCGCGACTCCGCTTGATGCACGTTTTTGCCACTTAGCGCACAATGCGATCCCACGTTCTTTCAGTAACTATTCCGATTTAGTCGAAGGCCATCATCTGAAGAGTGCAGCATGGATCCAATGCTGTACGAAACTAAGTAATAATGAAAATGCCTATTACTTAAAGGTTGACTCAGCATTCATGCATTCGCTCTGGTGGTAAAAACACCATTGAGCACTTTTTGGCACAGTTTTGACACATTTATTGTTATAAACTGTATAAACAATAACAACAGCGAAAACAACGATTACCTTAACTATTCATATTTCCTTCTATTACAACAGGGTCTAGATGGCGATATGGGTCTACGTGGATTATTTGTGAGTATTACAAGTATATTTACCAAAAAACACTCCAATTATCGTAACCAAATTGTAATAGCTTAATTACAATAATTTACTGCCATGAATTTTGAAGCTCAGTGGACTAACTATAAGATTCATAAACAATTGATAAAGTTGGGTAGGGAGGGGTAGGTCTATTTGTTCTTCAAGATGTCCAATAACTCGTCTCTGTCGTCTACCCTTGTCTATTCCTTTTCTTTATAAATTGGTCAAACCCACAATATCTTCCCCCACATCCTCTATAGATTTCGTTTTTTATTTTTTCTCGGCTTGCTGTGGCGAGTTGATTTTAATACGGTATCAAATGCCCCTCATGTTTGACTCTTGTTTTGTTTTTTCATATCTATCTTTTCCAGGGAGACATGGGTCCAAACGTGAGTATAAATAATCGGCGAGGATATTACATAGTGACGTATAATAGCATGTACATCACTATATTAAAACAAGATTTGTATTGGCTTTTTTGTACACCAAATCAATTTTTCGATTTCCAAATAACTAATCAATTATTGGCTTTTGGCCTTTGTAAAAAATATTTTCAAAACGATATTTCAAAACAATAGGTTTAATATAATCACAAAAACGACCAAAGTTAAATTTCAAACATCAAACTTACGCTGTTGTGCGAATTCTCTTTTTTTCATTTTAATTTCTAATTGGAGAACTGTGTAAATAATATTATATACCGGTAGTCCACTTCATTAGAAGACCCGGATATTCTTTAACCTAGAGCTCAAGTTAAAAATCACATTCCTTATTAATCGCATCGTTAGAGGATAATCGCATATAAGGCGATTGCAGCCCAACTGTATGTGTTATGCGTACTTTAGAAAGTTTAATCAATAGTGATCATTCATCAATTTAAAAATACTTCGATCATACGATTACATCATGGGTAATAATTAATCATTATTTCATTTGTATTTATATTTTATCTTCTGTTAATATGTGTTCTAAATGCTTTTGTTTTTCACAGGGTGAACCCGGAGATCCGGTGAGTTGTTGTTCTGATTATTTTGTGTAGTTTCATGAATTCGTGAGAAACTATTTTACTCTAACCTGATGGCAAAATATGTGAGAGATAAATAAACGTGAACACATTGAAGAGATATTGTGTGCATATTTATAGATTTGTTAAGCTGTTCACGTCGTCATCGTGTAATTATCGCAATTAAAGCTAACACTATAAACATGATAAATGTTATTCTACTAATATCAAGTCGATCTCACTATCATTTTTGGTCTTATTTTACCTATCTTTTGCAGGGAATTGTGGATATCCCAGTAAGTATTCATTTGCACATAATTTCGTACAGTAAAACATTGTCAATGATAATAAACCACAACATTTGCAATCAAAATACCTGTCTATTTACAAGAGCACAACCAGTAATCATCAACTGTATAGTATGGATATGAACATATTTTACAAGGTTTTAAATACTTAAAAACAGATGTAAACGTGGAAACATTGAATGGATCGTCATAAACATATCAGTACCCGTAAAATTCTATTATCAATTAAATCTATTCGAAACCATTTATGCCAATGACTGGTCATTCCATAATCGCTTGATAGCCATACTTCAGAAAACAATGAAATTACGTTATTATATAAACTATGTGCAGTCCGGTGCGTTGTTTCAGCAAATTAAAATAAACTCGTGATCAATTTGTATAATAAATGAAACTGTTTCTCTCTATTCTTTTTATTTTTGTTCTTTGTTACTACCTACCTATCTAATTAACAACATTTTGTCATTTCCATATTATTCATTTGACGTAAATTGTTTGTTTCGTCTGATGCAGGAATCATTCTTGAAATCATTAAATGACGCCGATGGGCTAGCGGCAATGGTGCATCATTACTTCAAAGTCCCTAGACCAAAAGATGTCGGGGTAGGTATACCAATATAAAATTCATTTAATATAATATGGTCGTTTAAAAAATTCAGCATTGTAAATGTTTAACAGAGCATAGGTAGCCAAAAGTGCCTGTTTATGTCGTGCATGTTCTGCAATGTTTGTGATTCTTTTTACTTTTATTTTGTGTTTAGGATACGGATGTATTTTATCTCATGCGGTATATATTCCGATTCATCGATGGTATTAAGAATCCCCTGGGTACTCAGGAGCTACCAGCAAGAACTTGTCGGGATCTTATTGGTTGTCATCGAGGCATGACCAATGGTAAGCCATTTCTATAGCAAGTTCAGTACATTTACTATAAGATGTTCAAAAGAACCACATGTGACCAATGAATTATCGTTGCAGATGTAATTGAAAGCAGAATAAGTTGCGATACTACTTTTTCTGCGCTATATATATATATATATATATATATAATTAAAAACGACTTGAGCAATCACATATTGTTCTACAGAACTGTTTCGTGAGGGCCTGAGATAGACCCTCACTCCTCAGGAACAAATTGCAGACTGATTTATTTGTGTCAAACATATGGTTAATAAATACAAAAAACTACTAATATGTAAGGCCTATATATATATATATTGGCGTCTGACGATTGCGTTAAGCATGAAACTCAGAGTAACGACTCCCTTTCTTGGAAGGTCTAAACTTTGAATTTTTATATATATATATATATATATATATATATATATATATATATATTTCGTAGATAAAAAAAATGTCTTCTTTCGTCACCATGGTCACGTAGAGTGCTCAATCCTCTCAGACATGTCAGAGAGCAATAATATACGGGGAAGAAGAATACAAGTAAATTTACTCCATATCTATTTCATCACTACGGCCCGTTTCGCCCGAAGGCTCGTCTGTGGTACAATGTTTGTTTACATTCTGTCAATTCAAATTGTGTGCGTATTCCTAAATTTGCGTGCCATAACAGCGCAAACCAAAAACAGCGCAAACCAGTGAAACCAAAAACGCGAGCGTTGCGAAAAAAGCACGGAAAGGCGCGCAATCGCTCAACGGACAACATACATCACTATGACAACTATGACATCACGTGGACAATAATTAAACGGACTAATGCTGAAAACATACTAAGCTCGCTTTGCGATTAAATCGCTCTTATGACGAGTTTTGCGTCATATACAAAACCCGATACATCGATCAAGAGATCGCTTGACTGGGAACGACCAGTCGCGGCCAGTTGACTTCATTTCAACTCGAAAGATCGGTCATTCATGACGGAATGAACACCATACTTTTTCAACCAATGGGGAGGTTTTTTGCCTCGAAATTAGCATAACCAATCAGCAGCAATTATCCAGGTTTGATGTCGTCTGCGTGACCCGGAATACCTGCGACTACCGGCGATTTAGTAGCACCGAGATACCTTTGAGCTAGCGAGTACTACGCGACCTAGTGCGACCAGCGACCGGCTAGTATGATTCGAGCATAAGTCTTACTCTCATATGACAAAGAGATAAAACTATGTTTGTGAGAAAAGTTCTTTATTTCAAGAGCTGATAAATCCTCAACGCTAAACAGTAGAACGGAATTCGTGAGCAAATGCCGTCATTCCAACAAATTCCTACTCATTAACAATTAATGCTTATCATGTTCATGCAGGCTTTAATCCTATTTTTAATCTAGCGTTCATATGCGCGTGCCCTAGAGATGATGGACCATGTGATAGTGAATAGTTTGTTCCCCCTTTTGAGCTCCCAAACGTATTCGGAAAGCTCCGTGCTGTACTGGTGTTTCACATTCTTGAAGGACTGTTTGTAGTTGTTATATCTTGATTTGAAGGGGGGTTCTGTCTGTCCGATGTATAGTTTGGCGTTGTCCTCGTGGGTCACTTTGACTTCCGCACCGTATTATGACGCTCTTGCTATATGGTGGGTTGAACCAGATGACATTGCGTTGGCGGTTGGGCACGGTTTTCTTCTGCTTTCTCGTAAAGGTCAGACCTTCACAATATCCACTGGCTTTCAAGGCATCGTTATACGGTGGGGCGGCATCGACAAAGGCTTCACTGTCATATAAAATGTCTGATATCCGTCTGCTTATTAAGGCCGGTATGTTTTTGATAATGCTAGGCGGGTGGTTGGAATGCTTGTGGATGTATAACGGTTGGTCATTTGGTTTACGATATGGAAAGTACTTGCCGTTGCCAAGGTTGAGTGTGATGTCTTGGAAATTGGTGACTTGAGGTTGCACTCAATGGTTATCTTAATACGTTGCTGATCGTTTTTATGATGTCGTTTCTGATTCGGTCTGACGTCGTGCCCGATGTGTTCTTGAGGACTGACCGTCGTCTCGATAGAGCCCGATGTTCTTCTTGTCGATTTTTTTAGATAGAGTGTTAAGGATGTAAAGATCCACAAGGTCGCATACTTCCGTTCCATCAAAGCTCCCCATAGTGACGTCGAACAGGTCGTTGCTCTCTTTCTTCATCCATGGAGAACCTGCGTCGAATAGTAGGGCCTTCCTGGAGTTTAGTATGATGTCTATGTCTTGTTTAAGAATTCTGTTGTACTTCTTGGCAAATGCTAAGGCTTTCTTAAGGAGATCCACTGTGATAGAGGGATAACAGTTTCAGAGAGCATAATATACAGGGAAGAAGAATATTGAATCTTGAATTCGGGGTCACTAACCGCGATGTATAAAGTTTTAGTGCTATTACTGCTGGTTACTGTGGCCACGTGGACAATATTTTTTGTCAGACATATGCCGCTTAGGGAACATTCGTTTGGTTTTCTGTAGTTACAGTTTCTGGTGGGTATATTGACAGCTCTTTGATGAACAGACTTGTCATGCTTGTTGTGTATTATATATACAACCACTTAGGTTGAAAATATCATATTGTTTGCGCGCTGTGTGCAATGAAATTATTAAAAGCAAATTGTGGACTAAGCGGCACGCATACAATTATGCTATGTTCCCTTATGTCTGCACACACTATTCAATTCTTCTCCTTGATAGACCACTGCAATCAGGAAAGCACTTCGTTATTAAATCAATAAATCGTAATTCCATCTTTTCATTCTGAAGGTTTATATTGGATAGATCCAGACCTTGGATGCGAATCCGATGCTTTTGAGGTCATTTGTGTTTTCAAATCAAAAGATGAAGCACAGTCTTGTCTCATTCCACCAGACAACTCAACGGTAAGTCTTAGTACAATTCATACATCACACAAGAGATTTTTCGTAACTTTTTTGAAAATATGTTAGTGTGTTTTTGATTGAATCATCAATGGTAATAATTATAACAATTTCACAAAATGAGCCTAAAAATACCGGAATGATTTTAAGTTATACCTTGTGATTTTATAATGCGTGTAACTGCTGAGAACACTCAAATATTTAAGTTTTTTTTTTCTTCATACGTGTTACTACAAATTACAACAATATACTATTGTGATTGATCAGATCGTCCCAACAAAAAGGATCAACAAATCAATATGAATATTAAGTAATCCAACATCCCTAGTCGAATATAATGGTCGTTCATACTTTACTTTAAGGGGGACTTAAGGAAGTTTTTTGTTGAATCTTGTGAATGGCTGTAATTATTGAACTATGACTCAAGTATACATAAAAGTATACTTTTTGGAAAAGAAATGGATCAGAGAATCAAAATTTGGCATCAATTTTGACCAATAATGATTTTTTGAGAAAATCACAACAACAAAACTTTTTTGACCCAATTTTTTAGAAACAAGCTAACAAAAATAATATTGAGTAAAAAATGCCCAAATCGCTTGAGGATGATGTTAAGACACTATGAAGAGACGATTTCTTTTTTTTAACCCAATCTAATATTTTTTGAAATTTTGACTAAAAAGTGTTAAAAATAAAATCCATTTTTTGTTCACGTTTGAAAATTGAATTTTGTGATTTTCTCAAAAAGCAACATTTTTGGTCAAAATTGACACCAAATTTGGATTCTCTGATCCATTTACTTTCCAAAAATGTATACTTTTATATGCATTTGATTAATAGTTCAATAATTACAGCACTCACAAAATTCAAAAAATCAAATCAAAAACTTCCTTGAGTCCCCCCTTATGTAACATGTTAAATTTAATTTCAGGCAAAATACGGCATCACAAAACCGCAGCTGAATTTTCTTCATCTCTTAAGTTCGGAGGCCTATCAGGAAATCACTATACACTGTTTTAATATGTCCATTTGGCAAAACGCTGACGGAAACTACCAAAGAGCCGTTAAATTTAGAGGTTGGAATGGCGTCGTATACAAACGAAGTGGCAGTTTTAGACCTGCAGAGGTTGTCGACAATTGTAGGGTACGTTATTGATCAACTAGTTTCTTTCTACAGGCACCCACAGAGATTTGTAGACATGGGCCCTATTGTATAAAAGAGAAGATTCGTCTTAAAGCTATAGCCTACCACTTAGGCAGCTCACCGTAGACGAACTGGTCATACACCTGTTCACTTGATGACAGAATGTACAGATTTAACATGGAAAAATTGTGACCTTGTCAAATACCCAAGAGGACTGGATGTGGCTAGAAACCCAGAATGGTAGCTGGCCTTTATGTAGAGTTAAGTTTTCAACTCTTCTTAGGAAGATTGTTTAAGAACTTGTCATGATAGGTCATGATAGGTTTGACCCTGGGTCAAACTTAAGAACTTCATCATAAAGCTCAATTTAGGAAGAATTCTTAAATATTATTCTTAACCAGTCTTAAGAAGAGTTAAGAATAACGCATCTTAACTTTTCTGCAACAGGGCCCTGCTCATTGATATCCAAATGTCATTGAATGTTTTTCATCCTGAAAACCCAATGATATTAGGTTCCTTGTGTTTTATAAATATTAACATATTGTAACTTATCACCATAATTTTAGATCTTGAAAATCTGACTTATCAATCTCAAGATACACTAATTTCTGTAAGGGATGGTGATTTCACCCTTTATTCAAATTTGACAAAAATCTGTAAGGGATGGTGAATTCACCTGTCCGTCAAAGTGAAAAATTCTATAAGGGATTGTGATTTCACCCATCGTCATAGTGATGAAATCTGTAAGGGATGGTGATTTCACCCTCCGTCAAAGTGAAAAAATCTGTAAGGGAGGGTGGTTTCACCCGTCCGTCAAAGTGTAGAAATCTATAAGGGGTGGTGATTTCAACCTTCGTCATAGTGAAGAAATCTGTAAGGGATGGTAATTTCACCCTTTGACAAAGTGAAAAAATCTGTAAAGGATGGTGATTTCACCTTTCGTCAAAGTGTAGAAATCTGTAAGGGGTGATTATTTCACCTTTCGCCAAAAGGAAAATATGTGTCCATTAAACCTGTTTAAAATAAGCAAAAACATTCTCACGTCTACAAATTGAATATTTTGTTCCGCCCTCTTTCTAACTATTATTGGTTATGGTTGTTCAACTTATTAATGATTCTTTATTTTAATTCAATTTGAAGATTTAAAAATGTTGGTTACACTTGAGTGATTTCATGCTTTGTTTCTATTTTGAGGCTAATATTTCTTGACATATAAATAAATAGGTAAAGAAGTGGTCTTTGGTGATTAGCAGTGGCTTGTACATTGTATTTTGTTTTCAAATTGGAGGATGGAGTAAAAATCTGATAATCCATGACGTTTTAAAAAAAGAATCCGAGTATACGCTCGATTTTGCTAGAAATGGTGATTTCATGCTTTAGGCAAAGTAAAAAAATATTAAAAAGAAGCTACGAAACTTTTTTGGGAGAGCTATCATGTCATATTTTAAATAGTTTGCTTTCTAAATATTAATTTGTGAACTTCAATTAGAAACAACCTTTAAATGTTGCATGATATCGATGCCTAATACATACATGTTCATGTTTTATTTTCTCCTTTTATAGGAAGAAGTAGCCGAGTGGAGGACAAGTAAATTCATTTTCCGTCGACCAATTGTAAATCAGCTTCCGATAGTAGAGGTAGTGTTTCATTCAGAACTCAAAAAGCGAAGGGGACAATATAGTGATTATAGAGTAGAAATAGGTAATGCATGTTTTCATTAAAATAAACTTGACGAAAAAGAAGTTGAAATGGAGGTTAAACATGTCAACAGATTGGCCGGTGTGATGCTCAATGTAAAATGAAAAAAATGTAGCATCTAATTCCCTATTTCCTATAAGTATAGATGGTGTGACCGGTGACGTAGTGCCCGGCAGTATGCGTGCGCACCTACAGGGAATGTGCTTTAATTCACACTTGATTGATCATTACTTACCATGCTTACGGTGTAATAGTGCAGTAGTCATGGTCTGCATCCCTAAGCACAATGAGAGACCAGGTACTAAATCTGGTTGCCCGGCAGTATGCGTACGCACCATAAGGGCATGTGCTTTTAAAATTGGTGCTCAGTGATGTGTGTTTTGCTTTCAAATAGTATGATGTATGCAGTAGTCATGAACTAGTACCTCTAGCATGTCTTTAGACCAGGCGCTAATCAATTTGTAAACACTACTGATGTAAACAACGGTCACCTCATCTATATGGAATATAATCTTTTTGTAAAGTTTTAAAGAAATCTTATATGAACCCTGCTCTCTCCGTATATTCTTAAACCATGCCCAGTCATTTATTTATTGCAAAATGCCAATTTTTATGGCGACGTGGTTTTAATCTTCACTTCAACTTCTTGCATATGTGTTGTAATTATTTTAAAAGTATTTTTATACAATACGATGGTGCTAAAAACATTTGTGTATTTTGTGCAAGCACATACAAGTGCTGATGAAAGCACACATATTATAATGTGTTATTGATAAACAAGACAGAGCAATAATATGGCTTGTTTGTGAGTCGGGTGGGAAATTGAGGACTAAACAGTACTTTAAGCACAGACTTTTGTATTAACAACAAACATAACACAATGTTACTAGAAAAATGAACGTTCAAAAATCATCTTGATTTCAAACTGTATACCAAGTAAACATGCTGAATATGTGTGTTTTTATATATACAGGGTGAGTAAAAATAAATCTTCACTCAACTTCGGGATTTTATTTCTAAAGATCTATGCAATAACTACTCGGATTATTTATTCTGGTCTCATTAGCTTACAAAAGATTTTAGTTGGTTAATATTGGTTGTTGAAAACATGTTTTATGCCCATTTAGATCAAAGTGTACATTTTAAAAACCGAACAAGATATTTCTCGATTAAGCTCTTTTGAATTTAAGTACTGAATAACGGTGCACGCTCGATATCACAAAAGCCTGATTTTATATTTGCTCTGCTGAATTAACAAAAAAGCTGACATAGTTATGTCATTATTTTCCATTTATGTATGATATTTAAATATTATCTGAGTAGGTTTGTTTTGTCTTATTAATTAGCTATTTTGTCTCATGCATGTATCCACTTATTCATAAATACCATGCGTCATTGAGTACGATCTCAATATTTTGTTCGGTTTCAAAATTGCAGTAACTATACCATCATAGTCATGACTGGATAATGGTACCATGAAATGTTGTGATTCTTTGTGCTGACAACAGTAAATGAATGCATAAGTATTCATGTTCTGGCAAGTAATATTTATTTTACAGATTTATTTTTAACTCACCCTGTACATATTATACTGGTTTAGTATTCATGTAATAATCTTGTGCGTGCGCGGGGAATGCCATGCCTTAGACACAAAAACAAAAACCATTTCAACTGGTTCAATGTTTTATATTTTCACATTACAGTTTTAATGACAATCTTATTCCATAAATGTATATGCAACATTAAATAGGTATTCTCATAAAGGATTCCATTTGGAGACTTAATTATCTTTGTAGCTTTCGAGGCTTCATGTACTCAAACATGTTCCTGAGATACAATAACGCACCAAGTATTACTTAACACCTTCCACGCGGCTTGTTTAATACCATGATACAAAACAAATCTTTCCCAAATTTCAGAGTCTATCTCAAGGATTACTGAACCAATATTAGGCAAGTTTGTACTTGTTTTAATGCATTTGTCATGGTGAGACCAAATATGATGTTATAATTCTATGATATTGACATTTTTTAAACATCTTGGGAAATTTTGTAACTTTCGTCTGCAGACGACTGCCGCATGGAAAGTGTTAAAATAGATATTCTAAATAATAAGCTGAAACACTTATGAATAATCCATCCATTAACAAAACCACTTTTCATCTGTTGTTATTTTAAGTAAATATTGTCATGCTATAATATACTACCTCTACACACATATTGCTGGTCAAAGTCAAAGAAACCACTACCTCAATATGTGTGGTAATACTTTGATAATTATATTCCTTTTTGCTGTATCCCTTCATAAGTGTATGGCTCGTTAGTTGTTCTTTAGAATAGGCCTTATGATGAGTTTAACAGCTGTTATCTGTGGAGTTGGTACATGTTCAAAATAATTCCAATGTTTGCGAGCGATGTAAGCCTACCCTCTTTAGACAATAGTTAGGACCTCAAGAGACTTCAAATAAAACTGTCTTACAATCACATTATCAAAACTACATTTCGATGGTTTGCAATGGCTGTTATTTGTTAGATTGTTATGTCACAAGGCCATATCTTAAAGCACTCTTAATATAAAATATTACCTTTATATATCCCTAGATTTAAGTGTGAAAATGTCCTATCTGCTATAGCTGCCATGTGTGACTTTAAGTTTATATCAATGGGTCAGCTATTAGACTAACGCATATGATTATCTAGTAGCCAATGCAGATAAATCCTTGTTGCGCTAAACCCGTCGATTTCTTCTTACACTGCCAATCGAAAACACAACAGACACTTTGCGCATAATATGAACTTACAAGACTGCTTGTATCTAGAGTGACATTGAATTACCGTTCTGGTGTGGTAATAAATATGAATGAATGACAATGCGAACTCCTTGTTTCATATAATCATTTAAATCGTAAATCATAATATAATATGGAATGGAAGTACTTGTAATTACCAATTTGCACGTCAACATTCAGTTGGTGAAATTGAATGAATTTTTAAAGATGAATAAAGAGAAAAAAAATAAAGAATTTCAAATATATCTGAATGTTTCACCTGGTCAGACATTGATACACATCTCCAATATATCAGTAAGGTTGATTATATCATTATGTGTTTCACTGTATAGGATAGTCAAAAGTGCAGGCATGAGAATGCATATTAGTTTTTAAAAAGTAGAAGATATTATGCAAACAATTGATCTAAAAGACAACAAAACACAGGGAAGAAGATTTGGGTGATAAAAAGGCAGGGTTTCTTGCTTTATCAGGAATATTCTCATGTCTGCAAACCAAATGTTGATATTGTATGCTGCGTTAACTTTCATGCTGCATTGAGTATACGTAGAGTAATATTAGGACATGATGTAGATTAACATGATTTATAGTTAGTAATAGGTGGGTTTATTGATTTACATTACACATTTTACAAACATAGGCTTTTCTTAATTGAGTTTTCCACATGTCCAGGGACTAGTGTTGATTACCTAAAATACAGTGGAGATTAATTCACACAAATGTTATGTTATTTTTACAAAAAAGTGGTTTTCAAAACCAGTGTTGATTACCTTATTTACAGTGGAAACTAATTAACCCAATCTTGATGATACAAAATGGATAAAGAAATACATTAAATACAGATGACACAAATTAACTTGTAATGTCTTTGTGTTAACGAGGTTTCACTGTTTGTATGACCAATAATCAGAATACATGTGTGTTAGGACGGGTGGGTGGTATTGACCAAAACATTTTTGAGCATATTTAATATTTTGACCAATCCCATTTATTGGAACATACCAAAGATGGATCTAGATTGTAAACATATCTCCAGAATCACACATTCTTACTACGTCAACATTCTTTTAGTGATTCTCACAATGGACCAACGTATTATGATTACCAAATGTTTCTGATGTCAACCATTGACACAGTGCCTTGTAAAAACTTAAACACAGTATGGTCACCAAAAGATGTAAATATTTTCAAAATCGTATTGTAATTTTATAATAAAAGTTGTAGATTTGTAGATGTTATCATTAGTTGAAAGCAGAGTTAAGTAGTGAATCTGAACATGTAGTTGTTGCTTTTAGTATCATAACATTGAAAAAATACTGTTGTTTCATCTAGGGATGTATTGTCAAGAAATGACTAACGCTTCTATACTGTGTCATCTCAATGTGGGAGGTGGCGTTAGCGTTTAATCTATCGATACACACAGCATCTTGTGCGCGATAGCGGAGATTCTTCTTTGATCGTACAAATGCATACAAATTGGGTTTGAATTACACGCGCGATATTATGATGCTTTCAGTAGAATATGCGCTGATGCCATCCCCAACTTGAATCTGGAACAATATACTTTGGGGTTTAGCATGTTTAGAAACTCATTTATAAAATGTGTACCACTTTTGTTACGGATGCCTAGGGAATAGTAATATATTCATATATTAGTGGATTTTACCTCTAGAATGTATGACAAAACACATTGTGGGAGCGGGATTTAACCCGTCTTGCATTTCGTCACTGATTAAGTGTGTACACCATTAAAGGTATATTATGTGATCTTTCCAGGGAACGCCCTCAACATCGAAAAAAAATGGAAAGCAGATTTTCTTGCAGATTTACATTTCTGATCATAAATCATGCATACATTCCAAGTTACAGGGCGATACGATTCTTAATTACTTCAAAATCATAGTTTTAGAGTGAAAATAAACTGTCGGGATTCCGACAGTTTATATTTTTCACTCTAAATTCACTCTAAAACCATGATTTTGAGGTAATTAGGAATCGTATCGCTCTGTAACTTGGAATGTATGTATGATTTATGATCGGAAATGTAAATCTGCAAGAAAATCTACTTTCTAAAAAAAATAATGAATAGAGGGCGCTCTCTGGAAAAGATCATATAATATGCCTTTAATACTTGCAAAGAGCATGCTTCAATAATGTGTCAAATATTTAATACCAATGTGTACATTTTGATGCACTCTGGGTAGAAACCCATTAAATCGTTTTCATTCATGATTACACCATGGCTTACCAGAGTTTATATGTTCATAATCCTTGAATTATCGTTCTCAAATCTGAATATAGAAAACATATTCCTAGAAATGTCTTTTTTCAAACTGTCACAACTAAAAATAATTTCGAACACTGGATTCGATATTGTATTCATGATTTCATCAAAGCCAAGTCGATCAGCTTGTTCAGCTATTAGTTCAAATAAAAGGGATCATCAAATTAAATCTTGATATGACTCATAACAAATGATTCCGTCCCTTCCGGATCCTGGATCAATAGCATTCGTGACACCCTTCCGGTTCCTGGATCAATAGCATACGTGACATTTCGATTAAATTGTGACAAAATATTTGTTGGTATACCTCTGAAAGAATGTACAAAATCAGTTTTCTACAAGAATCTAGAGGAAACTGACATCCTGTAAATGACAATGGACACATTATATCATGGCAGGTACCTGCCTTGCTTATACAGAGTGAATCAAAAAACATTGTGCACGATTTGAAACAGTAATGTGACCTTGATGCGTGCATTGCTAAATGAATCAAATGTTGTCAGTGTGAAGCGTTGTTAAGTAGTCGACTGAAAAATAAGCAAACTGTGGCAAGTTTTGTAAACGGACCGCGTTTTTCACCATTCCTATGGGATTTACACGATTAAGACATGAATATTTCTGCAGCATGGTGGTATGGGGAGAGAGTCTACAAGCAAGATTCTCACTTTATACCATCAATGTTTTTTATTCACTCTGTTTATATACGAAAGCATCATTTGATAGACTTGTCATGACATGAAATAATATAATCAATAGTTTGTAGACAGCCTTCGACGTAACTTGTTCTGCCTGCAAGAAATTGGAAGTGAGCCGTATCTTCAGGAAGTAAAGAAATATGTAAAGCCTGTTTACTACAGACATAAAGATTGATTGTAACATTTATTGTCATTGTGAATTTGATCGTAAAAACATGATACTATTCAACTGCGAAACTTGATTGACAAATATGCTGGATAAATAAATCAAATCATGTATTTGTGATTGGTAAACAAACATTTAAGGCTATATTGATTAAGCAGATATAATGAGTGTTTCAACAACATGCAACGCATGAATCTAGATAGATATAGACAACCCCGTCAATGTTTCTGCTTTGTCATAGTGCGTAAATATATAAGCAACTTTTATCCAAAATATGTAAATGTTGTTATGTGTAATATAAGATGTCTTAAATTAGAGATGGTGCTACTGATATACAAAGAAAAATATACTCGTTTCAATATGGTGCTTCGTCGTTCCAGGTTTTTTTTAACATGTTTAAAATGTACGTTTCTTCTCTAACTCAACATGCAATCAAGTTCTCTATTTACAAGTAAACATGGAATGAATGTTGTTATTGTTGACAAAAAATATCAGTTGGTAATACACATTATTTTGTTTCCATTTAAAAAGCGCTGTAAGCAACCTCATTAGACTATAAAATCACAATGTATCATAATTGTCCTCCAATGTTCGAACACAATTTTGAAATATTTGAACCTTTATGCATTGATAAACGATAATTGACATTTGACTTACCATGTTATTCTTGTGAATTCATTTCCTTGATGTATGTCTAAAGACACTCCCACCAATGGTTACAACCCAAATTGTGTAAGAAATTTGTCAAATATACAATTTTCCTCTCGTGACAATGTAGAACATTTCAGTCGCCGACTCTTCTGGTGGGGCCTTTTAATCGAGCTACGAAATACTCCAACAGTTCAATACGAAAGATCAACATTGTTGACGATACGAATTCCTGTTGTTAGCTGTATTTATTCAGTCATGAAAACCAGGATTTAGGTACAAAATTTACAAAACACATAGGGTATCTTCACCATATATTTGTTGTGCATTACCAATGTTGTTAATAAAGGTTTTTATTGATAAATCTAAAGATTGTGTTGTGTTAAATCATTCGTAAGGGTTTTAAATATATTTTAGTGAGAGGGAGTGATGTCAACTATTTTGTCTCGTACGGTTAGAGGTAGACCTACATTACCTTTGTACCTTACCTCGCCTTAATATTGACTTCATTAATAGTGTGCACAAATTGACTTCAACGGTGGCGTGGTTCAAAGTATAGGCCCTAGGCCCTCGACGAGGAGCGTGGTTCACATTATATAGGCCCTAGGTAGTGTTGACTACATCAACGGAACGGTCATAGTGTGCAAAATTGATTTCAACGAGAAGAAGTGACCAACTTGGATTTTTGACACTTTTTTGGATCTGTACAGGCCCACTGTGCGTCAGGGATCGCATTCTGACCTCTCACTTTCTTGTTTGACGCGTCGGGTTTCAAATTGGAAAGACTTGCTGGTCCCGATCAAAATTGAAGGGACCCTTTAAATTTGACGATGTATGGAAATGGAAACCTTTAGAAATTCTGTATATTACATATCCATCCTTTGCTCACAATATAAATTCATTAAAACTGTCGGTAAAATTTTCAAATACCCAAACTTCACTTTATACCATTAATGTTTTTTATTCACTCTATTTATATATATACGAATGCATTCATTTGATAGACTTGTCATGACATGAAATAATATAATCACGTTTGTAGACAGCCTTCGACGTAAATTGTTCTCCCTGCAAGAAATTGGAAATGACCCGTATATTCAGGAAATAAAGAAATATGTAAAGCCTGTTTACTACAGACATAAAGATTGATTGTAACATGTATTGTGATTGTGAATTTGATTGTAAACACATGATACTATTCCACTGCGAAACTTGATTGACAAATATGCTGGATAATTAAATCATATCATGTATATTATAAGACCTGTGATGGTAAACAAACACTTTAGGCTATATTGATTAAGCAGATATAATGAGTGTTTCAACAACATGCAACGTATGACTAGATAGATATAGACAAACCTGTCAATGTTTCTGCTTTGTCATAGTGCGTAAATAAGCAACTTTTATCCAAAATATGTAAATGTTGTTATGTGTAATATAAGATGTCTTTAAATTAGAGATGGTGCTACTGATATACAAAGAAAAATATATACTCGTTTCAATATGGTGCTTCGTCGTTCATGGGCCTTTTTTTTAACATGTTTAAAATGTACTCTTACTCGACATGCAATCAAGTTCTCTATTTACAAGTAAACATGGAATGAATGTTGTTATTGTTGGCAAAAAATATCAGTTGGTAATACACATTATTTTGTTTCCATTTAAAAGCGCTGTAAGCAACCTCATTAGACTTTAAAATCACAATGTATCATATTTGTCCTCCAATGTTCGAACACAATTTTGAAATATTTGAACCTTTATGCATTGATCAACGATAATATACATTTGGCTTACCATGTTATTCTTGTGAATTAATTTCCTTGATGTATGTCTAAAGACACTCCCACTCATGGTTACAACCCAAATTCAAATTGTGTAAGAAATTTGTCAAATATACAATTTTCCTCTCGTGACAATGTAGAACATTTCAGTCGCCGACTCTTCTGGTGGGGCCTTTTAATCGAGCTACGAAATACTCCAACAGTTCATTACGAAAGATCAACATTGTTGACGATACGAATTCCTGTTGTTAGCTGTATTTATTCAGTCATGAAAACCAGGATTTAGGTACAAAATTTACAAAACACATAGGGTATCTTCACCATATATTTGTTGTGCATTACCAATGTTGTGAATAAAGGTTTTTATTGATAAATCTAAAGATTGTGTTGTGTTAAATCATTCGTAAGGGTTTTAAATTTATTTTAGTGAGAGGGAGTGATGTCAACTATTTTGTCTCGTACGGTTAGAGGTACATTACCTTTGTACCTTACCTCGCCTAAATATTGATTTCATTAATAGTGTGCACAAATTCAACGGTGGCGTGGTTCAAAGTATAGGCCCTAGGCCCTCGACGAGGAGCGTGGTTCACATTATATAGGCCCTAGGTAGTGTTGACTACATCAACGGAACGGTCATAGTGTGCAAATATTGATTTCAACGAGAAGAAGTGACCAACTTGGATTTTTGACACTTTTTTTGGATCTGTACAGGCCCACTGTGCGTCAGGGATCGCATTCTGACCTCTCACTTTCTTGTTTGACGCGTCGGGTTTCAAATTGGAAAGACTTGCGGGTCCCGATCAAAATTGAAGGGACCCTTTAATTTTACGATGTATGGAAATGGAAAACTTTAGAAATTCTGTGCCTCAACAGTTGTCAACATCATAAAATAAACGCCCTTTAGACTTTTATTTTATCTGACGGCTGTCTGGGTGAGCGCGATATTGTTACTTAAGACTAGTAGTAGACAATTTATTGTAGAGAATTCAAATAAATGATTCGGCTCATTACACCTGATGAGCGCGATATTGGTAATTAAGACTATATTGGTAAACAATTGTAGAGAATTCAAAGACATGGCTTTTAAAGTACGATAATGACCAACCTGCTGATGAGCGCGATATTGTTAATTGTTTTGAGCGCGATATTGTTAATTGTTAATGACCAACCTGCTGATGAGCGCGATATTGTTAATTAAGACTTTTGGTAGACAATTTATTGTAGAGAATTCAAAGAATTGGCTCGGCTCATTATACCTGTTTTTAAGTACGATAATGACCAACCTGCTGATGATAAGTGTGTGTACAAACCTGTACGACCTTAAAGGGACACTGAGAGATGTATTGGAGGTTGCGCCCTTATTATGAATAAAACTGGGATTGGTATGTTTTTACAATTGTATTACATGTAGGAACTTACACCAATAAGGATTAAGACAAATCAGCCCTCTTTGCACAACGAAACGTCGATTCAAAAATGCTGATCTAGTCGAGATCAGCATTTAACGTCAGACAGTGTCCCCCTAGAGGGCGTTTTTAATAAAAGGTTCAATAAATAACGATGTCATTGTTTTAATCAAGTTTTGATGTGTTTTTTGTAAGTAGAAACAACAATAATGACCGGTAATTTTTAAAAAGCTTTTAAGCTTTTAAGATTAAAATCTCATAACAAGTAATTACAATATAAAACTTGCATAGGCATGTGCCTTTTAGCGATTAAAAGTTGGAACGCCCTGAGTACATATGACCTCTTTAATATAATTTCACTAAAAACGTGTATAAGACTGAATCCTTTACTTACTATTTACACACGGTCCCTGCGAGGGTGCTCAATGGTGATGAAGGAAGATAGCAGCCACATGGACTATATAGGGACTCTTTAAATCGTATTAGAGATTAAAATTAATGACAGCTTTGGTAAGATACCTTACTGCTTCTAATGCTTTTAACTTTTACTTTTAGCAATTTTCTTCATCCATTCAGCAGTCAGCTCCGGAGTGAGAGCCGTTTCACTTGAGGGCGCTACAAATTGACTAGTATTGTTGTGTCGCTCTTTCCTGAATTTAATTATGGGTAGTCTAGAAACACCTTCAAATAATTATGTATAAATGACAACGTCATACTGGCAATCAGGGCCATTTGTCGTCTCCCGTTTGCGTAGGATAGTTTATACATTAACGTGTAAAGTTATAGTGTGATTGAAATAAATCCAAGGAATTAGTGAAACATACTACATTTCTACGTTGTGATTATTAGTTTATGTGTATACGAGGTTGTACAAGTAGCGTCATATCATATGGTGGAGACGGTGGTCTTTTTGGTACCTCTACACTACGCAAGCGGTAATACGACAGATGGTCCCTGTTTACGTGGCAAGAAGCACAGCAGGTAATTATACTTCATTTCTGTATGTTATGATTTATATAGTATTGACTTAAAATGTATGTATTTTATATATTGAACGTGTTCAAATGATAGTCACGTATAACGATATTTAAACGTCGCATGATTTGCCTATAGCGGAAAAATTCCCGCCATTCTATTGTTTTATTGTTTAAATTCCGCGCCATTTTGTTCATTTCCATTGTTTAAATTTATTGGACCATATAACATGGCGTCCAAATATGATTTCACGTCGCAAACACCTATCTATTCCGGGCTACCAGAGGATGATTTAGACGATTTTTTTATAGAATTTGATAGATATTCCGCATTGCGTGATTTTACAAAAGAAAAGAAGTTACTTGCACTTCCAACCCGTTTAAAGGGCAATGCATCAGTATATTACAATACCCTTATGACATCTGATAGCAAAACTTCTACTGCCAGTATACAGTCGTCCTTAAAAGACTATTTTGAGGGCGATAGCTGGAAATGGGAGAGGGAAACTAAACTGCTTTCGATGAAACAGGCACATAATGAAAGTGTGGATAACTATGCCATGAGTGTGATGAAAATGTCCAAGCAATTGGGAAAATCGGATGCAGATCAAATTTCTTTTTTTGTACGCGGTTTAATTCCCACTATTAGGGCCTTTGTGTTTTCTAAGGAACCAAAAACCATGAAAGCCGCAATTGAGAGCGCACGGTTAGGTGTCACAGTACACGAGACAAACGCTGAATCTTCAGTGTTATCAATACACCCTGATTTACAAACACAAAGTAATTCTGGTCATTCAGTGAACACGGTGAATGCGGCGAGCCATTATGTAAACACAAAACCCGAACCAGTGGATCACAGTGTATACCATAACCATATGAATACTAACGATGGATATAATCAGGCCCCTGCTACTGAGATTCTCGGCGGCGGTGACTCCGATACAACGTGCAAATCTGATAGAAACAATTCTTAACACAGACGGGACCAGCTAAATGCCGAGAACAGCATAGAGAAAGCCATTGACTTTCGGCAGCTCGTGCATTGTCCTGGTTCCCAATTTGAATACGATTTTTACATTTAAAATAAACAATCGGGTTCCAACCCGTCGGCAATAAGTATGTTGAAAACACCATGTATACCGCCCTCATAAAACCCTAGGACAATCCAGTTAAGGTTCGTCCGGCAAAAACCCAGACAATCCAAGTGGGGCTACACAGAGCTTGGACACAGTTTCGTCCGGGCTTAGCCTCACAACAAGCTCTTGCATTGTAGTTTTCAATTCGCAAGCCAACGCATCACCAAACCTATCATTATGACTTTATATCCAATTAAATAGCTAAGACAGTACATGCAGTAGTTGTAATAAAATAACATATTCCCTGTGAAAGGGGAAAATGCAACAAGCACCTACACACACATGATGAATGAATACACGTTGAACAACTAGCGTAAACAATAACAATATAGCGTAAATAAAGACTTTCATAAGTCTATAAAGGTTAGCAGACGACAGCTCTATTTCGCATAGCTTCATATCTCTGTTTCATATACTGATAGTTTTGATTTTATGCATTGAATCATGTGTGTTAACGTGCAGCACCTGTTGCTAATGAGGTGGTTTTGGGGCTTGTCGCACTAGGGGAAAATGAGCGGTTTTTGGCGAGTTTTTGAAGTCTTGTCTAGCAAATGTGGAACGGTAACAGTGTACACTTTGAAGACACGAGCCACTACACTTCCCCGACGGCTTCAGGAAGCACAATTTTGACAGAAGACATAGACTCAGGATAAAAACTGTCTTCAATAGACTAATGGTCTTACATGACGTGTTATATTACGTGTCTTCGTGGTGATATTTCATCGCGGGACATGTCTTGCATTATTGCATATTATAATAGCCTTGTGGTATGAAGAACTGTAAATTCTTACAACTTGCTTTACAGTCGTATCTTGGTTTGTGCTATTTTTTTTATTGCTAACCGTTATTGCCTTGCAAGACATGTAAAGACATGACTTCAAAAAGTCTGAAAAACACCACTGACCTCGAGAACAGAAGCCCAAAGTTATATGCTTTGTAAAGTTCAAATTCTCCTTTGTAAATTCAACTTGTGCCCGGGCTTGTGCCTTCTTCAATTTTCAATTGAGCTAAACACACCTGCACCCAGGATAAGCATTTCTTTTACATTTTGAGTATTTAGACCAAGGCAAAACGTGGCATAATAACATCATCAAATCATCAAATTGTTTATCATCACTGCACCGCATTGCAGCCTCAGCGTTTCCATAATACTACAAAATATATAATTGATAGGGGTGTATGTTACAAAAAAAACAGCCATATATAATGATATATGGTTGGATGAGGAATTGAACCCGGGATTCCTGCGTGGAAGCGCTAGAGCGTGGCCACTATGCTACAATAGACTAACTATTTTGGCAAAGTCGTTGATAAAGATATATTATAGTATGGAGTTGTTGAAGCATCATATTTCATACGCGTTGCAGATCCCCACACTTCTTTCAAAATTAAAGCGATTAGCATTTTTAACAATGGAAATTGTTCATTGAGACTCCGTGTACAATTACGTTACCCCGTTTTCGCGCCGATTTCATTAGACTGATGCAAAGTCTTTTGCAACTCTATTGTACCGAACTATAAAAAGAGTAAGACTGGTTACCTCTTGAGGATTACGCACAGAAATAGTCATATACATATTCACACTAAGTTTCAAGCGGCCAATGCAACGTAGTCTAAATTTAACCGGAACTACCGCACATTGATTGAGGGCGTATCAGCCCATATTGGTCCTGTTTTATCAATCGAGTCGCCCCTCCTTAGTTATTCCTCCATGATATAATCCGGTACGCATGAATAACTCTCAAGGTACACACAATTATGGTAATCATATGAATACAAACTATGGGTATAATCCGGTACACATGAATAACTATCAAGGTTCACACACTCAATACAATAGACCTAGATATTCAAATCCACCAGTTTGTTACAGGTGCGGCCGTCCTGGTCATATTCAGAAAATGTGCATTGCACGCACCCACCGTAATGGATATCATTTAAACTAATGGGCCCATCTGGTCAGTCCAGGAAGATGGAACGAAATGACACAGATGGGAATAATAGACAGTTTCGTAATCGTAATGACAAATATTGTAACACAACAAGGTGTGACACCAAATTCAGTAATTCACTAACTATTTCTGTAATATTTGATAATACTACCTTAGAAGGATTGATAGATACAGGTGCATCTATTAATTTGATTAATCATGAATGTTTTCATTCCAGTCAAATTTCTAACGAAATTAAAGTCCATCACCCTAGAATTAAGGTGGCTAAAACAGCAAATGGTAGTAATTTAAAAATTACGGGTTTTGTAATGTTGCCTATAAGTATTCAAGGTTCAACATTCTTGGTACCTACGAGCATCGCGCGTGATTTAAGCCACCAAATCATTTTGGGTTCACAATTCTTGAACACACACAAAGCAAATATCGATTTTGATACTCAAAAAATCCGCTTGTGTAAAAAGAGCCAGTTACGGGTCATTGAAAGAAAAGAAATACCCGCGCGTTCACAAATGGTAGTATCTGCACGAGTAACTAACGAGTTACCAAAGAATACCATTGGCTTATGTCGAGGTGGTAGAAGAATTTCGGCTCTTGGATTAATGATTGCCAATACCATTTCACCTATTGTAGAAACCGATTCATGTAATAATGCTACCAAATTGTTAATAATGAATGTGACAGAGGAACCAATAACATTATATCCTCGTACAAAACTGGGAAATTATACTCTTATTAACAACAATGATTTTCGTTCTTTTACTACTTTAGACAATATTGTAGACTTAGTAGATAAGAATATACCGTATGAAACAGCCACATCATCGGTTGACACAACTGACTCGGTTGACACAACTGAAAAGAATCCGAAGGTACGTGAAGTTCTGTCTCAAGTTAATTTGAAATCAGATCATATGACTGATCAAGATAAACAAAAGTTCACGAATCTAATTGGAGAATATGTTGATGTATTTCAAACAAAAGGTGATCCTAAAGGTAGATATACAAAGATTGAACATGAAATTAGAACGGGTAATCACCCACCAATCAAATCAAGACCATATAGACAACCCCCTCACATACAAGCAGAAATACGTAAACAGGTGAATGAAATGTTGAAAGATGGTATTATTAGGGAATCAACAAGTAGTTGGAGTTTTCCTGTGATAATGACTCCCAAACCTGATAACACTTTGAGATTTTGTGTGGATTTTAGACGATGTAATAACATATGTGAAACCAGTAGTTTTCCTTTGCCAAATATCAATGATGCTCTCGATAGTTTGGGTGGTTCAAATCCAAAGTTTTTTACGACACTTGATTTGGCAGCGGGATATTTTCAAATTGGACTAGAAGAGAACTCAAGAGAAAAGTCTGCCTTTATTACTCAAGATGGTCTCTATGAATTTAATGTAATGCCGATGGGATTATCAGGAAGCCCTAGTACTTTTCAGAGAGCAATGCAAGAGATATTCAGAGGTTTAAATTGGAAATTTGTACTAATATATCTTGATGATATTATTATATTTTCACATTCCTTAGAAGAACATCTCGGCCACTTGAAACAAGTTTTTGACAGGTTGAGAGAAGCTGGGTTAAAACTCAAATCAAAAAAATGTACATTTGGACAAGAACAGGTACGTTATTTAGGCCACATAGTTAGTAAGGATGGCATAGCTACGGATCCTGAAAAAATCAAAGTGGTAAAAGATTACCCTGTACCTACAAAGGTATCAGAAGTCCGTACATATTTGGGTTTTATAGGTTACTATAGGAAATATGTAAAGGACTATAGTAAAATAGCTGAACCATTGACAAATCTAACTAGACAGAACGTTCCTTTTGTTTGGACGAAGGAATGTTCATATGCATTTGAAACTCTAAGACAGAAACTTATGGAACCTCCTATTCTGGCATATCCGCGTTTTGACGGTACTCAATTTATCTTGCAAACAGACGCCAGTGCGAAAGGTTTAGGGTTTATTTTGGCCCAGAAACAAGATGGCGAAGAAAAGGTCATTTGTTATGGTGGTAGAGCTTTGCAAAATGCAGAAAAAAACTATACAACGACAGAACTAGAAGCACTAGCTGTAGTAGAAGGAATAAAGAAATATTCTCCTTACTTACCATGCTTACAGCATAGTGTTAAATTCCTAATTGTGACAGATCATTGTGCTTTGAAATGGTTATTTGGTCAAAAACGAACCACAGGTCGTTTGGCACGTTGGGTAATCAGGTTGCAATCGTATAATTACGAGGTAGTTCATGTAAGAGGTAGAAATAACGGTAATGCAGACGCTTTAAGTAGAATACCGTATTCCGATTCTTGTATATCATGTAACTCATGCCATGTAAATATTCTTCCTACACATTCTGACACAGATTCAAGTTGGGTTGAGTGCGACCTGGAAGGAATGACGGATGACGTTATAGAAAAGCTTCCTACGAGTACTCGACCTGCAGTGAATGTAGTACGGAATCTAAGATATCAACATGGGAAACGGGTGGCAGATACTAAAGATAAGTGTCGTGAATACAAAACTCCCTCTTTTCCTGAAGAAATTGACTTAAACCAATTCAAACAGTATCAAAGATCAGATTCCTTTGCTGGGAATATGTTAAGATTTTTGGAAGACAACGTATTGCCCGACAATCCAAGGAAATCACGTGATATTATATTGCAAGCTGATCAGTATTTTACCAAAGATGGGTTGTTATATCATGTTTGGCACACTCATGCTAAGGGACACATGCCAGAAAGAAACACTGTTCAATTGTACATCCCAATTACTGTTATTGATACTGTGTTAAATAGTTGTCATGATAGTGTTCTTGCGGCTCATTTTGGATTTCAGCGTACATACAGTAAAATCCGTCATAGATATTTCTGGAAAAACATGTACAAAGATATTGATAATTGGGTGCGTTCTTGTATACCATGTGCACAGAGGAAAACACATAGACATAAAGTGATGGCACCTTTGATGACTATGCAAGTACCAGGGCCGTTTGAGAGAGTAAGTGTCGATATTTTGGGCCCGTTACCAATAACTACTAGTGGCAATCGGTATGTATTGTGTTTCACTGATCATTGCACAAGATGGCCTATTCTTGTTCCAATTAAGTCCACTGATGCTGCTACAGTAGCAAGAGTGTTCTTTAACAATATCATATGCGAGCATGGATGTCCACAAAACTTGCTTAGTGATAGGGGATCTAACTTTCTAAGTAAACTAGTGTTTGAAGTGTGCAAAATAATGCGGACCACTAAGTTAAACACGAGCTCTTATAGACCACAAACAAATGCAGTTCAAGAAAGGTTTAATTCTGTAATTCTAGATACTGTGTCTCACTATGTAAATGAATATCACACTGACTGGGATATATATATTTCCGCGATTCTGTTTGCATATCGTAGTACTTCAGCTGACAATTCAGTAGGTTTTAGCCCTTTCTTTTTGTTATATGGCAGAGAGGCTAGACTACCATTGGATGTCACGTTACTGGAGAAGAGTGGCTACCCTGACAGAACCGTGAGAGAGCATATTCACAACTTGATATCACAACTTGAGGTGTCCCGAGAAATTTCAAGACAACACATGGAACTTAATCAAGCAAATATGAAAGAGCGGTATGATAGTCGGGCACAAGATGTTGCTTATCAGGTGGGTGACACTGTATGGGTTTATATTCCAGCATTGCAGACAGGTCTTTCAAAGAAGCTAATGAAATTTTGGTCAGGACCTTATTTACTCATAGAACAAACAGGTCCAGTGAACTTCAGAGTGCGTAATCTAGAAAATAACAAACGATTATCAGTACCTATACACGTGAATCGCATGAAGTTTGCTTATGATAGATATGTTCGACCAGAAAACAATATCATGCCTAAGGATTTTGTTCAAAGAGATCCTTTGAATAGATTGGAAGATAGTGATATTCCAGATGATTCATTTGCCCCGCTAATGGCATCTCAAGAGTCTAAAGGAAACACACTTATTCCTGGTATGCCTGCTGTGGTGCAGAAAGAGCCTCGTAATTATGAAGTAGAGAAAATAATTCGTGGACGATACAGAGATGAACGATTAGAATATCTAATCAAGTGGGTAAATTTTCCAAACTCAAGAAATACTTGGGAACCCGAGGAAAATTTGAATGAGGCAGCAGTGGAATTCTTGCGTTTGAATCCAGTCAGGATAACTGGAAAAGCCAGATAGAATCAGCGTGGGAAGAAGTGTATACTATATATGTATACTATAACATGTATAATGTGTATCGAGAAGTGGTGTATGTTGTGTTATTGGTTAATATAGATGAGAAGGACGTAGGAATTATTCTTATGCTTGTGTTGGATACAACAAAATTATGTTATTGGATATGTTGAATGTTTGTTTAAACACCAAAATGTATACAGTGTTGGTGAATATTAAAATAAGGTGTATTATTTATGTAAGTTCTTTACTCATGGCATGCACATTTCTGTTTTTGAGTTTTGTTGCAGGACAAATACACTTCGGAAAAGGGTATCATCAAGACGATCAGAAGTCAAGTGGGTGTGCGAGTTTCTTCTTATTGGACACTAACGAAACCAGCACAGAAATGGTAAAATGCTGCAGTTCCGTCTATAGTCGTCGCGTCGTTCTTCTTCCCTGATATTTTCCTAGTGTGGATTCTGTCGTAAAATATATCATTACAGACAATGTTATAATGTCTGAAATAATTAATTATATTGTCGTGGTCGGCATTATTTCGAATTTAATATGACGTCGTTTATATAACGTCATGAATATTTAGTAGCTGATGTCATCAGCATGGAATTTTCGTCGGATGTATACATTGGTCATGGATGTCAAAAACAACAACAAATGAATTGATATAGTTTCAAATAATGGAATCATTCTCAATTATAATACCGTTATATACGACAAAAAGAACCACACTCGTCAGGATGACATCACCAGTGACATCAGCCATCGTCAACGTCAGCAGTCGACAGCAGCGTTCCAGGCATCGCCGTATCGACCGTCGCCAGTGTCGTTAGCCGTCGCATCGTCATCGGTCGTCGTCGTCGTCAGCGTCTTCAGTCGTCAACAGTATCACCGACAGCGCCACACCGGGGGAACATCGATGGTGTCATGGATATCTGTCTACTGGCCAGCACAGAAGATTGTTAATTTAAGGTGTAATTTAAGATTTTGGGCAATTCATATGGTAAACGTTTCTTGTATTTTATCTGCGATATTAATACAGGAGAGGTTTGTCATGGGACACCTAGTGTGATATTATTTGATATGTTATTTCATATGGTAGGCTATTGGCATAGGTTATCATAAATCTTGTGATATATTCTGGAGTTATGACAATCTTACATGAGGTTTAACTAGATAATTGTCAGGGGTCAATTTCAAAAGGGAGGGTGTATGTTGTGTCGCTCTTTCCTGAATTTAATTATGGGTAGTCTAGAAACACCTTCAAATAATTATGTATAAATGACAACGTCATACTGGCAATCAGGGCCATTTGTCGTCTCCCGTTTGCGTAGGATAGTTTATACATGAACGTGTAAAGTTATAGTGTGATTGAAATAAATCCAAGGAATTAGTGAAACATACTACATTTCTACGTTGTGATTATTAGTTTATGTGTATACGAGGTAGTACAAGTAGCGTCATATCAGTATGCGTCACCGTGGTCATGGTGGTAACGTGTACCCGTCAATTTGTGCAATCATTGCATTTTCGCTTTTCAACCCTAAATATTTGCATACAAATTAACATCTTAACAAATTGAGTGCAGCCTACCTACCAGAATTCCTCGAGGCAGCTAGTCCGATGATTGTATCTCGACTCACCTTTGACACCAATATCTCGCGCAATACAGGTCGAAATACCATGATGAGACTACCATTTTATAGGCGAGTTTATACCATTTTAATGAATTTTTAGGTTAAGTGTGATAATTTTTACATTAAATATAAACCTTGTAATTGTAGTATTAAATAGTGATGATCTTTTTAACATGATCTCAGAGATAAGAGACTTAAGGATTTTCTTTCAATCTGTTACGGGAGATCGTTCCCCTGGAAACGCAGTCCCGTTCCCAAGCCGGCCCTCTATTGAAATATCAAACTTATTCGTCATCCAGCGGAAGACGGTCTCCCGTCAGTTGATGCATCGCATGTGTAAAAAGTGACGGCAATGCGTTACTAAATAGCATGCCCTCAAGCCGAACGCGCTCCCGATCCTGTGCAGACTGTTCAGTTTAAAGAGGCGGACTAATGCATAGGTCTATTTTATAATACTGTACTTTTGTGGCACTTATTTTCCAGTAAATTTCAAGGCTTATGTATAGGATATTATTGTAGCCAACAAATGAGATATGAACGTCCCACAAATTACCATATTTAAGTTATTTACCAAGTCCAAGAGTGAGTACAGAGTTTGTAGGCCTACTGATGGCCCATGAGACCCTTGGCTGTCCTTCCACTCTAACAAAACATCATAATTCTAATTCTAAATTGTGTACATATACCATGGAAGTAAATTCCATGCTATTGAACAGTCATTCACCATTAGCTTGTTTAGACGAACATGTACGTTAGGCATGAACAATTTCTGGATTTTCTGTAACTGAAGTTGCTTATCAATTTGGAGTTACATACAAGGAAGGTTGCACGGAAATGGAGGTGTTGGCTTATTTAGCATCATGAATTATACTGGTCATTGTAAAGGATGAGTCTCACACCGGTAGATACAGGTGTTGAAAACAATTGACAATGTGAGATGTTCAGATTATGATTGTCTTTTCATGTAAAAAAACGCTCTTTTCATGAGTATGGGTTAAGTGCAACAATGGAAACTCCATCATGTTTTATTCAAATGGCCACTGCTTCATCAATATTGGTGCTATTGTAACAAATGAGGTGTCAAAATGCGCAGGAGGAAATACCTGTTCTTTCCCAATTGCTGAATCTATTAAGGATCCTCAGAATTAAACACAAGGCGTCTCCGCCCCTCTCTTTGGATATAGTGTTTATATGTGGGGTAACCATTTAAAAATGACCATTTTCGCCTTGTTTTTAAAAATAAATGACCATTTTTTTGTGGAAAAACTGCTTAAAACCCTGAGGATTGGCCAATATTTGCTTACATAGTGTTTTTTGGACTGCGAAATTTTGTGTCCGTGCGAAATTTTTTGACCGTGCGAATTTTTTTGACTAGTGTATTCCCTTATCCAAAGGTGTTGGGTAAATTTTACGCAACTGTTGAGCGGTTGCATACTTCAACAACGTTGTGTACAATGTTGAGTAAATATTTAAGCAACCTTTTTGCAGTGTATTAATCGATGATATTTAAGCTTAAAGCTCGTGTAAATATTTATGGAATTGCTATGAAAATATCACCCATGTAACTGTTTACATATAACATATAATCAATGTTTAAAAATATCCAAACAAAAGGCCAATTACCACTAACTAAAAACTTTACTTGGCACGGTCCAGTTACCCCATCGTTGGGGCAACTGGTCCTATATGTTCCAACGGTTAGAATACACAGAAATAATTGATTTAACTAAGCAGTATTTTCTTTACAAACTCATTTCCATATTATTTAACGTGTAAAATGATACAGGTCTCGTGAAACCCATGTTTTATACAGTTTTCGTGGTTAACGTGTAAAAAGCAGTAATACTAATGGTGTACAAAGCAAGCGCAATTTTCGACTGCACGTTTATTAGATAAAACGGTATGAACCTAGTTAAATGGTTACATGGTTGTGATATTAGCGATGTGGTCTTCCCAAAACCGGCAAAAAATATCGCATGGTACAAGTTGTTTGCTGGTCAAAAATGTGTGGTAGTATTACTAATACTAATAGTATATATTTCGTGTTTCCGACCGTTAAATGTATTCTTCTTATAATGTATTTTACTATGTTCTATATTTGTATTGACTACTAGTATCTGGTTTTGATTTATTTTTTAGTATGTACATGGGTAATAGTTATATTGATTATATTGATTGTATATTTTTAGCATAGGCTATGTCTTGGTTGTAGTTTTTAAAATCTTTCTGTGCAGCGCCTTGACATCGTACAGCGCTTTATAAGTCCCATGTATTATTATTATTATTATTAAGTCGCAAATGTACCGACGGAACCTACCTATGCCTCTGAAAAAGGTAAAGCGGTACACGAAAAAGGACTATTGTCAAATTTTACGGGGGGCGCCCCGCCCCCTCCGCCCCCCCCCCCCCCCCCCCCCCCCTCTTGTATCCGCCCGCCACTGCGATGGCCTAAATCACAATGTGTCTTATAATCGCTTGCGCTCACCCTCGGAAACCGAAACATACCCTGCACTTCCTCAACGGATTTAAAGTCGGTATAAATATTTAAAAGTTTGTTCATTAACCATTTTTTTACTAATTAAAACCCTCATGGCCGACGAAATCCTTTTAGTTTTTGCTTAGTTTATAGTTTTTACGAAATTTATGTGAATTTGCATTTTTGACCCGAAGGGTATCCGCCTACCAGGGGCAACTGTCACTTTACGATGTTGCTATTTCCTAAGCGTATGCAAAGAGGCATGACTGGGCGTCATTTTACGTGATGTGAGACTGGTGGACCATGTCAATTATAAAGGTCCGTTGGTCTTCACAAATCACCATTTATAGCAACACTGCTCACTTGAACCGAACGTAAAGTTTCTGTTTTGAACTATTGATTGAAACCAATAGGCCTATGAGTGACACGTATCCTACTCCTAGGTCTTAGTTTTCTGTTTTAAAATTATAACTTTATAAATCAATCAAATTAAATGTGGGTGAGGAGAGTGAGGAGAATGTGTTGAAACAATCACGTTTGTAATCTGAAATACAAAAGTTAAGTGGAAAAAACCAATGCATCACCGGCGTGATATGTAAATATTTTGCCAATTTGGCCATCCATGCCTTGGCCTACCCGCTCTGAAATACAAAAGGTTTAACCAAAAAAACCAACACATATGCCTACATTATAGGTGTGCGCATGCACGTCTGTATTATGAAATAAACGAGGGCATCAATGATGCAGAACCGCGACATTTTTGCATGTTTTACGTAAAAGGGAGCTTTATAGCATATCTACAATAATGACTAATGAAATTGGAATGTTGGATTTTCAGCTTAGTTTAGTTTCAATTGGACTTTATATTTTAGCAACAACATTAACAGCCTATTTTACAACACCACCTAAGATGACATTTAACCTTGTTAACATAATTATGCAGGGTCCGATGTTACAACTGTTATCTAAATGTGAGTTCCAATTGGACTTTAACTTATTGGTTGAAGACTGAGTGTTATTTTTAGAGTTACAATTAATTGAATTAGTTGTTGCATTGAGGAGTTATAGCATAGCTAATTCAATTTGTTCACTAAAACATGCAAATTATCTAATTATCATATTTACACATATGCAAAGAGATCTAGCTTCCAAAAATTGTGCAGCCGATCATGTCCCATCATACGAGCTAACTTGGAAGTGTATCACTCATTGTTTTTAAGATTATGAGCCAAATCTTTCCAAAATATGCAAATTAGGACATTAACATAATTACAACTATACAAATAAGCCCTAACATTGATCAATAACAAATCTAGTCATGTCTAAACATCCTAGTTTTGTAGAGGTTAAACAGTCTATTAGTTATAATTAATTGAATAAGTTGTTGCCAAAGTTATAGCCTCTATAAAATTTTGACTAAAATATACAAATGAGCTAATTATCATATTTACACAAATACAAATGAGATCTAGCTTGGACCAATGGTACATCTGATCATGTTCTAGCACACCGTAGCTAACTTGGAAGTGTATTACCCATTGTTTTCAAAATTAAGAGCCAAATCAAAGATTTGACCATTGTTTTCAAAATTAAGAGCCAAATCAAAGATTTGACCAAATATGCAAATTAGCACATTAAGAATAATTACATGTAAAGCCCTAACATTGATCAATAATAAATGTCTAACCATGATCTTAGTTTAGTAGAGGTTAAGTTGAGCTAATTCAACATTTTGACTAAAATATGCAAATGAGCTAATTATCAAATTCAAACAAATGCAAATGAGATCTAGCTTGGACCAATGGTGCAGCCAATCATGTCCTACAATACAAGCTAACTTGAAGTGTATTACTCATTGTTTTCAGGATTAAAAGCAAAATCAAAGATTTGACCAATGCAAATGAGCTTATTAGCATAATTACAATAATACAAATAAGCCCTAGCTTTGAACACTGATAGGTCTGGTCGTGTCTAACCATCCTAGGTTTGGTAGAGGTTAAATTAGTCTATTTGTTGAAAATTTATATTTAATTGAATTAGTTGTTATCTTCAAGAATTATAGCTAATTCAACATTTTGACTAAAATATGCAAATGAGCTAATTATTATATTTACACAAATGCTAATGGGATCTAGCTTGGATCAATGGTGCAGCCGATCATGTTCTACAATACAAGCCAACTTGGAATTGTATTACTCATTGTTATTAGGATTAGGAGCCAGATCAACGATTTGACCAATATATGCAAATGAGCTCATTTGCATAATAACAACCATACAAATAAGCCCTAGCATTGATCACTGATAGCTCTGGTCATGTCTAACCATCTAAGTTTTGGTAGAGGTTAAATCAGTATAAATTGATGAAGATTATATTTAATTAAATTAGTATTGTCTTTAAGCGTTATAGCTAATTCAACATGTTGACCAAAATATGCAAATAAGCTCATTAGCATAATTACAACCATATGAATCAGTATTAACATTAATCAATGATAGAGCTAGCCATGTATAACCATCCTAGCTTGTAAGAGGTTAAGTCAGTCTATTCATTGAAAAGTTATATTTAATTGAATTAGTCCTTGCATTAAGGAGTTACAGCCAATTCAAATATTCAGACAAAATATGCAAATTAGCTAATTATCATATTAGCACATATATAAATGAGATCTACAATCAAGGAAAATAATAGTTGGCACACTTGACGCAACTTATTACAAATATCCCTGTGCTCGCAATTGAGATCAGACTTGGGACATAGCACTGTTTAATAGAAAGCAAAAGTCTCCCCCTTTCTTATATCCTTCCCCATCCCCCATCAATCAATGTTGGGGGACCTACCATGGCTTCTGATAATATGACTCGGATCAACATTGCCTCCGGGGAGAGGGGCGGGTTTTTTCCGTAATTAAGACAAAGTGTGCCAACCTTTTTTTCCTTGATTGTCTGAGTCATTTGCTAAAAAAATCATCTGTGTTAAGTCTTTTGGCTATAACATGAGATTAAACAAAGATTTCTTCACCAGATTTGGAGGACAGATAGGTTATAACACTGGTCACGTGTTCAAACAATATGCGTCAACGTTCTTTTAGGGACCGGTCACTTTTAAATACGGAGGTATATTTTTCACTTAAAATGGCAGTGAAACTTTAGACATGACCAGTTATTTAAATTCAGATGGATGCTCGACCTCTTATATCATCAGCTAAACGTTGAGAAAACATATTCCTGTCATTTATATATATCTCAAGACCAGTATCTATATCTATATATCTTAATACCAGTGTCTATATAACTTAAAATATAGACCTAACATGAAATATGCCTGTTTTGTTTTGACAATAAATCAAAGTTGTCAAGCCATTACGCCCATTTATAAGAATGAGTACATCTGCACTCTTTCGGTACCAAAATCAAGGACATTATGATTATTCAAGAAATAGAAGACACAATGATAGTGCTGATTAAAAACAAATAATGCAAATCATGATTGTTAGAAAAAAGAAGCAACAAATAAATCATTATCGAATAGAAGCTTAGACAAGGATTCGAACCCGGGACAGCGGGGTGCAAATCTCATATGTTAACCACTACACCAACCGGGCGTGTGTGCATATTGTAACTGAATTATACGCTATCAATGCTCGTGTATTGTCATCGCAATGGATCATCGGTTCACCATAAGTATTCATCAAATGTGTCATTGTTACGAAATACAGAACTGATTTTTCAATGGATAAGGGATTAGAGGACAAATACCGTTCGTATAGACCCTTTTTAAGCAAAGATTAAGCACCGCATACCTACCTTTCAACGGTGTACCATTGCTGAAATAATATAAATCTATAGTCATATATGTTTATTTCAGCAGGGGTGAACCGTTGAAACATACCGAAGATGCGATTCATTTCTTCTAAAAGATAGCCTACGAGTTTCACATTGTCCACTAAACACTAATCCATTGAGAAAAAAAGTTTTGCATTTCATAATAATGAGAAATTTGATGAGTTGTAATGGTGTACCGTTGCAATGGTTCACCGCTGCAATATCAATGCACGTGTATTGATAGCGTATAATTCAATTACAACATGCACACACGCCCGCTTGGTGTAGTGGTTAACATATGAGACTTCCACGCCGCGGCCCCAGGTTCGAATCCTTGCCCAAGCTTCTATTTTTCTTCTTCTTGTGTGTGCTTCTAAGCTTATTTCTAAACGATCATAAAGTCCATTTTTTACATAATCGGCACGTTATCTTAGAGTTTTGTCTTCATGGCGCATTATTTGATATATGTGACTTTATTTATTTTCCATAATTTCATATTTCAATGCTAAGAACACAACGTGTCATCTTCTGAAGATAGTAATGTTTGCATGTACTATAACAATGACAAGGCCTATTATACACCTATAGTCGCACACAATTAACATACAGAGACAGCGTTAGTAAATAATGACCAGTTCCTAATACACAAAGTGACTTTTCGTTCTTCTATCTTTGTTTGTATTAGCCATTCTGTTTATGTGGCTTTATTTATTTTGTAAATAAATGTTATGATTATTTTCCATGATTATATATTTTAATGCTAGGAACATAACATGGCATCGTGTCATTAATTGCTATCTTCTGAAGATAGTAATGTTTGCATGAACTATAACAATTGCAAGGCGTATTATAGACCTATAGTGGCACACATTTAATATACAGAGACAGCTTTAGTAATTAATGGCCAGTCCCTAATACACTTTTGTCTGACTTTATATGCCGTCTATCAAATGTTGATTAGAAATCAATTAATACATATACGAACTATAATTGTTCTTCAACATTTTGTTTCACATCCATGAAAATAAATTGTAAAAATAACATGTTTTGACGTATATGTTGCCTAAGTATTGACTGACCAATCCCTAAATGACGTAATTGATACTTGTAACTTTTTGGGAATGTTGACAATATACCCTACAATAATCGTGCAAAACCTCATTAGCATTGGGCATTTGGGTCTAAAGTTATAGCCAAAAAACCGATCCCAGATGGTGAATTTAGGATTTCGCTCAGACAATCAAGGAAAATAATAGTTGGCACACTTGACGCAACTTATTACAAATATCCCTGTGCTCGCAATTGAGATCAGACTTGGGACATAGCACTGTTTAATAGAAAGCAAAAGTCTCCCCCTTTCTTATATCCTTCCCCATCCCCCATCAATCAATGTTGGGGGACCTACCATGGCTTCTGATAATATGACTCGGATCAACATTGCCTCCGGGGAGAGGGGCGGGTTTTTTCCGTAATTAAGACAAAGTGTGCCAACCTTTTTTTCCTTGATTGTCTGAGTCATTTGCTAAAAAAATCATCTGTGTTAAGTCTTTTGGCTATAACATGAGATTAAACAAAGATTTCTTCACCAGATTTGGAGGACAGATAGGTTATAACACTGGTCACGTGTTCAAACAATATGCGTCAACGTTCTTTTAGGGACCGGTCACTTTTAAATACGGAGGTATATTTTTCACTTAAAATGGCAGTGAAACTTTAGACATGACCAGTTATTTAAATTCAGATGGATGCTCGACCTCATATATCATCAGCTAAACGTTGAGAAAACATATTCCTGTCATTTATATATATCTCAAGACCAGTATCTATATCTATATATCTTAATACCAGTGTCTATATAACTTAAAATATAGACCTAACATGAAATATGCCTGTTTTGTTTTGACAATAAATCAAAGTTGTCAAGCCATTACGCCCATTTATAAGAATGAGTACATCTGCACTCTTTCGGTACCAAAATCAAGGACATTATGATTATTCAAGAAATAGAAGACACAATGATAGTGCTGATTAAAAACAAATAATGCAAATCATGATTGTTAGAAAAAAGAAGCAACAAATAAATCATTATCGAATAGAAGCTTAGACAAGGATTCGAACCCGGGACAGCGGGGTGCAAATCTCATATGTTAACCACTACACCAACCGGGCGTGTGTGCATATTGTAACTGAATTATACGCTATCAATGCTCGTGTATTGTCATCGCAATGGATCATCGGTTCACCATAAGTATTCATCAAATGTGTCATTGTTACGAAATACAGAACTGATTTTTCAATGGATAAGGGATTAGAGGACAAATACCGTTCGTATAGACCCTTTTTAAGCAAAGATTAAGCACCGCATACCTACCTTTCAACGGTGTACCATTGCTGAAATAATATAAATCTATAGTCATATATGTTTATTTCAGCAGGGGTGAACCGTTGAAACATACCGAAGATGCGATTCATTTCTTCTAAAAGATAGCCTACGAGTTTCACATTGTCCACTAAACACTAATCCATTGAGAAAAAAAGTTTTGCATTTCATAATAATGAGAAATTTGATGAGTTGTAATGGTGTACCGTTGCAATGGTTCACCGCTGCAATATCAATGCACGTGTATTGATAGCGTATAATTCAATTACAACATGCACACACGCCCGCTTGGTGTAGTGGTTAACATATGAGACTTCCACGCCGCGGCCCCAGGTTCGAATCCTTGCCCAAGCTTCTATTTTTCTTCTTCTTGTGTGTGCTTCTAAGCTTATTTCTAAACGATCATAAAGTCCATTTTTTACATAATCGGCACGTTATCTTAGAGTTTTGTCTTCATGGCGCATTATTTGATATATGTGACTTTATTTATTTTCCATAATTTCATATTTCAATGCTAAGAACACAACGTGTCATCTTCTGAAGATAGTAATGTTTGCATGTACTATAACAATGACAAGGCCTATTATACACCTATAGTCGCACACAATTAACATACAGAGACAGCGTTAGTAAATAATGACCAGTTCCTAATACACAAAGTGACTTTTCGTTCTTCTATCTTTGTTTGTATTAGCCATTCTGTTTATGTGGCTTTATTTATTTTGTAAATAAATGTTATGATTATTTTCCATGATTATATATTTTAATGCTAGGAACATAACATGGCATCGTGTCATTAATTGCTATCTTCTGAAGATAGTAATGTTTGCATGAACTATAACAATTGCAAGGCGTATTATAGACCTATAGTGGCACACATTTAATATACAGAGACAGCTTTAGTAATTAATGGCCAGTCCCTAATACACTTTTGTCTGACTTTATATGCCGTCTATCAAATGTTGATTAGAAATCAATTAATACATATACGAACTATAATTGTTCTTCAACATTTTGTTTCACATCCATGAAAATAAATTGTAAAAATAACATGTTTTGACGTATATGTTGCCTAAGTATTGACTGACCAATCCCTAAATGACGTAATTGATACTTGTAACTTTTTGGGAATGTTGACAATATACCCTACAATAATCGTGCAAAACCTCATTAGCATTGGGCATTTGGGTCTAAAGTTATAGCCAAAAAACCGATCCCAGATGGTGAATTTAGGATTTCGCTCAGACAATCAAGGAAAATAATAGTTGGCACACTTGACGCAACTTATTACAAATATCCCTGTGCTCGCAATTGAGATCAGACTTGGGACATAGCACTGTTTAATAGAAAGCAAAAGTCTCCCCCTTTCTTATATCCTTCCCCATCCCCCATCAATCAATGTTGGGGGACCTACCATGGCTTCTGATAATATGACTCGGATCAACATTGCCTCCGGGGAGAGGGGCGGGTTTTTTCCGTAATTAAGACAAAGTGTGCCAACCTTTTTTTCCTTGATTGTCTGAGTCATTTGCTAAAAAAATCATCTGTGTTAAGTCTTTTGGCTATAACATGAGATTAAACAAAGATTTCTTCACCAGATTTGGAGGACAGATAGGTTATAACACTGGTCACGTGTTCAAACAATATGCGTCAACGTTCTTTTAGGGACCGGTCACTTTTAAATACGGAGGTATATTTTTCACTTAAAATGGCAGTGAAACTTTAGACATGACCAGTTATTTAAATTCAGATGGATGCTCGACCTCATATATCATCAGCTAAACGTTGAGAAAACATATTCCTGTCATTTATATATATCTCAAGACCAGTATCTATATCTATATATCTTAATACCAGTGTCTATATAACTTAAAATATAGACCTAACATGAAATATGCCTGTTTTGTTTTGACAATAAATCAAAGTTGTCAAGCCATTACGCCCATTTATAAGAATGAGTACATCTGCACTCTTTCGGTACCAAAATCAAGGACATTATGATTATTCAAGAAATAGAAGACACAATGATAGTGCTGATTAAAAACAAATAATGCAAATCATGATTGTTAGAAAAAAGAAGCAACAAATAAATCATTATCGAATAGAAGCTTAGACAAGGATTCGAACCCGGGACAGCGGGGTGCAAATCTCATATGTTAACCACTACACCAACCGGGCGTGTGTGCATATTGTAACTGAATTATACGCTATCAATGCTCGTGTATTGTCATCGCAATGGATCATCGGTTCACCATAAGTATTCATCAAATGTGTCATTGTTACGAAATACAGAACTGATTTTTCAATGGATAAGGGATTAGAGGACAAATACCGTTCGTATAGACCCTTTTTAAGCAAAGATTAAGCACCGCATACCTACCTTTCAACGGTGTACCATTGCTGAAATAATATAAATCTATAGTCATATATGTTTATTTCAGCAGGGGTGAACCGTTGAAACATACCGAAGATGCGATTCATTTCTTCTAAAAGATAGCCTACGAGTTTCACATTGTCCACTAAACACTAATCCATTGAGAAAAAAAGTTTTGCATTTCATAATAATGAGAAATTTGATGAGTTGTAATGGTGTACCGTTGCAATGGTTCACCGCTGCAATATCAATGCACGTGTATTGATAGCGTATAATTCAATTACAACATGCACACACGCCCGCTTGGTGTAGTGGTTAACATATGAGACTTCCACGCCGCGGCCCCAGGTTCGAATCCTTGCCCAAGCTTCTATTTTTCTTCTTCTTGTGTGTGCTTCTAAGCTTATTTCTAAACGATCATAAAGTCCATTTTTTACATAATCGGCACGTTATCTTAGAGTTTTGTCTTCATGGCGCATTATTTGATATATGTGACTTTATTTATTTTCCATAATTTCATATTTCAATGCTAAGAACACAACGTGTCATCTTCTGAAGATAGTAATGTTTGCATGTACTATAACAATGACAAGGCCTATTATACACCTATAGTCGCACACAATTAACATACAGAGACAGCGTTAGTAAATAATGACCAGTTCCTAATACACAAAGTGACTTTTCGTTCTTCTATCTTTGTTTGTATTAGCCATTCTGTTTATGTGGCTTTATTTATTTTGTAAATAAATGTTATGATTATTTTCCATGATTATATATTTTAATGCTAGGAACATAACATGGCATCGTGTCATTAATTGCTATCTTCTGAAGATAGTAATGTTTGCATGAACTATAACAATTGCAAGGCGTATTATAGACCTATAGTGGCACACATTTAATATACAGAGACAGCTTTAGTAATTAATGGCCAGTCCCTAATACACTTTTGTCTGACTTTATATGCCGTCTATCAAATGTTGATTAGAAATCAATTAATACATATACGAACTATAATTGTTCTTCAACATTTTGTTTCACATCCATGAAAATAAATTGTAAAAATAACATGTTTTGACGTATATGTTGCCTAAGTATTGACTGACCAATCCCTAAATGACGTAATTGATACTTGTAACTTTTTGGGAATGTTGACAATATACCCTACAATAATCGTGCAAAACCTCATTAGCATTGGGCATTTGGGTCTAAAGTTATAGCCAAAAAACCGATCCCAGATGGTGAATTTAGGATTTCGCTCAGACAATCAAGGAAAATAATAGTTGGCACACTTGACGCAACTTATTACAAATATCCCTGTGCTCGCAATTGAGATCAGACTTGGGACATAGCACTGTTTAATAGAAAGCAAAAGTCTCCCCCTTTCTTATATCCTTCCCCATCCCCCATCAATCAATGTTGGGGGACCTACCATGGCTTCTGATAATATGACTCGGATCAACATTGCCTCCGGGGAGAGGGGCGGGTTTTTTCCGTAATTAAGACAAAGTGTGCCAACCTTTTTTTCCTTGATTGTCTGAGTCATTTGCTAAAAAAATCATCTGTGTTAAGTCTTTTGGCTATAACATGAGATTAAACAAAGATTTCTTCACCAGATTTGGAGGACAGATAGGTTATAACACTGGTCACGTGTTCAAACAATATGCGTCAACGTTCTTTTAGGGACCGGTCACTTTTAAATACGGAGGTATATTTTTCACTTAAAATGGCAGTGAAACTTTAGACATGACCAGTTATTTAAATTCAGATGGATGCTCGACCTCATATATCATCAGCTAAACGTTGAGAAAACATATTCCTGTCATTTATATATATCTCAAGACCAGTATCTATATCTATATATCTTAATACCAGTGTCTATATAACTTAAAATATAGACCTAACATGAAATATGCCTGTTTTGTTTTGACAATAAATCAAAGTTGTCAAGCCATTACGCCCATTTATAAGAATGAGTACATCTGCACTCTTTCGGTACCAAAATCAAGGACATTATGATTATTCAAGAAATAGAAGACACAATGATAGTGCTGATTAAAAACAAATAATGCAAATCATGATTGTTAGAAAAAAGAAGCAACAAATAAATCATTATCGAATAGAAGCTTAGACAAGGATTCGAACCCGGGACAGCGGGGTGCAAATCTCATATGTTAACCACTACACCAACCGGGCGTGTGTGCATATTGTAACTGAATTATACGCTATCAATGCTCGTGTATTGTCATCGCAATGGATCATCGGTTCACCATAAGTATTCATCAAATGTGTCATTGTTACGAAATACAGAACTGATTTTTCAATGGATAAGGGATTAGAGGACAAATACCGTTCGTATAGACCCTTTTTAAGCAAAGATTAAGCACCGCATACCTACCTTTCAACGGTGTACCATTGCTGAAATAATATAAATCTATAGTCATATATGTTTATTTCAGCAGGGGTGAACCGTTGAAACATACCGAAGATGCGATTCATTTCTTCTAAAAGATAGCCTACGAGTTTCACATTGTCCACTAAACACTAATCCATTGAGAAAAAAAGTTTTGCATTTCATAATAATGAGAAATTTGATGAGTTGTAATGGTGTACCGTTGCAATGGTTCACCGCTGCAATATCAATGCACGTGTATTGATAGCGTATAATTCAATTACAACATGCACACACGCCCGCTTGGTGTAGTGGTTAACATATGAGACTTCCACGCCGCGGCCCCAGGTTCGAATCCTTGCCCAAGCTTCTATTTTTCTTCTTCTTGTGTGTGCTTCTAAGCTTATTTCTAAACGATCATAAAGTCCATTTTTTACATAATCGGCACGTTATCTTAGAGTTTTGTCTTCATGGCGCATTATTTGATATATGTGACTTTATTTATTTTCCATAATTTCATATTTCAATGCTAAGAACACAACGTGTCATCTTCTGAAGATAGTAATGTTTGCATGTACTATAACAATGACAAGGCCTATTATACACCTATAGTCGCACACAATTAACATACAGAGACAGCGTTAGTAAATAATGACCAGTTCCTAATACACAAAGTGACTTTTCGTTCTTCTATCTTTGTTTGTATTAGCCATTCTGTTTATGTGGCTTTATTTATTTTGTAAATAAATGTTATGATTATTTTCCATGATTATATATTTTAATGCTAGGAACATAACATGGCATCGTGTCATTAATTGCTATCTTCTGAAGATAGTAATGTTTGCATGAACTATAACAATTGCAAGGCGTATTATAGACCTATAGTGGCACACATTTAATATACAGAGACAGCTTTAGTAATTAATGGCCAGTCCCTAATACACTTTTGTCTGACTTTATATGCCGTCTATCAAATGTTGATTAGAAATCAATTAATACATATACGAACTATAATTGTTCTTCAACATTTTGTTTCACATCCATGAAAATAAATTGTAAAAATAACATGTTTTGACGTATATGTTGCCTAAGTATTGACTGACCAATCCCTAAATGACGTAATTGATACTTGTAACTTTTTGGGAATGTTGACAATATACCCTACAATAATCGTGCAAAACCTCATTAGCATTGGGCATTTGGGTCTAAAGTTATAGCCAAAAAACCGATCCCAGATGGTGAATTTAGGATTTCGCTCAGACAATCAAGGAAAATAATAGTTGGCACACTTGACGCAACTTATTACAAATATCCCTGTGCTCGCAATTGAGATCAGACTTGGGACATAGCACTGTTTAATAGAAAGCAAAAGTCTCCCCCTTTCTTATATCCTTCCCCATCCCCCATCAATCAATGTTGGGGGACCTACCATGGCTTCTGATAATATGACTCGGATCAACATTGCCTCCGGGGAGAGGGGCGGGTTTTTTCCGTAATTAAGACAAAGTGTGCCAACCTTTTTTTCCTTGATTGTCTGAGTCATTTGCTAAAAAAATCATCTGTGTTAAGTCTTTTGGCTATAACATGAGATTAAACAAAGATTTCTTCACCAGATTTGGAGGACAGATAGGTTATAACACTGGTCACGTGTTCAAACAATATGCGTCAACGTTCTTTTAGGGACCGGTCACTTTTAAATACGGAGGTATATTTTTCACTTAAAATGGCAGTGAAACTTTAGACATGACCAGTTATTTAAATTCAGATGGATGCTCGACCTCATATATCATCAGCTAAACGTTGAGAAAACATATTCCTGTCATTTATATATATCTCAAGACCAGTATCTATATCTATATATCTTAATACCAGTGTCTATATAACTTAAAATATAGACCTAACATGAAATATGCCTGTTTTGTTTTGACAATAAATCAAAGTTGTCAAGCCATTACGCCCATTTATAAGAATGAGTACATCTGCACTCTTTCGGTACCAAAATCAAGGACATTATGATTATTCAAGAAATAGAAGACACAATGATAGTGCTGATTAAAAACAAATAATGCAAATCATGATTGTTAGAAAAAAGAAGCAACAAATAAATCATTATCGAATAGAAGCTTAGACAAGGATTCGAACCCGGGACAGCGGGGTGCAAATCTCATATGTTAACCACTACACCAACCGGGCGTGTGTGCATATTGTAACTGAATTATACGCTATCAATGCTCGTGTATTGTCATCGCAATGGATCATCGGTTCACCATAAGTATTCATCAAATGTGTCATTGTTACGAAATACAGAACTGATTTTTCAATGGATAAGGGATTAGAGGACAAATACCGTTCGTATAGACCCTTTTTAAGCAAAGATTAAGCACCGCATACCTACCTTTCAACGGTGTACCATTGCTGAAATAATATAAATCTATAGTCATATATGTTTATTTCAGCAGGGGTGAACCGTTGAAACATACCGAAGATGCGATTCATTTCTTCTAAAAGATAGCCTACGAGTTTCACATTGTCCACTAAACACTAATCCATTGAGAAAAAAAGTTTTGCATTTCATAATAATGAGAAATTTGATGAGTTGTAATGGTGTACCGTTGCAATGGTTCACCGCTGCAATATCAATGCACGTGTATTGATAGCGTATAATTCAATTACAACATGCACACACGCCCGCTTGGTGTAGTGGTTAACATATGAGACTTCCACGCCGCGGCCCCAGGTTCGAATCCTTGCCCAAGCTTCTATTTTTCTTCTTCTTGTGTGTGCTTCTAAGCTTATTTCTAAACGATCATAAAGTCCATTTTTTACATAATCGGCACGTTATCTTAGAGTTTTGTCTTCATGGCGCATTATTTGATATATGTGACTTTATTTATTTTCCATAATTTCATATTTCAATGCTAAGAACACAACGTGTCATCTTCTGAAGATAGTAATGTTTGCATGTACTATAACAATGACAAGGCCTATTATACACCTATAGTCGCACACAATTAACATACAGAGACAGCGTTAGTAAATAATGACCAGTTCCTAATACACAAAGTGACTTTTCGTTCTTCTATCTTTGTTTGTATTAGCCATTCTGTTTATGTGGCTTTATTTATTTTGTAAATAAATGTTATGATTATTTTCCATGATTATATATTTTAATGCTAGGAACATAACATGGCATCGTGTCATTAATTGCTATCTTCTGAAGATAGTAATGTTTGCATGAACTATAACAATTGCAAGGCCTATTATAGACCTATAGTGGCACACATTTAATATACAGAGACAGCTTTAGTAATTAATGGCCAGTCCCTAATACACTTTTGTCTGACTTTATATGCCGTCTATCAAATGTTGATTAGAAATCAATTAATACATATACGAACTATAATTGTTCTTCAACATTTTGTTTCACATCCATGAAAATAAATTGTAAAAATAACATGTTTTGACGTATATGTTGCCTAAGTATTGACTGACCAATCCCTAAATGACGTAATTGATACTTGTAACTTTTTGGGAATGTTGACAATATACCCTACAATAATCGTGCAAAACCTCATTAGCATTGGGCATTTGGGTCTAAAGTTATAGCCAAAAAACCGATCCCAGATGGTGAATTTAGGATTTCGCTCAGACAATCAAGGAAAATAATAGTTGGCACACTTGACGCAACTTATTACAAATATCCCTGTGCTCGCAATTGAGATCAGACTTGGGACATAGCACTGTTTAATAGAAAGCAAAAGTCTCCCCCTTTCTTATATCCTTCCCCATCCCCCATCAATCAATGTTGGGGGACCTACCATGGCTTCTGATAATATGACTCGGATCAACATTGCCTCCGGGGAGAGGGGCGGGTTTTTTCCGTAATTAAGACAAAGTGTGCCAACCTTTTTTTCCTTGATTGTCTGAGTCATTTGCTAAAAAAATCATCTGTGTTAAGTCTTTTGGCTATAACATGAGATTAAACAAAGATTTCTTCACCAGATTTGGAGGACAGATAGGTTATAACACTGGTCACGTGTTCAAACAATATGCGTCAACGTTCTTTTAGGGACCGGTCACTTTTAAATACGGAGGTATATTTTTCACTTAAAATGGCAGTGAAACTTTAGACATGACCAGTTATTTAAATTCAGATGGATGCTCGACCTCATATATCATCAGCTAAACGTTGAGAAAACATATTCCTGTCATTTATATATATCTCAAGACCAGTATCTATATCTATATATCTTAATACCAGTGTCTATATAACTTAAAATATAGACCTAACATGAAATATGCCTGTTTTGTTTTGACAATAAATCAAAGTTGTCAAGCCATTACGCCCATTTATAAGAATGAGTACATCTGCACTCTTTCGGTACCAAAATCAAGGACATTATGATTATTCAAGAAATAGAAGACACAATGATAGTGCTGATTAAAAACAAATAATGCAAATCATGATTGTTAGAAAAAAGAAGCAACAAATAAATCATTATCGAATAGAAGCTTAGACAAGGATTCGAACCCGGGACAGCGGGGTGCAAATCTCATATGTTAACCACTACACCAACCGGGCGTGTGTGCATATTGTAACTGAATTATACGCTATCAATGCTCGTGTATTGTCATCGCAATGGATCATCGGTTCACCATAAGTATTCATCAAATGTGTCATTGTTACGAAATACAGAACTGATTTTTCAATGGATAAGGGATTAGAGGACAAATACCGTTCGTATAGACCCTTTTTAAGCAAAGATTAAGCACCGCATACCTACCTTTCAACGGTGTACCATTGCTGAAATAATATAAATCTATAGTCATATATGTTTATTTCAGCAGGGGTGAACCGTTGAAACATACCGAAGATGCGATTCATTTCTTCTAAAAGATAGCCTACGAGTTTCACATTGTCCACTAAACACTAATCCATTGAGAAAAAAAGTTTTGCATTTCATAATAATGAGAAATTTGATGAGTTGTAATGGTGTACCGTTGCAATGGTTCACCGCTGCAATATCAATGCACGTGTATTGATAGCGTATAATTCAATTACAACATGCACACACGCCCGCTTGGTGTAGTGGTTAACATATGAGACTTCCACGCCGCGGCCCCAGGTTCGAATCCTTGCCCAAGCTTCTATTTTTCTTCTTCTTGTGTGTGCTTCTAAGCTTATTTCTAAACGATCATAAAGTCCATTTTTTACATAATCGGCACGTTATCTTAGAGTTTTGTCTTCATGGCGCATTATTTGATATATGTGACTTTATTTATTTTCCATAATTTCATATTTCAATGCTAAGAACACAACGTGTCATCTTCTGAAGATAGTAATGTTTGCATGTACTATAACAATGACAAGGCCTATTATACACCTATAGTCGCACACAATTAACATACAGAGACAGCGTTAGTAAATAATGACCAGTTCCTAATACACAAAGTGACTTTTCGTTCTTCTATCTTTGTTTGTATTAGCCATTCTGTTTATGTGGCTTTATTTATTTTGTAAATAAATGTTATGATTATTTTCCATGATTATATATTTTAATGCTAGGAACATAACATGGCATCGTGTCATTAATTGCTATCTTCTGAAGATAGTAATGTTTGCATGAACTATAACAATTGCAAGGCCTATTATAGACCTATAGTGGCACACATTTAATATACAGAGACAGCTTTAGTAATTAATGGCCAGTCCCTAATACACTTTTGTCTGACTTTATATGCCGTCTATCAAATGTTGATTAGAAATCAATTAATACATATACGAACTATAATTGTTCTTCAACATTTTGTTTCACATCCATGAAAATAAATTGTAAAAATAACATGTTTTGACGTATATGTTGCCTAAGTATTGACTGACCAATCCCTAAATGACGTAATTGATACTTGTAACTTTTTGGGAATGTTGACAATATACCCTACAATAATCGTGCAAAACCTCATTAGCATTGGGCATTTGGGTCTAAAGTTATAGCCAAAAAACCGATCCCAGATGGTGAATTTAGGATTTCGCTCAGACAATCAAGGAAAATAATAGTTGGCACACTTGACGCAACTTATTACAAATATCCCTGTGCTCGCAATTGAGATCAGACTTGGGACATAGCACTGTTTAATAGAAAGCAAAAGTCTCCCCCTTTCTTATATCCTTCCCCATCCCCCATCAATCAATGTTGGGGGACCTACCATGGCTTCTGATAATATGACTCGGATCAACATTGCCTCCGGGGAGAGGGGCGGGTTTTTTCCGTAATTAAGACAAAGTGTGCCAACCTTTTTTTCCTTGATTGTCTGAGTCATTTGCTAAAAAAATCATCTGTGTTAAGTCTTTTGGCTATAACATGAGATTAAACAAAGATTTCTTCACCAGATTTGGAGGACAGATAGGTTATAACACTGGTCACGTGTTCAAACAATATGCGTCAACGTTCTTTTAGGGACCGGTCACTTTTAAATACGGAGGTATATTTTTCACTTAAAATGGCAGTGAAACTTTAGACATGACCAGTTATTTAAATTCAGATGGATGCTCGACCTCATATATCATCAGCTAAACGTTGAGAAAACATATTCCTGTCATTTATATATATCTCAAGACCAGTATCTATATCTATATATCTTAATACCAGTGTCTATATAACTTAAAATATAGACCTAACATGAAATATGCCTGTTTTGTTTTGACAATAAATCAAAGTTGTCAAGCCATTACGCCCATTTATAAGAATGAGTACATCTGCACTCTTTCGGTACCAAAATCAAGGACATTATGATTATTCAAGAAATAGAAGACACAATGATAGTGCTGATTAAAAACAAATAATGCAAATCATGATTGTTAGAAAAAAGAAGCAACAAATAAATCATTATCGAATAGAAGCTTAGACAAGGATTCGAACCCGGGACAGCGGGGTGCAAATCTCATATGTTAACCACTACACCAACCGGGCGTGTGTGCATATTGTAACTGAATTATACGCTATCAATGCTCGTGTATTGTCATCGCAATGGATCATCGGTTCACCATAAGTATTCATCAAATGTGTCATTGTTACGAAATACAGAACTGATTTTTCAATGGATAAGGGATTAGAGGACAAATACCGTTCGTATAGACCCTTTTTAAGCAAAGATTAAGCACCGCATACCTACCTTTCAACGGTGTACCATTGCTGAAATAATATAAATCTATAGTCATATATGTTTATTTCAGCAGGGGTGAACCGTTGAAACATACCGAAGATGCGATTCATTTCTTCTAAAAGATAGCCTACGAGTTTCACATTGTCCACTAAACACTAATCCATTGAGAAAAAAAGTTTTGCATTTCATAATAATGAGAAATTTGATGAGTTGTAATGGTGTACCGTTGCAATGGTTCACCGCTGCAATATCAATGCACGTGTATTGATAGCGTATAATTCAATTACAACATGCACACACGCCCGCTTGGTGTAGTGGTTAACATATGAGACTTCCACGCCGCGGCCCCAGGTTCGAATCCTTGCCCAAGCTTCTATTTTTCTTCTTCTTGTGTGTGCTTCTAAGCTTATTTCTAAACGATCATAAAGTCCATTTTTTACATAATCGGCACGTTATCTTAGAGTTTTGTCTTCATGGCGCATTATTTGATATATGTGACTTTATTTATTTTCCATAATTTCATATTTCAATGCTAAGAACACAACGTGTCATCTTCTGAAGATAGTAATGTTTGCATGTACTATAACAATGACAAGGCCTATTATACACCTATAGTCGCACACAATTAACATACAGAGACAGCGTTAGTAAATAATGACCAGTTCCTAATACACAAAGTGACTTTTCGTTCTTCTATCTTTGTTTGTATTAGCCATTCTGTTTATGTGGCTTTATTTATTTTGTAAATAAATGTTATGATTATTTTCCATGATTATATATTTTAATGCTAGGAACATAACATGGCATCGTGTCATTAATTGCTATCTTCTGAAGATAGTAATGTTTGCATGAACTATAACAATTGCAAGGCCTATTATAGACCTATAGTGGCACACATTTAATATACAGAGACAGCTTTAGTAATTAATGGCCAGTCCCTAATACACTTTTGTCTGACTTTATATGCCGTCTATCAAATGTTGATTAGAAATCAATTAATACATATACGAACTATAATTGTTCTTCAACATTTTGTTTCACATCCATGAAAATAAATTGTAAAAATAACATGTTTTGACGTATATGTTGCCTAAGTATTGACTGACCAATCCCTAAATGACGTAATTGATACTTGTAACTTTTTGGGAATGTTGACAATATACCCTACAATAATCGTGCAAAACCTCATTAGCATTGGGCATTTGGGTCTAAAGTTATAGCCAAAAAACCGATCCCAGATGGTGAATTTAGGATTTCGCTCAGACAATCAAGGAAAATAATAGTTGGCACACTTGACGCAACTTATTACAAATATCCCTGTGCTCGCAATTGAGATCAGACTTGGGACATAGCACTGTTTAATAGAAAGCAAAAGTCTCCCCCTTTCTTATATCCTTCCCCATCCCCCATCAATCAATGTTGGGGGACCTACCATGGCTTCTGATAATATGACTCGGATCAACATTGCCTCCGGGGAGAGGGGCGGGTTTTTTCCGTAATTAAGACAAAGTGTGCCAACCTTTTTTTCCTTGATTGTCTGAGTCATTTGCTAAAAAAATCATCTGTGTTAAGTCTTTTGGCTATAACATGAGATTAAACAAAGATTTCTTCACCAGATTTGGAGGACAGATAGGTTATAACACTGGTCACGTGTTCAAACAATATGCGTCAACGTTCTTTTAGGGACCGGTCACTTTTAAATACGGAGGTATATTTTTCACTTAAAATGGCAGTGAAACTTTAGACATGACCAGTTATTTAAATTCAGATGGATGCTCGACCTCATATATCATCAGCTAAACGTTGAGAAAACATATTCCTGTCATTTATATATATCTCAAGACCAGTATCTATATCTATATATCTTAATACCAGTGTCTATATAACTTAAAATATAGACCTAACATGAAATATGCCTGTTTTGTTTTGACAATAAATCAAAGTTGTCAAGCCATTACGCCCATTTATAAGAATGAGTACATCTGCACTCTTTCGGTACCAAAATCAAGGACATTATGATTATTCAAGAAATAGAAGACACAATGATAGTGCTGATTAAAAACAAATAATGCAAATCATGATTGTTAGAAAAAAGAAGCAACAAATAAATCATTATCGAATAGAAGCTTAGACAAGGATTCGAACCCGGGACAGCGGGGTGCAAATCTCATATGTTAACCACTACACCAACCGGGCGTGTGTGCATATTGTAACTGAATTATACGCTATCAATGCTCGTGTATTGTCATCGCAATGGATCATCGGTTCACCATAAGTATTCATCAAATGTGTCATTGTTACGAAATACAGAACTGATTTTTCAATGGATAAGGGATTAGAGGACAAATACCGTTCGTATAGACCCTTTTTAAGCAAAGATTAAGCACCGCATACCTACCTTTCAACGGTGTACCATTGCTGAAATAATATAAATCTATAGTCATATATGTTTATTTCAGCAGGGGTGAACCGTTGAAACATACCGAAGATGCGATTCATTTCTTCTAAAAGATAGCCTACGAGTTTCACATTGTCCACTAAACACTAATCCATTGAGAAAAAAAGTTTTGCATTTCATAATAATGAGAAATTTGATGAGTTGTAATGGTGTACCGTTGCAATGGTTCACCGCTGCAATATCAATGCACGTGTATTGATAGCGTATAATTCAATTACAACATGCACACACGCCCGCTTGGTGTAGTGGTTAACATATGAGACTTCCACGCCGCGGCCCCAGGTTCGAATCCTTGCCCAAGCTTCTATTTTTCTTCTTCTTGTGTGTGCTTCTAAGCTTATTTCTAAACGATCATAAAGTCCATTTTTTACATAATCGGCACGTTATCTTAGAGTTTTGTCTTCATGGCGCATTATTTGATATATGTGACTTTATTTATTTTCCATAATTTCATATTTCAATGCTAAGAACACAACGTGTCATCTTCTGAAGATAGTAATGTTTGCATGTACTATAACAATGACAAGGCCTATTATACACCTATAGTCGCACACAATTAACATACAGAGACAGCGTTAGTAAATAATGACCAGTTCCTAATACACAAAGTGACTTTTCGTTCTTCTATCTTTGTTTGTATTAGCCATTCTGTTTATGTGGCTTTATTTATTTTGTAAATAAATGTTATGATTATTTTCCATGATTATATATTTTAATGCTAGGAACATAACATGGCATCGTGTCATTAATTGCTATCTTCTGAAGATAGTAATGTTTGCATGAACTATAACAATTGCAAGGCCTATTATAGACCTATAGTGGCACACATTTAATATACAGAGACAGCTTTAGTAATTAATGGCCAGTCCCTAATACACTTTTGTCTGACTTTATATGCCGTCTATCAAATGTTGATTAGAAATCAATTAATACATATACGAACTATAATTGTTCTTCAACATTTTGTTTCACATCCATGAAAATAAATTGTAAAAATAACATGTTTTGACGTATATGTTGCCTAAGTATTGACTGACCAATCCCTAAATGACGTAATTGATACTTGTAACTTTTTGGGAATGTTGACAATATACCCTACAATAATCGTGCAAAACCTCATTAGCATTGGGCATTTGGGTCTAAAGTTATAGCCAAAAAACCGATCCCAGATGGTGAATTTAGGATTTCGCTCAGACAATCAAGGAAAATAATAGTTGGCACACTTGACGCAACTTATTACAAATATCCCTGTGCTCGCAATTGAGATCAGACTTGGGACATAGCACTGTTTAATAGAAAGCAAAAGTCTCCCCCTTTCTTATATCCTTCCCCATCCCCCATCAATCAATGTTGGGGGACCTACCATGGCTTCTGATAATATGACTCGGATCAACATTGCCTCCGGGGAGAGGGGCGGGTTTTTTCCGTAATTAAGACAAAGTGTGCCAACCTTTTTTTCCTTGATTGTCTGAGTCATTTGCTAAAAAAATCATCTGTGTTAAGTCTTTTGGCTATAACATGAGATTAAACAAAGATTTCTTCACCAGATTTGGAGGACAGATAGGTTATAACACTGGTCACGTGTTCAAACAATATGCGTCAACGTTCTTTTAGGGACCGGTCACTTTTAAATACGGAGGTATATTTTTCACTTAAAATGGCAGTGAAACTTTAGACATGACCAGTTATTTAAATTCAGATGGATGCTCGACCTCATATATCATCAGCTAAACGTTGAGAAAACATATTCCTGTCATTTATATATATCTCAAGACCAGTATCTATATCTATATATCTTAATACCAGTGTCTATATAACTTAAAATATAGACCTAACATGAAATATGCCTGTTTTGTTTTGACAATAAATCAAAGTTGTCAAGCCATTACGCCCATTTATAAGAATGAGTACATCTGCACTCTTTCGGTACCAAAATCAAGGACATTATGATTATTCAAGAAATAGAAGACACAATGATAGTGCTGATTAAAAACAAATAATGCAAATCATGATTGTTAGAAAAAAGAAGCAACAAATAAATCATTATCGAATAGAAGCTTAGACAAGGATTCGAACCCGGGACAGCGGGGTGCAAATCTCATATGTTAACCACTACACCAACCGGGCGTGTGTGCATATTGTAACTGAATTATACGCTATCAATGCTCGTGTATTGTCATCGCAATGGATCATCGGTTCACCATAAGTATTCATCAAATGTGTCATTGTTACGAAATACAGAACTGATTTTTCAATGGATAAGGGATTAGAGGACAAATACCGTTCGTATAGACCCTTTTTAAGCAAAGATTAAGCACCGCATACCTACCTTTCAACGGTGTACCATTGCTGAAATAATATAAATCTATAGTCATATATGTTTATTTCAGCAGGGGTGAACCGTTGAAACATACCGAAGATGCGATTCATTTCTTCTAAAAGATAGCCTACGAGTTTCACATTGTCCACTAAACACTAATCCATTGAGAAAAAAAGTTTTGCATTTCATAATAATGAGAAATTTGATGAGTTGTAATGGTGTACCGTTGCAATGGTTCACCGCTGCAATATCAATGCACGTGTATTGATAGCGTATAATTCAATTACAACATGCACACACGCCCGCTTGGTGTAGTGGTTAACATATGAGACTTCCACGCCGCGGCCCCAGGTTCGAATCCTTGCCCAAGCTTCTATTTTTCTTCTTCTTGTGTGTGCTTCTAAGCTTATTTCTAAACGATCATAAAGTCCATTTTTTACATAATCGGCACGTTATCTTAGAGTTTTGTCTTCATGGCGCATTATTTGATATATGTGACTTTATTTATTTTCCATAATTTCATATTTCAATGCTAAGAACACAACGTGTCATCTTCTGAAGATAGTAATGTTTGCATGTACTATAACAATGACAAGGCCTATTATACACCTATAGTCGCACACAATTAACATACAGAGACAGCGTTAGTAAATAATGACCAGTTCCTAATACACAAAGTGACTTTTCGTTCTTCTATCTTTGTTTGTATTAGCCATTCTGTTTATGTGGCTTTATTTATTTTGTAAATAAATGTTATGATTATTTTCCATGATTATATATTTTAATGCTAGGAACATAACATGGCATCGTGTCATTAATTGCTATCTTCTGAAGATAGTAATGTTTGCATGAACTATAACAATTGCAAGGCCTATTATAGACCTATAGTGGCACACATTTAATATACAGAGACAGCTTTAGTAATTAATGGCCAGTCCCTAATACACTTTTGTCTGACTTTATATGCCGTCTATCAAATGTTGATTAGAAATCAATTAATACATATACGAACTATAATTGTTCTTCAACATTTTGTTTCACATCCATGAAAATAAATTGTAAAAATAACATGTTTTGACGTATATGTTGCCTAAGTATTGACTGACCAATCCCTAAATGACGTAATTGATACTTGTAACTTTTTGGGAATGTTGACAATATACCCTACAATAATCGTGCAAAACCTCATTAGCATTGGGCATTTGGGTCTAAAGTTATAGCCAAAAAACCGATCCCAGATGGTGAATTTAGGATTTCGCTCAGACAATCAAGGAAAATAATAGTTGGCACACTTGACGCAACTTATTACAAATATCCCTGTGCTCGCAATTGAGATCAGACTTGGGACATAGCACTGTTTAATAGAAAGCAAAAGTCTCCCCCTTTCTTATATCCTTCCCCATCCCCCATCAATCAATGTTGGGGGACCTACCATGGCTTCTGATAATATGACTCGGATCAACATTGCCTCCGGGGAGAGGGGCGGGTTTTTTCCGTAATTAAGACAAAGTGTGCCAACCTTTTTTTCCTTGATTGTCTGAGTCATTTGCTAAAAAAATCATCTGTGTTAAGTCTTTTGGCTATAACATGAGATTAAACAAAGATTTCTTCACCAGATTTGGAGGACAGATAGGTTATAACACTGGTCACGTGTTCAAACAATATGCGTCAACGTTCTTTTAGGGACCGGTCACTTTTAAATACGGAGGTATATTTTTCACTTAAAATGGCAGTGAAACTTTAGACATGACCAGTTATTTAAATTCAGATGGATGCTCGACCTCATATATCATCAGCTAAACGTTGAGAAAACATATTCCTGTCATTTATATATATCTCAAGACCAGTATCTATATCTATATATCTTAATACCAGTGTCTATATAACTTAAAATATAGACCTAACATGAAATATGCCTGTTTTGTTTTGACAATAAATCAAAGTTGTCAAGCCATTACGCCCATTTATAAGAATGAGTACATCTGCACTCTTTCGGTACCAAAATCAAGGACATTATGATTATTCAAGAAATAGAAGACACAATGATAGTGCTGATTAAAAACAAATAATGCAAATCATGATTGTTAGAAAAAAGAAGCAACAAATAAATCATTATCGAATAGAAGCTTAGACAAGGATTCGAACCCGGGACAGCGGGGTGCAAATCTCATATGTTAACCACTACACCAACCGGGCGTGTGTGCATATTGTAACTGAATTATACGCTATCAATGCTCGTGTATTGTCATCGCAATGGATCATCGGTTCACCATAAGTATTCATCAAATGTGTCATTGTTACGAAATACAGAACTGATTTTTCAATGGATAAGGGATTAGAGGACAAATACCGTTCGTATAGACCCTTTTTAAGCAAAGATTAAGCACCGCATACCTACCTTTCAACGGTGTACCATTGCTGAAATAATATAAATCTATAGTCATATATGTTTATTTCAGCAGGGGTGAACCGTTGAAACATACCGAAGATGCGATTCATTTCTTCTAAAAGATAGCCTACGAGTTTCACATTGTCCACTAAACACTAATCCATTGAGAAAAAAAGTTTTGCATTTCATAATAATGAGAAATTTGATGAGTTGTAATGGTGTACCGTTGCAATGGTTCACCGCTGCAATATCAATGCACGTGTATTGATAGCGTATAATTCAATTACAACATGCACACACGCCCGCTTGGTGTAGTGGTTAACATATGAGACTTCCACGCCGCGGCCCCAGGTTCGAATCCTTGCCCAAGCTTCTATTTTTCTTCTTCTTGTGTGTGCTTCTAAGCTTATTTCTAAACGATCATAAAGTCCATTTTTTACATAATCGGCACGTTATCTTAGAGTTTTGTCTTCATGGCGCATTATTTGATATATGTGACTTTATTTATTTTCCATAATTTCATATTTCAATGCTAAGAACACAACGTGTCATCTTCTGAAGATAGTAATGTTTGCATGTACTATAACAATGACAAGGCCTATTATACACCTATAGTCGCACACAATTAACATACAGAGACAGCGTTAGTAAATAATGACCAGTTCCTAATACACAAAGTGACTTTTCGTTCTTCTATCTTTGTTTGTATTAGCCATTCTGTTTATGTGGCTTTATTTATTTTGTAAATAAATGTTATGATTATTTTCCATGATTATATATTTTAATGCTAGGAACATAACATGGCATCGTGTCATTAATTGCTATCTTCTGAAGATAGTAATGTTTGCATGAACTATAACAATTGCAAGGCCTATTATAGACCTATAGTGGCACACATTTAATATACAGAGACAGCTTTAGTAATTAATGGCCAGTCCCTAATACACTTTTGTCTGACTTTATATGCCGTCTATCAAATGTTGATTAGAAATCAATTAATACATATACGAACTATAATTGTTCTTCAACATTTTGTTTCACATCCATGAAAATAAATTGTAAAAATAACATGTTTTGACGTATATGTTGCCTAAGTATTGACTGACCAATCCCTAAATGACGTAATTGATACTTGTAACTTTTTGGGAATGTTGACAATATACCCTACAATAATCGTGCAAAACCTCATTAGCATTGGGCATTTGGGTCTAAAGTTATAGCCAAAAAACCGATCCCAGATGGTGAATTTAGGATTTCGCTCAGACAATCAAGGAAAATAATAGTTGGCACACTTGACGCAACTTATTACAAATATCCCTGTGCTCGCAATTGAGATCAGACTTGGGACATAGCACTGTTTAATAGAAAGCAAAAGTCTCCCCCTTTCTTATATCCTTCCCCATCCCCCATCAATCAATGTTGGGGGACCTACCATGGCTTCTGATAATATGACTCGGATCAACATTGCCTCCGGGGAGAGGGGCGGGTTTTTTCCGTAATTAAGACAAAGTGTGCCAACCTTTTTTTCCTTGATTGTCTGAGTCATTTGCTAAAAAAATCATCTGTGTTAAGTCTTTTGGCTATAACATGAGATTAAACAAAGATTTCTTCACCAGATTTGGAGGACAGATAGGTTATAACACTGGTCACGTGTTCAAACAATATGCGTCAACGTTCTTTTAGGGACCGGTCACTTTTAAATACGGAGGTATATTTTTCACTTAAAATGGCAGTGAAACTTTAGACATGACCAGTTATTTAAATTCAGATGGATGCTCGACCTCATATATCATCAGCTAAACGTTGAGAAAACATATTCCTGTCATTTATATATATCTCAAGACCAGTATCTATATCTATATATCTTAATACCAGTGTCTATATAACTTAAAATATAGACCTAACATGAAATATGCCTGTTTTGTTTTGACAATAAATCAAAGTTGTCAAGCCATTACGCCCATTTATAAGAATGAGTACATCTGCACTCTTTCGGTACCAAAATCAAGGACATTATGATTATTCAAGAAATAGAAGACACAATGATAGTGCTGATTAAAAACAAATAATGCAAATCATGATTGTTAGAAAAAAGAAGCAACAAATAAATCATTATCGAATAGAAGCTTAGACAAGGATTCGAACCCGGGACAGCGGGGTGCAAATCTCATATGTTAACCACTACACCAACCGGGCGTGTGTGCATATTGTAACTGAATTATACGCTATCAATGCTCGTGTATTGTCATCGCAATGGATCATCGGTTCACCATAAGTATTCATCAAATGTGTCATTGTTACGAAATACAGAACTGATTTTTCAATGGATAAGGGATTAGAGGACAAATACCGTTCGTATAGACCCTTTTTAAGCAAAGATTAAGCACCGCATACCTACCTTTCAACGGTGTACCATTGCTGAAATAATATAAATCTATAGTCATATATGTTTATTTCAGCAGGGGTGAACCGTTGAAACATACCGAAGATGCGATTCATTTCTTCTAAAAGATAGCCTACGAGTTTCACATTGTCCACTAAACACTAATCCATTGAGAAAAAAAGTTTTGCATTTCATAATAATGAGAAATTTGATGAGTTGTAATGGTGTACCGTTGCAATGGTTCACCGCTGCAATATCAATGCACGTGTATTGATAGCGTATAATTCAATTACAACATGCACACACGCCCGCTTGGTGTAGTGGTTAACATATGAGACTTCCACGCCGCGGCCCCAGGTTCGAATCCTTGCCCAAGCTTCTATTTTTCTTCTTCTTGTGTGTGCTTCTAAGCTTATTTCTAAACGATCATAAAGTCCATTTTTTACATAATCGGCACGTTATCTTAGAGTTTTGTCTTCATGGCGCATTATTTGATATATGTGACTTTATTTATTTTCCATAATTTCATATTTCAATGCTAAGAACACAACGTGTCATCTTCTGAAGATAGTAATGTTTGCATGTACTATAACAATGACAAGGCCTATTATACACCTATAGTCGCACACAATTAACATACAGAGACAGCGTTAGTAAATAATGACCAGTTCCTAATACACAAAGTGACTTTTCGTTCTTCTATCTTTGTTTGTATTAGCCATTCTGTTTATGTGGCTTTATTTATTTTGTAAATAAATGTTATGATTATTTTCCATGATTATATATTTTAATGCTAGGAACATAACATGGCATCGTGTCATTAATTGCTATCTTCTGAAGATAGTAATGTTTGCATGAACTATAACAATTGCAAGGCCTATTATAGACCTATAGTGGCACACATTTAATATACAGAGACAGCTTTAGTAATTAATGGCCAGTCCCTAATACACTTTTGTCTGACTTTATATGCCGTCTATCAAATGTTGATTAGAAATCAATTAATACATATACGAACTATAATTGTTCTTCAACATTTTGTTTCACATCCATGAAAATAAATTGTAAAAATAACATGTTTTGACGTATATGTTGCCTAAGTATTGACTGACCAATCCCTAAATGACGTAATTGATACTTGTAACTTTTTGGGAATGTTGACAATATACCCTACAATAATCGTGCAAAACCTCATTAGCATTGGGCATTTGGGTCTAAAGTTATAGCCAAAAAACCGATCCCAGATGGTGAATTTAGGATTTCGCTCAGACAATCAAGGAAAATAATAGTTGGCACACTTGACGCAACTTATTACAAATATCCCTGTGCTCGCAATTGAGATCAGACTTGGGACATAGCACTGTTTAATAGAAAGCAAAAGTCTCCCCCTTTCTTATATCCTTCCCCATCCCCCATCAATCAATGTTGGGGGACCTACCATGGCTTCTGATAATATGACTCGGATCAACATTGCCTCCGGGGAGAGGGGCGGGTTTTTTCCGTAATTAAGACAAAGTGTGCCAACCTTTTTTTCCTTGATTGTCTGAGTCATTTGCTAAAAAAATCATCTGTGTTAAGTCTTTTGGCTATAACATGAGATTAAACAAAGATTTCTTCACCAGATTTGGAGGACAGATAGGTTATAACACTGGTCACGTGTTCAAACAATATGCGTCAACGTTCTTTTAGGGACCGGTCACTTTTAAATACGGAGGTATATTTTTCACTTAAAATGGCAGTGAAACTTTAGACATGACCAGTTATTTAAATTCAGATGGATGCTCGACCTCATATATCATCAGCTAAACGTTGAGAAAACATATTCCTGTCATTTATATATATCTCAAGACCAGTATCTATATCTATATATCTTAATACCAGTGTCTATATAACTTAAAATATAGACCTAACATGAAATATGCCTGTTTTGTTTTGACAATAAATCAAAGTTGTCAAGCCATTACGCCCATTTATAAGAATGAGTACATCTGCACTCTTTCGGTACCAAAATCAAGGACATTATGATTATTCAAGAAATAGAAGACACAATGATAGTGCTGATTAAAAACAAATAATGCAAATCATGATTGTTAGAAAAAAGAAGCAACAAATAAATCATTATCGAATAGAAGCTTAGACAAGGATTCGAACCCGGGACAGCGGGGTGCAAATCTCATATGTTAACCACTACACCAACCGGGCGTGTGTGCATATTGTAACTGAATTATACGCTATCAATGCTCGTGTATTGTCATCGCAATGGATCATCGGTTCACCATAAGTATTCATCAAATGTGTCATTGTTACGAAATACAGAACTGATTTTTCAATGGATAAGGGATTAGAGGACAAATACCGTTCGTATAGACCCTTTTTAAGCAAAGATTAAGCACCGCATACCTACCTTTCAACGGTGTACCATTGCTGAAATAATATAAATCTATAGTCATATATGTTTATTTCAGCAGGGGTGAACCGTTGAAACATACCGAAGATGCGATTCATTTCTTCTAAAAGATAGCCTACGAGTTTCACATTGTCCACTAAACACTAATCCATTGAGAAAAAAAGTTTTGCATTTCATAATAATGAGAAATTTGATGAGTTGTAATGGTGTACCGTTGCAATGGTTCACCGCTGCAATATCAATGCACGTGTATTGATAGCGTATAATTCAATTACAACATGCACACACGCCCGCTTGGTGTAGTGGTTAACATATGAGACTTCCACGCCGCGGCCCCAGGTTCGAATCCTTGCCCAAGCTTCTATTTTTCTTCTTCTTGTGTGTGCTTCTAAGCTTATTTCTAAACGATCATAAAGTCCATTTTTTACATAATCGGCACGTTATCTTAGAGTTTTGTCTTCATGGCGCATTATTTGATATATGTGACTTTATTTATTTTCCATAATTTCATATTTCAATGCTAAGAACACAACGTGTCATCTTCTGAAGATAGTAATGTTTGCATGTACTATAACAATGACAAGGCCTATTATACACCTATAGTCGCACACAATTAACATACAGAGACAGCGTTAGTAAATAATGACCAGTTCCTAATACACAAAGTGACTTTTCGTTCTTCTATCTTTGTTTGTATTAGCCATTCTGTTTATGTGGCTTTATTTATTTTGTAAATAAATGTTATGATTATTTTCCATGATTATATATTTTAATGCTAGGAACATAACATGGCATCGTGTCATTAATTGCTATCTTCTGAAGATAGTAATGTTTGCATGAACTATAACAATTGCAAGGCCTATTATAGACCTATAGTGGCACACATTTAATATACAGAGACAGCTTTAGTAATTAATGGCCAGTCCCTAATACACTTTTGTCTGACTTTATATGCCGTCTATCAAATGTTGATTAGAAATCAATTAATACATATACGAACTATAATTGTTCTTCAACATTTTGTTTCACATCCATGAAAATAAATTGTAAAAATAACATGTTTTGACGTATATGTTGCCTAAGTATTGACTGACCAATCCCTAAATGACGTAATTGATACTTGTAACTTTTTGGGAATGTTGACAATATACCCTACAATAATCGTGCAAAACCTCATTAGCATTGGGCATTTGGGTCTAAAGTTATAGCCAAAAAACCGATCCCAGATGGTGAATTTAGGATTTCGCTCAGACAATCAAGGAAAATAATAGTTGGCACACTTGACGCAACTTATTACAAATATCCCTGTGCTCGCAATTGAGATCAGACTTGGGACATAGCACTGTTTAATAGAAAGCAAAAGTCTCCCCCTTTCTTATATCCTTCCCCATCCCCCATCAATCAATGTTGGGGGACCTACCATGGCTTCTGATAATATGACTCGGATCAACATTGCCTCCGGGGAGAGGGGCGGGTTTTTTCCGTAATTAAGACAAAGTGTGCCAACCTTTTTTTCCTTGATTGTCTGAGTCATTTGCTAAAAAAATCATCTGTGTTAAGTCTTTTGGCTATAACATGAGATTAAACAAAGATTTCTTCACCAGATTTGGAGGACAGATAGGTTATAACACTGGTCACGTGTTCAAACAATATGCGTCAACGTTCTTTTAGGGACCGGTCACTTTTAAATACGGAGGTATATTTTTCACTTAAAATGGCAGTGAAACTTTAGACATGACCAGTTATTTAAATTCAGATGGATGCTCGACCTCATATATCATCAGCTAAACGTTGAGAAAACATATTCCTGTCATTTATATATATCTCAAGACCAGTATCTATATCTATATATCTTAATACCAGTGTCTATATAACTTAAAATATAGACCTAACATGAAATATGCCTGTTTTGTTTTGACAATAAATCAAAGTTGTCAAGCCATTACGCCCATTTATAAGAATGAGTACATCTGCACTCTTTCGGTACCAAAATCAAGGACATTATGATTATTCAAGAAATAGAAGACACAATGATAGTGCTGATTAAAAACAAATAATGCAAATCATGATTGTTAGAAAAAAGAAGCAACAAATAAATCATTATCGAATAGAAGCTTAGACAAGGATTCGAACCCGGGACAGCGGGGTGCAAATCTCATATGTTAACCACTACACCAACCGGGCGTGTGTGCATATTGTAACTGAATTATACGCTATCAATGCTCGTGTATTGTCATCGCAATGGATCATCGGTTCACCATAAGTATTCATCAAATGTGTCATTGTTACGAAATACAGAACTGATTTTTCAATGGATAAGGGATTAGAGGACAAATACCGTTCGTATAGACCCTTTTTAAGCAAAGATTAAGCACCGCATACCTACCTTTCAACGGTGTACCATTGCTGAAATAATATAAATCTATAGTCATATATGTTTATTTCAGCAGGGGTGAACCGTTGAAACATACCGAAGATGCGATTCATTTCTTCTAAAAGATAGCCTACGAGTTTCACATTGTCCACTAAACACTAATCCATTGAGAAAAAAAGTTTTGCATTTCATAATAATGAGAAATTTGATGAGTTGTAATGGTGTACCGTTGCAATGGTTCACCGCTGCAATATCAATGCACGTGTATTGATAGCGTATAATTCAATTACAACATGCACACACGCCCGCTTGGTGTAGTGGTTAACATATGAGACTTCCACGCCGCGGCCCCAGGTTCGAATCCTTGCCCAAGCTTCTATTTTTCTTCTTCTTGTGTGTGCTTCTAAGCTTATTTCTAAACGATCATAAAGTCCATTTTTTACATAATCGGCACGTTATCTTAGAGTTTTGTCTTCATGGCGCATTATTTGATATATGTGACTTTATTTATTTTCCATAATTTCATATTTCAATGCTAAGAACACAACGTGTCATCTTCTGAAGATAGTAATGTTTGCATGTACTATAACAATGACAAGGCCTATTATACACCTATAGTCGCACACAATTAACATACAGAGACAGCGTTAGTAAATAATGACCAGTTCCTAATACACAAAGTGACTTTTCGTTCTTCTATCTTTGTTTGTATTAGCCATTCTGTTTATGTGGCTTTATTTATTTTGTAAATAAATGTTATGATTATTTTCCATGATTATATATTTTAATGCTAGGAACATAACATGGCATCGTGTCATTAATTGCTATCTTCTGAAGATAGTAATGTTTGCATGAACTATAACAATTGCAAGGCCTATTATAGACCTATAGTGGCACACATTTAATATACAGAGACAGCTTTAGTAATTAATGGCCAGTCCCTAATACACTTTTGTCTGACTTTATATGCCGTCTATCAAATGTTGATTAGAAATCAATTAATACATATACGAACTATAATTGTTCTTCAACATTTTGTTTCACATCCATGAAAATAAATTGTAAAAATAACATGTTTTGACGTATATGTTGCCTAAGTATTGACTGACCAATCCCTAAATGACGTAATTGATACTTGTAACTTTTTGGGAATGTTGACAATATACCCTACAATAATCGTGCAAAACCTCATTAGCATTGGGCATTTGGGTCTAAAGTTATAGCCAAAAAACCGATCCCAGATGGTGAATTTAGGATTTCGCTCAGACAATCAAGGAAAATAATAGTTGGCACACTTGACGCAACTTATTACAAATATCCCTGTGCTCGCAATTGAGATCAGACTTGGGACATAGCACTGTTTAATAGAAAGCAAAAGTCTCCCCCTTTCTTATATCCTTCCCCATCCCCCATCAATCAATGTTGGGGGACCTACCATGGCTTCTGATAATATGACTCGGATCAACATTGCCTCCGGGGAGAGGGGCGGGTTTTTTCCGTAATTAAGACAAAGTGTGCCAACCTTTTTTTCCTTGATTGTCTGAGTCATTTGCTAAAAAAATCATCTGTGTTAAGTCTTTTGGCTATAACATGAGATTAAACAAAGATTTCTTCACCAGATTTGGAGGACAGATAGGTTATAACACTGGTCACGTGTTCAAACAATATGCGTCAACGTTCTTTTAGGGACCGGTCACTTTTAAATACGGAGGTATATTTTTCACTTAAAATGGCAGTGAAACTTTAGACATGACCAGTTATTTAAATTCAGATGGATGCTCGACCTCATATATCATCAGCTAAACGTTGAGAAAACATATTCCTGTCATTTATATATATCTCAAGACCAGTATCTATATCTATATATCTTAATACCAGTGTCTATATAACTTAAAATATAGACCTAACATGAAATATGCCTGTTTTGTTTTGACAATAAATCAAAGTTGTCAAGCCATTACGCCCATTTATAAGAATGAGTACATCTGCACTCTTTCGGTACCAAAATCAAGGACATTATGATTATTCAAGAAATAGAAGACACAATGATAGTGCTGATTAAAAACAAATAATGCAAATCATGATTGTTAGAAAAAAGAAGCAACAAATAAATCATTATCGAATAGAAGCTTAGACAAGGATTCGAACCCGGGACAGCGGGGTGCAAATCTCATATGTTAACCACTACACCAACCGGGCGTGTGTGCATATTGTAACTGAATTATACGCTATCAATGCTCGTGTATTGTCATCGCAATGGATCATCGGTTCACCATAAGTATTCATCAAATGTGTCATTGTTACGAAATACAGAACTGATTTTTCAATGGATAAGGGATTAGAGGACAAATACCGTTCGTATAGACCCTTTTTAAGCAAAGATTAAGCACCGCATACCTACCTTTCAACGGTGTACCATTGCTGAAATAATATAAATCTATAGTCATATATGTTTATTTCAGCAGGAGTGAACCGTTGAAACATACCGAAGATGCGATTCATTTCTTCTAAAAGATAGCCTACGAGTTTCACATTGTCCACTAAACACTAATCCATTGAGAAAAAAAGTTTTGCATTTCATAATAATGAGAAATTTGATGAGTTGTAATGGTGTACCGTTGCAATGGTTCACCGCTGCAATATCAATGCACGTGTATTGATAGCGTATAATTCAATTACAACATGCACACACGCCCGCTTGGTGTAGTGGTTAACATATGAGACTTCCACGCCGCGGCCCCAGGTTCGAATCCTTGCCCAAGCTTCTATTTTTCTTCTTCTTGTGTGTGCTTCTAAGCTTATTTCTAAACGATCATAAAGTCCATTTTTTACATAATCGGCACGTTATCTTAGAGTTTTGTCTTCATGGCGCATTATTTGATATATGTGACTTTATTTATTTTCCATAATTTCATATTTCAATGCTAAGAACACAACGTGTCATCTTCTGAAGATAGTAATGTTTGCATGTACTATAACAATGACAAGGCCTATTATACACCTATAGTCGCACACAATTAACATACAGAGACAGCGTTAGTAAATAATGACCAGTTCCTAATACACAAAGTGACTTTTCGTTCTTCTATCTTTGTTTGTATTAGCCATTCTGTTTATGTGGCTTTATTTATTTTGTAAATAAATGTTATGATTATTTTCCATGATTATATATTTTAATGCTAGGAACATAACATGGCATCGTGTCATTAATTGCTATCTTCTGAAGATAGTAATGTTTGCATGAACTATAACAATTGCAAGGCCTATTATAGACCTATAGTGGCACACATTTAATATACAGAGACAGCTTTAGTAATTAATGGCCAGTCCCTAATACACTTTTGTCTGACTTTATATGCCGTCTATCAAATGTTGATTAGAAATCAATTAATACATATACGAACTATAATTGTTCTTCAACATTTTGTTTCACATCCATGAAAATAAATTGTAAAAATAACATGTTTTGACGTATATGTTGCCTAAGTATTGACTGACCAATCCCTAAATGACGTAATTGATACTTGTAACTTTTTGGGAATGTTGACAATATACCCTACAATAATCGTGCAAAACCTCATTAGCATTGGGCATTTGGGTCTAAAGTTATAGCCAAAAAACCGATCCCAGATGGTGAATTTAGGATTTCGCTCAGACAATCAAGGAAAATAATAGTTGGCACACTTGACGCAACTTATTACAAATATCCCTGTGCTCGCAATTGAGATCAGACTTGGGACATAGCACTGTTTAATAGAAAGCAAAAGTCTCCCCCTTTCTTATATCCTTCCCCATCCCCCATCAATCAATGTTGGGGGACCTACCATGGCTTCTGATAATATGACTCGGATCAACATTGCCTCCGGGGAGAGGGGCGGGTTTTTTCCGTAATTAAGACAAAGTGTGCCAACCTTTTTTTCCTTGATTGTCTGAGTCATTTGCTAAAAAAATCATCTGTGTTAAGTCTTTTGGCTATAACATGAGATTAAACAAAGATTTCTTCACCAGATTTGGAGGACAGATAGGTTATAACACTGGTCACGTGTTCAAACAATATGCGTCAACGTTCTTTTAGGGACCGGTCACTTTTAAATACGGAGGTATATTTTTCACTTAAAATGGCAGTGAAACTTTAGACATGACCAGTTATTTAAATTCAGATGGATGCTCGACCTCATATATCATCAGCTAAACGTTGAGAAAACATATTCCTGTCATTTATATATATCTCAAGACCAGTATCTATATCTATATATCTTAATACCAGTGTCTATATAACTTAAAATATAGACCTAACATGAAATATGCCTGTTTTGTTTTGACAATAAATCAAAGTTGTCAAGCCATTACGCCCATTTATAAGAATGAGTACATCTGCACTCTTTCGGTACCAAAATCAAGGACATTATGATTATTCAAGAAATAGAAGACACAATGATAGTGCTGATTAAAAACAAATAATGCAAATCATGATTGTTAGAAAAAAGAAGCAACAAATAAATCATTATCGAATAGAAGCTTAGACAAGGATTCGAACCCGGGACAGCGGGGTGCAAATCTCATATGTTAACCACTACACCAACCGGGCGTGTGTGCATATTGTAACTGAATTATACGCTATCAATGCTCGTGTATTGTCATCGCAATGGATCATCGGTTCACCATAAGTATTCATCAAATGTGTCATTGTTACGAAATACAGAACTGATTTTTCAATGGATAAGGGATTAGAGGACAAATACCGTTCGTATAGACCCTTTTTAAGCAAAGATTAAGCACCGCATACCTACCTTTCAACGGTGTACCATTGCTGAAATAATATAAATCTATAGTCATATATGTTTATTTCAGCAGGAGTGAACCGTTGAAACATACCGAAGATGCGATTCATTTCTTCTAAAAGATAGCCTACGAGTTTCACATTGTCCACTAAACACTAATCCATTGAGAAAAAAAGTTTTGCATTTCATAATAATGAGAAATTTGATGAGTTGTAATGGTGTACCGTTGCAATGGTTCACCGCTGCAATATCAATGCACGTGTATTGATAGCGTATAATTCAATTACAACATGCACACACGCCCGCTTGGTGTAGTGGTTAACATATGAGACTTCCACGCCGCGGCCCCAGGTTCGAATCCTTGCCCAAGCTTCTATTTTTCTTCTTCTTGTGTGTGCTTCTAAGCTTATTTCTAAACGATCATAAAGTCCATTTTTTACATAATCGGCACGTTATCTTAGAGTTTTGTCTTCATGGCGCATTATTTGATATATGTGACTTTATTTATTTTCCATAATTTCATATTTCAATGCTAAGAACACAACGTGTCATCTTCTGAAGATAGTAATGTTTGCATGTACTATAACAATGACAAGGCCTATTATACACCTATAGTCGCACACAATTAACATACAGAGACAGCGTTAGTAAATAATGACCAGTTCCTAATACACAAAGTGACTTTTCGTTCTTCTATCTTTGTTTGTATTAGCCATTCTGTTTATGTGGCTTTATTTATTTTGTAAATAAATGTTATGATTATTTTCCATGATTATATATTTTAATGCTAGGAACATAACATGGCATCGTGTCATTAATTGCTATCTTCTGAAGATAGTAATGTTTGCATGAACTATAACAATTGCAAGGCCTATTATAGACCTATAGTGGCACACATTTAATATACAGAGACAGCTTTAGTAATTAATGGCCAGTCCCTAATACACTTTTGTCTGACTTTATATGCCGTCTATCAAATGTTGATTAGAAATCAATTAATACATATACGAACTATAATTGTTCTTCAACATTTTGTTTCACATCCATGAAAATAAATTGTAAAAATAACATGTTTTGACGTATATGTTGCCTAAGTATTGACTGACCAATCCCTAAATGACGTAATTGATACTTGTAACTTTTTGGGAATGTTGACAATATACCCTACAATAATCGTGCAAAACCTCATTAGCATTGGGCATTTGGGTCTAAAGTTATAGCCAAAAAACCGATCCCAGATGGTGAATTTAGGATTTCGCTCAGACAATCAAGGAAAATAATAGTTGGCACACTTGACGCAACTTATTACAAATATCCCTGTGCTCGCAATTGAGATCAGACTTGGGACATAGCACTGTTTAATAGAAAGCAAAAGTCTCCCCCTTTCTTATATCCTTCCCCATCCCCCATCAATCAATGTTGGGGGACCTACCATGGCTTCTGATAATATGACTCGGATCAACATTGCCTCCGGGGAGAGGGGCGGGTTTTTTCCGTAATTAAGACAAAGTGTGCCAACCTTTTTTTCCTTGATTGTCTGAGTCATTTGCTAAAAAAATCATCTGTGTTAAGTCTTTTGGCTATAACATGAGATTAAACAAAGATTTCTTCACCAGATTTGGAGGACAGATAGGTTATAACACTGGTCACGTGTTCAAACAATATGCGTCAACGTTCTTTTAGGGACCGGTCACTTTTAAATACGGAGGTATATTTTTCACTTAAAATGGCAGTGAAACTTTAGACATGACCAGTTATTTAAATTCAGATGGATGCTCGACCTCATATATCATCAGCTAAACGTTGAGAAAACATATTCCTGTCATTTATATATATCTCAAGTCAAGACCAGTATCTATATCTATATATCTTAATACCAGTGTCTATATAACTTAAAATATAGACCTAACATGAAATATGCCTGTTTTGTTTTGACAATAAATCAAAGTTGTCAAGCCATTACGCCCATTTATAAGAATGAGTACATCTGCACTCTTTCGGTACCAAAATCAAGGACATTATGATTATTCAAGAAATAGAAGACACAATGATAGTGCTGATTAAAAACAAATAATGCAAATCATGATTGTTAGAAAAAAGAAGCAACAAATAAATCATTATCGAATAGAAGCTTAGACAAGGATTCGAACCCGGGACAGCGGGGTGCAAATCTCATATGTTAACCACTACACCAACCGGGCGTGTGTGCATATTGTAACTGAATTATACGCTATCAATGCTCGTGTATTGTCATCGCAATGGATCATCGGTTCACCATAAGTATTCATCAAATGTGTCATTGTTACGAAATACAGAACTGATTTTTCAATGGATAAGGGATTAGAGGACAAATACCGTTCGTATAGACCCTTTTTAAGCAAAGATTAAGCACCGCATACCTACCTTTCAACGGTGTACCATTGCTGAAATAATATAAATCTATAGTCATATATGTTTATTTCAGCAGGGGTGAACCGTTGAAACATACCGAAGATGCGATTCATTTCTTCTAAAAGATAGCCTACGAGTTTCACATTGTCCACTAAACACTAATCCATTGAGAAAAAAAGTTTTGCATTTCATAATAATGAGAAATTTGATGAGTTGTAATGGTGTACCGTTGCAATGGTTCACCGCTGCAATATCAATGCACGTGTATTGATAGCGTATAATTCAATTACAACATGCACACACGCCCGCTTGGTGTAGTGGTTAACATATGAGACTTCCACGCCGCGGCCCCAGGTTCGAATCCTTGCCCAAGCTTCTATTTTTCTTCTTCTTGTGTGTGCTTCTAAGCTTATTTCTAAACGATCATAAAGTCCATTTTTTACATAATCGGCACGTTATCTTAGAGTTTTGTCTTCATGGCGCATTATTTGATATATGTGACTTTATTTATTTTCCATAATTTCATATTTCAATGCTAAGAACACAACGTGTCATCTTCTGAAGATAGTAATGTTTGCATGTACTATAACAATGACAAGGCCTATTATACACCTATAGTCGCACACAATTAACATACAGAGACAGCGTTAGTAAATAATGACCAGTTCCTAATACACAAAGTGACTTTTCGTTCTTCTATCTTTGTTTGTATTAGCCATTCTGTTTATGTGGCTTTATTTATTTTGTAAATAAATGTTATGATTATTTTCCATGATTATATATTTTAATGCTAGGAACATAACATGGCATCGTGTCATTAATTGCTATCTTCTGAAGATAGTAATGTTTGCATGAACTATAACAATTGCAAGGCCTATTATAGACCTATAGTGGCACACATTTAATATACAGAGACAGCTTTAGTAATTAATGGCCAGTCCCTAATACACTTTTGTCTGACTTTATATGCCGTCTATCAAATGTTGATTAGAAATCAATTAATACATATACGAACTATAATTGTTCTTCAACATTTTGTTTCACATCCATGAAAATAAATTGTAAAAATAACATGTTTTGACGTATATGTTGCCTAAGTATTGACTGACCAATCCCTAAATGACGTAATTGATACTTGTAACTTTTTGGGAATGTTGACAATATACCCTACAATAATCGTGCAAAACCTCATTAGCATTGGGCATTTGGGTCTAAAGTTATAGCCAAAAAACCGATCCCAGATGGTGAATTTAGGATTTCGCTCAGACAATCAAGGAAAATAATAGTTGGCACACTTGACGCAACTTATTACAAATATCCCTGTGCTCGCAATTGAGATCAGACTTGGGACATAGCACTGTTTAATAGAAAGCAAAAGTCTCCCCCTTTCTTATATCCTTCCCCATCCCCCATCAATCAATGTTGGGGGACCTACCATGGCTTCTGATAATATGACTCGGATCAACATTGCCTCCGGGGAGAGGGGCGGGTTTTTTCCGTAATTAAGACAAAGTGTGCCAACCTTTTTTTCCTTGATTGTCTGAGTCATTTGCTAAAAAAATCATCTGTGTTAAGTCTTTTGGCTATAACATGAGATTAAACAAAGATTTCTTCACCAGATTTGGAGGACAGATAGGTTATAACACTGGTCACGTGTTCAAACAATATGCGTCAACGTTCTTTTAGGGACCGGTCACTTTTAAATACGGAGGTATATTTTTCACTTAAAATGGCAGTGAAACTTTAGACATGACCAGTTATTTAAATTCAGATGGATGCTCGACCTCATATATCATCAGCTAAACGTTGAGAAAACATATTCCTGTCATTTATATATATCTCAAGTCAAGACCAGTATCTATATCTATATATCTTAATACCAGTGTCTATATAACTTAAAATATAGACCTAACATGAAATATGCCTGTTTTGTTTTGACAATAAATCAAAGTTGTCAAGCCATTACGCCCATTTATAAGAATGAGTACATCTGCACTCTTTCGGTACCAAAATCAAGGACATTATGATTATTCAAGAAATAGAAGACACAATGATAGTGCTGATTAAAAACAAATAATGCAAATCATGATTGTTAGAAAAAAGAAGCAACAAATAAATCATTATCGAATAGAAGCTTAGACAAGGATTCGAACCCGGGACAGCGGGGTGCAAATCTCATATGTTAACCACTACACCAACCGGGCGTGTGTGCATATTGTAACTGAATTATACGCTATCAATGCTCGTGTATTGTCATCGCAATGGATCATCGGTTCACCATAAGTATTCATCAAATGTGTCATTGTTACGAAATACAGAACTGATTTTTCAATGGATAAGGGATTAGAGGACAAATACCGTTCGTATAGACCCTTTTTAAGCAAAGATTAAGCACCGCATACCTACCTTTCAACGGTGTACCATTGCTGAAATAATATAAATCTATAGTCATATATGTTTATTTCAGCAGGGGTGAACCGTTGAAACATACCGAAGATGCGATTCATTTCTTCTAAAAGATAGCCTACGAGTTTCACATTGTCCACTAAACACTAATCCATTGAGAAAAAAAGTTTTGCATTTCATAATAATGAGAAATTTGATGAGTTGTAATGGTGTACCGTTGCAATGGTTCACCGCTGCAATATCAATGCACGTGTATTGATAGCGTATAATTCAATTACAACATGCACACACGCCCGCTTGGTGTAGTGGTTAACATATGAGACTTCCACGCCGCGGCCCCAGGTTCGAATCCTTGCCCAAGCTTCTATTTTTCTTCTTCTTGTGTGTGCTTCTAAGCTTATTTCTAAACGATCATAAAGTCCATTTTTTACATAATCGGCACGTTATCTTAGAGTTTTGTCTTCATGGCGCATTATTTGATATATGTGACTTTATTTATTTTCCATAATTTCATATTTCAATGCTAAGAACACAACGTGTCATCTTCTGAAGATAGTAATGTTTGCATGTACTATAACAATGACAAGGCCTATTATACACCTATAGTCGCACACAATTAACATACAGAGACAGCGTTAGTAAATAATGACCAGTTCCTAATACACAAAGTGACTTTTCGTTCTTCTATCTTTGTTTGTATTAGCCATTCTGTTTATGTGGCTTTATTTATTTTGTAAATAAATGTTATGATTATTTTCCATGATTATATATTTTAATGCTAGGAACATAACATGGCATCGTGTCATTAATTGCTATCTTCTGAAGATAGTAATGTTTGCATGAACTATAACAATTGCAAGGCCTATTATAGACCTATAGTGGCACACATTTAATATACAGAGACAGCTTTAGTAATTAATGGCCAGTCCCTAATACACTTTTGTCTGACTTTATATGCCGTCTATCAAATGTTGATTAGAAATCAATTAATACATATACGAACTATAATTGTTCTTCAACATTTTGTTTCACATCCATGAAAATAAATTGTAAAAATAACATGTTTTGACGTATATGTTGCCTAAGTATTGACTGACCAATCCCTAAATGACGTAATTGATACTTGTAACTTTTTGGGAATGTTGACAATATACCCTACAATAATCGTGCAAAACCTCATTAGCATTGGGCATTTGGGTCTAAAGTTATAGCCAAAAAACCGATCCCAGATGGTGAATTTAGGATTTCGCTCAGACAATCAAGGAAAATAATAGTTGGCACACTTGACGCAACTTATTACAAATATCCCTGTGCTCGCAATTGAGATCAGACTTGGGACATAGCACTGTTTAATAGAAAGCAAAAGTCTCCCCCTTTCTTATATCCTTCCCCATCCCCCATCAATCAATGTTGGGGGACCTACCATGGCTTCTGATAATATGACTCGGATCAACATTGCCTCCGGGGAGAGGGGCGGGTTTTTTCCGTAATTAAGACAAAGTGTGCCAACCTTTTTTTCCTTGATTGTCTGAGTCATTTGCTAAAAAAATCATCTGTGTTAAGTCTTTTGGCTATAACATGAGATTAAACAAAGATTTCTTCACCAGATTTGGAGGACAGATAGGTTATAACACTGGTCACGTGTTCAAACAATATGCGTCAACGTTCTTTTAGGGACCGGTCACTTTTAAATACGGAGGTATATTTTTCACTTAAAATGGCAGTGAAACTTTAGACATGACCAGTTATTTAAATTCAGATGGATGCTCGACCTCATATATCATCAGCTAAACGTTGAGAAAACATATTCCTGTCATTTATATATATCTCAAGTCAAGACCAGTATCTATATCTATATATCTTAATACCAGTGTCTATATAACTTAAAATATAGACCTAACATGAAATATGCCTGTTTTGTTTTGACAATAAATCAAAGTTGTCAAGCCATTACGCCCATTTATAAGAATGAGTACATCTGCACTCTTTCGGTACCAAAATCAAGGACATTATGATTATTCAAGAAATAGAAGACACAATGATAGTGCTGATTAAAAACAAATAATGCAAATCATGATTGTTAGAAAAAAGAAGCAACAAATAAATCATTATCGAATAGAAGCTTAGACAAGGATTCGAACCCGGGACAGCGGGGTGCAAATCTCATATGTTAACCACTACACCAACCGGGCGTGTGTGCATATTGTAACTGAATTATACGCTATCAATGCTCGTGTATTGTCATCGCAATGGATCATCGGTTCACCATAAGTATTCATCAAATGTGTCATTGTTACGAAATACAGAACTGATTTTTCAATGGATAAGGGATTAGAGGACAAATACCGTTCGTATAGACCCTTTTTAAGCAAAGATTAAGCACCGCATACCTACCTTTCAACGGTGTACCATTGCTGAAATAATATAAATCTATAGTCATATATGTTTATTTCAGCAGGGGTGAACCGTTGAAACATACCGAAGATGCGATTCATTTCTTCTAAAAGATAGCCTACGAGTTTCACATTGTCCACTAAACACTAATCCATTGAGAAAAAAAGTTTTGCATTTCATAATAATGAGAAATTTGATGAGTTGTAATGGTGTACCGTTGCAATGGTTCACCGCTGCAATATCAATGCACGTGTATTGATAGCGTATAATTCAATTACAACATGCACACACGCCCGCTTGGTGTAGTGGTTAACATATGAGACTTCCACGCCGCGGCCCCAGGTTCGAATCCTTGCCCAAGCTTCTATTTTTCTTCTTCTTGTGTGTGCTTCTAAGCTTATTTCTAAACGATCATAAAGTCCATTTTTTACATAATCGGCACGTTATCTTAGAGTTTTGTCTTCATGGCGCATTATTTGATATATGTGACTTTATTTATTTTCCATAATTTCATATTTCAATGCTAAGAACACAACGTGTCATCTTCTGAAGATAGTAATGTTTGCATGTACTATAACAATGACAAGGCCTATTATACACCTATAGTCGCACACAATTAACATACAGAGACAGCGTTAGTAAATAATGACCAGTTCCTAATACACAAAGTGACTTTTCGTTCTTCTATCTTTGTTTGTATTAGCCATTCTGTTTATGTGGCTTTATTTATTTTGTAAATAAATGTTATGATTATTTTCCATGATTATATATTTTAATGCTAGGAACATAACATGGCATCGTGTCATTAATTGCTATCTTCTGAAGATAGTAATGTTTGCATGAACTATAACAATTGCAAGGCCTATTATAGACCTATAGTGGCACACATTTAATATACAGAGACAGCTTTAGTAATTAATGGCCAGTCCCTAATACACTTTTGTCTGACTTTATATGCCGTCTATCAAATGTTGATTAGAAATCAATTAATACATATACGAACTATAATTGTTCTTCAACATTTTGTTTCACATCCATGAAAATAAATTGTAAAAATAACATGTTTTGACGTATATGTTGCCTAAGTATTGACTGACCAATCCCTAAATGACGTAATTGATACTTGTAACTTTTTGGGAATGTTGACAATATACCCTACAATAATCGTGCAAAACCTCATTAGCATTGGGCATTTGGGTCTAAAGTTATAGCCAAAAAACCGATCCCAGATGGTGAATTTAGGATTTCGCTCAGACAATCAAGGAAAATAATAGTTGGCACACTTGACGCAACTTATTACAAATATCCCTGTGCTCGCAATTGAGATCAGACTTGGGACATAGCACTGTTTAATAGAAAGCAAAAGTCTCCCCCTTTCTTATATCCTTCCCCATCCCCCATCAATCAATGTTGGGGGACCTACCATGGCTTCTGATAATATGACTCGGATCAACATTGCCTCCGGGGAGAGGGGCGGGTTTTTTCCGTAATTAAGACAAAGTGTGCCAACCTTTTTTTCCTTGATTGTCTGAGTCATTTGCTAAAAAAATCATCTGTGTTAAGTCTTTTGGCTATAACATGAGATTAAACAAAGATTTCTTCACCAGATTTGGAGGACAGATAGGTTATAACACTGGTCACGTGTTCAAACAATATGCGTCAACGTTCTTTTAGGGACCGGTCACTTTTAAATACGGAGGTATATTTTTCACTTAAAATGGCAGTGAAACTTTAGACATGACCAGTTATTTAAATTCAGATGGATGCTCGACCTCATATATCATCAGCTAAACGTTGAGAAAACATATTCCTGTCATTTATATATATCTCAAGTCAAGACCAGTATCTATATCTATATATCTTAATACCAGTGTCTATATAACTTAAAATATAGACCTAACATGAAATATGCCTGTTTTGTTTTGACAATAAATCAAAGTTGTCAAGCCATTACGCCCATTTATAAGAATGAGTACATCTGCACTCTTTCGGTACCAAAATCAAGGACATTATGATTATTCAAGAAATAGAAGACACAATGATAGTGCTGATTAAAAACAAATAATGCAAATCATGATTGTTAGAAAAAAGAAGCAACAAATAAATCATTATCGAATAGAAGCTTAGACAAGGATTCGAACCCGGGACAGCGGGGTGCAAATCTCATATGTTAACCACTACACCAACCGGGCGTGTGTGCATATTGTAACTGAATTATACGCTATCAATGCTCGTGTATTGTCATCGCAATGGATCATCGGTTCACCATAAGTATTCATCAAATGTGTCATTGTTACGAAATACAGAACTGATTTTTCAATGGATAAGGGATTAGAGGACAAATACCGTTCGTATAGACCCTTTTTAAGCAAAGATTAAGCACCGCATACCTACCTTTCAACGGTGTACCATTGCTGAAATAATATAAATCTATAGTCATATATGTTTATTTCAGCAGGGGTGAACCGTTGAAACATACCGAAGATGCGATTCATTTCTTCTAAAAGATAGCCTACGAGTTTCACATTGTCCACTAAACACTAATCCATTGAGAAAAAAAGTTTTGCATTTCATAATAATGAGAAATTTGATGAGTTGTAATGGTGTACCGTTGCAATGGTTCACCGCTGCAATATCAATGCACGTGTATTGATAGCGTATAATTCAATTACAACATGCACACACGCCCGCTTGGTGTAGTGGTTAACATATGAGACTTCCACGCCGCGGCCCCAGGTTCGAATCCTTGCCCAAGCTTCTATTTTTCTTCTTCTTGTGTGTGCTTCTAAGCTTATTTCTAAACGATCATAAAGTCCATTTTTTACATAATCGGCACGTTATCTTAGAGTTTTGTCTTCATGGCGCATTATTTGATATATGTGACTTTATTTATTTTCCATAATTTCATATTTCAATGCTAAGAACACAACGTGTCATCTTCTGAAGATAGTAATGTTTGCATGTACTATAACAATGACAAGGCCTATTATACACCTATAGTCGCACACAATTAACATACAGAGACAGCGTTAGTAAATAATGACCAGTTCCTAATACACAAAGTGACTTTTCGTTCTTCTATCTTTGTTTGTATTAGCCATTCTGTTTATGTGGCTTTATTTATTTTGTAAATAAATGTTATGATTATTTTCCATGATTATATATTTTAATGCTAGGAACATAACATGGCATCGTGTCATTAATTGCTATCTTCTGAAGATAGTAATGTTTGCATGAACTATAACAATTGCAAGGCCTATTATAGACCTATAGTGGCACACATTTAATATACAGAGACAGCTTTAGTAATTAATGGCCAGTCCCTAATACACTTTTGTCTGACTTTATATGCCGTCTATCAAATGTTGATTAGAAATCAATTAATACATATACGAACTATAATTGTTCTTCAACATTTTGTTTCACATCCATGAAAATAAATTGTAAAAATAACATGTTTTGACGTATATGTTGCCTAAGTATTGACTGACCAATCCCTAAATGACGTAATTGATACTTGTAACTTTTTGGGAATGTTGACAATATACCCTACAATAATCGTGCAAAACCTCATTAGCATTGGGCATTTGGGTCTAAAGTTATAGCCAAAAAACCGATCCCAGATGGTGAATTTAGGATTTCGCTCAGACAATCAAGGAAAATAATAGTTGGCACACTTGACGCAACTTATTACAAATATCCCTGTGCTCGCAATTGAGATCAGACTTGGGACATAGCACTGTTTAATAGAAAGCAAAAGTCTCCCCCTTTCTTATATCCTTCCCCATCCCCCATCAATCAATGTTGGGGGACCTACCATGGCTTCTGATAATATGACTCGGATCAACATTGCCTCCGGGGAGAGGGGCGGGTTTTTTCCGTAATTAAGACAAAGTGTGCCAACCTTTTTTTCCTTGATTGTCTGAGTCATTTGCTAAAAAAATCATCTGTGTTAAGTCTTTTGGCTATAACATGAGATTAAACAAAGATTTCTTCACCAGATTTGGAGGACAGATAGGTTATAACACTGGTCACGTGTTCAAACAATATGCGTCAACGTTCTTTTAGGGACCGGTCACTTTTAAATACGGAGGTATATTTTTCACTTAAAATGGCAGTGAAACTTTAGACATGACCAGTTATTTAAATTCAGATGGATGCTCGACCTCATATATCATCAGCTAAACGTTGAGAAAACATATTCCTGTCATTTATATATATCTCAAGTCAAGACCAGTATCTATATCTATATATCTTAATACCAGTGTCTATATAACTTAAAATATAGACCTAACATGAAATATGCCTGTTTTGTTTTGACAATAAATCAAAGTTGTCAAGCCATTACGCCCATTTATAAGAATGAGTACATCTGCACTCTTTCGGTACCAAAATCAAGGACATTATGATTATTCAAGAAATAGAAGACACAATGATAGTGCTGATTAAAAACAAATAATGCAAATCATGATTGTTAGAAAAAAGAAGCAACAAATAAATCATTATCGAATAGAAGCTTAGACAAGGATTCGAACCCGGGACAGCGGGGTGCAAATCTCATATGTTAACCACTACACCAACCGGGCGTGTGTGCATATTGTAACTGAATTATACGCTATCAATGCTCGTGTATTGTCATCGCAATGGATCATCGGTTCACCATAAGTATTCATCAAATGTGTCATTGTTACGAAATACAGAACTGATTTTTCAATGGATAAGGGATTAGAGGACAAATACCGTTCGTATAGACCCTTTTTAAGCAAAGATTAAGCACCGCATACCTACCTTTCAACGGTGTACCATTGCTGAAATAATATAAATCTATAGTCATATATGTTTATTTCAGCAGGGGTGAACCGTTGAAACATACCGAAGATGCGATTCATTTCTTCTAAAAGATAGCCTACGAGTTTCACATTGTCCACTAAACACTAATCCATTGAGAAAAAAAGTTTTGCATTTCATAATAATGAGAAATTTGATGAGTTGTAATGGTGTACCGTTGCAATGGTTCACCGCTGCAATATCAATGCACGTGTATTGATAGCGTATAATTCAATTACAACATGCACACACGCCCGCTTGGTGTAGTGGTTAACATATGAGACTTCCACGCCGCGGCCCCAGGTTCGAATCCTTGCCCAAGCTTCTATTTTTCTTCTTCTTGTGTGTGCTTCTAAGCTTATTTCTAAACGATCATAAAGTCCATTTTTTACATAATCGGCACGTTATCTTAGAGTTTTGTCTTCATGGCGCATTATTTGATATATGTGACTTTATTTATTTTCCATAATTTCATATTTCAATGCTAAGAACACAACGTGTCATCTTCTGAAGATAGTAATGTTTGCATGTACTATAACAATGACAAGGCCTATTATACACCTATAGTCGCACACAATTAACATACAGAGACAGCGTTAGTAAATAATGACCAGTTCCTAATACACAAAGTGACTTTTCGTTCTTCTATCTTTGTTTGTATTAGCCATTCTGTTTATGTGGCTTTATTTATTTTGTAAATAAATGTTATGATTATTTTCCATGATTATATATTTTAATGCTAGGAACATAACATGGCATCGTGTCATTAATTGCTATCTTCTGAAGATAGTAATGTTTGCATGAACTATAACAATTGCAAGGCCTATTATAGACCTATAGTGGCACACATTTAATATACAGAGACAGCTTTAGTAATTAATGGCCAGTCCCTAATACACTTTTGTCTGACTTTATATGCCGTCTATCAAATGTTGATTAGAAATCAATTAATACATATACGAACTATAATTGTTCTTCAACATTTTGTTTCACATCCATGAAAATAAATTGTAAAAATAACATGTTTTGACGTATATGTTGCCTAAGTATTGACTGACCAATCCCTAAATGACGTAATTGATACTTGTAACTTTTTGGGAATGTTGACAATATACCCTACAATAATCGTGCAAAACCTCATTAGCATTGGGCATTTGGGTCTAAAGTTATAGCCAAAAAACCGATCCCAGATGGTGAATTTAGGATTTCGCTCAGACAATCAAGGAAAATAATAGTTGGCACACTTGACGCAACTTATTACAAATATCCCTGTGCTCGCAATTGAGATCAGACTTGGGACATAGCACTGTTTAATAGAAAGCAAAAGTCTCCCCCTTTCTTATATCCTTCCCCATCCCCCATCAATCAATGTTGGGGGACCTACCATGGCTTCTGATAATATGACTCGGATCAACATTGCCTCCGGGGAGAGGGGCGGGTTTTTTCCGTAATTAAGACAAAGTGTGCCAACCTTTTTTTCCTTGATTGTAGCTTGGACCATTGGTGGAGATGATGTCTTACCATTCTAGCCAATTTGGAAGTGTATCACTCATTGTTTTCAATATTAAGCTAAAGAGCCAAATTAAAGGTTTGACCAAATTATGCAAATGAGTTCATTAGCATAATTACAACCATACGATTCAGCCCTAACATTGATCAATGATAGATCTAGTAATGTATAACCATCCTAGTTTTGTGAAGGTTAAGTCAGTCTATTCATTGAAGAGTTATATTTAATTGAGATAGTCCTTGCATTAAGGAGTTACAGCCAATTCAAGTATTGAGTCAAAATATACAAATTAGCTAATTATCATATTTACAAAATGAAAATGAGAGCTAGTGTGAACCAGTGTTGGAGCTGATCATTTCTTACCATCCTAGCTTACTTGGAAGTTTATCTGTCATTGTACTCAAGAATAAGAGCTAAAACTAAAAATACTGCAAGTCACGACTTGCGAATCACCTGGCTTGGAGATCAACTAAATGAGGTCAAAGGTCACAAAGGGGTCATGTTCACCGGTGTTCATGTTTCTTTTCTCCAAGTTTGACATCAATCGGGCAACTTTTACGATTTGACCTCTGGATGACCTTTGACCTCAGATGACCTCGGATGACCTCTAATTATTTGTTGACATGTTCACCCAGTGTTCATGTTTCATTTCTCCAAGTTTGACATCAATCAGGCAATATTTACGATTTGACCTCAGGATGACCTTTGACCTAAGATGACCTCGAATTATTGTTTGACATGTTCCCCGGTATTTATTGCACGATTTAACCCCTTGTTGACCTTTGACCTTGGATGACAATTGACCTCGGGATGACCTCTAATTTATTTTAGACATGTTCACCTGGTGTTTCTTTTCTCCAAGTTTGAAGTCAATCGGGCAACTTTTACGATTTGACCTCTGGATGACCTTTGACCTCTTGTTGACCTTTGGCCTTGGATGACCTCTTATTTTAGACATGTTCACCCGGTGTTCATGTTTCTTATCTCCAAGTTTGACATCAATCGGGCAACTTTTACGATATGACCCCCGGATGACCTTTGACCTCAGATGACCTTAGCCTCAAAAAATGTTCACCCGACATTCATGTTTCTTTTCTCCAAGTTTGAAGTCAATCGGGCAACTTTTACGATTTGACCTCTGGATGACCTTTGACCTCTTGGTGACCTTGGATGACCTCTAATTTATTTTAGACATGTTCACCCGGTGTTCATGTTTCTCTTCTACAAGTTTGACATCAGAAAATGTATAGCTGCCATATGCCTATTGCGTAATGTTCCTAAGGGTTATTAATTCAAACTTTAGGATCACGGAGGACCCAGAAGACGAACTCGGAATGAATTTAAATTTTGGGAATCTTATAATTATTTCTACAATTGGAACATTTTAAGACTAGCTACATTTAATTTCGTTGACAAAAGGGGGGATGATGCACCCTAATCTATGTGTGTTTATAAATATTCCAAGATTTCATTAAATGAGTCGCAAGGTTTACTCAAGATATTGCCGTTTTCCCGAGGCATCTTTCCCATAGAAACACACGTTAGCGCAATAGCGCGTAATTATAGTGGTATGCACCCATAAGTTGAAAAAGCAAACGTACTGGATATGAGTTTCTAGTATAAGTAGTAGTCTAATATACATCCTATACCATCATCATATATGTTGGCTGACATAATGTCCTTTTATAAAATTTGATCATTTTGACGGCCATTTTGGATGCAAAACTTGAATAACCCTTTAAAACACCAACATTAGTATTGGTAACACCCTGAATATGTTTTAGGACCATGAAAGTAAGTTCAAAAGGTTGGTTTGGGGAGTTCTGGTGTGCATGAAAGACTCCGCCTAGATACGCCTCTAATTCACTATTCGTTATTCTATACACTTATGTTAAATAACCCTTGAATGCCCCTTAATGTTAAATGTTACCTTATTTATCATCATAAAAATATCTATAAATGTCATAGACAATGGGCCGTATAAATAAAAACTAGCAATTGCTTATCAAGTAAAAGGTCCAGCATTAGCAAAAGGTTGATAAGTAAAAGATCAGGCTCGAGCAATTGCTTAAATCTCTATAAATAACCTTTTACTTGACTAAACACCTTTTACTTGATCGGATAAGTAAATGGTCGGAGGATAGCACAATAGAGGGGTATATAATCAGGAGTATAACATTGGGCCGTATAAATAAAAACTAGCAATTGCTTATCAAGTAAAAGGTCCAGCATTAGCAAAAGGTTGATAAGTAAAAGATCAGGCTCGAGCAATTGCTTAAATCTCTATAAATAACCTTTTACTTGACTAAACACCTTTTACTTGATCGGATAAGTAAATGGTCGGAGGATAGCACAATAGCGGGGTATATAATCAGGAGTATAACAATAGCGGGGTATTCAAATGAACATGGACTTTTTATTAGATCAATAGCGAGTAATCTAAATACACGTGGCAGTTTCCACTTCAATTTAATATAAAGAAAGAAAACACACTTAAAATAATTTGTTTTGCTATGTATTAGCATAGGCCTACTAATTTCTCAACACGAATTATAGCTACTCCACATTTTCCCTATTAAATCGAAAGAGTCGATGATAAGTGGCAGGATTGACCTCTTCCCGATTCATTCTTATCTGATACACCTTAGCATGTGTTCTTGCATTCATGAATAGCGCCATGATGACAACACGTACACCATGTATGCAACACTGTTGTTTAAAGTAAAAGCGCAAGCTCCTCATGTGGTATCTTGTAAAACTACAAGTAAATGCTACAGGACACTAGTAAAAGGTCGTCTTTATTTATATGTTAATAAGTAAAAGGTAATCCCGCGACCATTTACTTAAAAATTCAAGCAATTGCTTTTACTTACTAGTCCGACCATTTACTAGCAAGTAATTGCTTACTTTTATTTATAAAGATTTAAGTAAAAGGCTAGTAAAAGCAATTGCTAGTTTTTATTTATACGGCCCCATGTCTTGTCAAACTAGTTGGGTGTGTATTTAAAGATTCAACACGCGCACGCCACTTGCGATCAGGGACATTAGGCTGTATTCATAAAAATAAGTAATTACTAACTAGTAAATGCTATAAGTAAAAGCAACAGCTAGGTAAGTAAAAGGTCTAGTCTAAGCAATTGCTAAAAATGTTATTCATAACCATTTGCTAAATGATTACAGGTGTTACTTGCCACAGCTAGTAAGTTCTCAAGTAGTTGCTATTGTACTACAGTACCATCTACGAAAGGGGTGGCAAAATGGTTCCCTATTAGAGACATTTTGTAGTCTTGCTCATCCCTAGCTAATTTAAGTTACTCATTAGTATCTCTTATTTCGCCAACGGACGTTTGGTACCCTGGATCTGACAAATATGCCAAAGTCGTCTCCATTTGTGCCACTGGTGTCAAACGCCCACCACGAGTCTCTGTATTTGGTGCATGGTATGAAGGTGTCTGCAAGCCATTCCACAGTTTGTCAAACCTAAATAAAGTTCTGTAAGTGGTAGGGTTGACTTCATCACGATTAAGCCTGATGTTATACACCTTAGGTTGTGGTCTTCGTGGTAAAAACATGACAGAAGATGTGATATGTCTGTACTGGCTAAACAGCAAGCCACAAATGAGGTGCCTGTACAATCACTAATAAATGCTAGTCAAAGGTCATTTTTATGAATACAAATTGAAGAAGGTGCTAATTTCTCTGGCATTTACTTATACAGGGTGGTCCAAAAAAAACTATACCCAACTTTGGAGGCCATTTTCTCCTAGATGATAAAATATTTTAGTAATTTGGTTTGCATATTATTAAAGCATATATCGTTGAGCAAAATTGGTGAAAATAGGGAAGATATTACATTAATATTTTTTGAGATATTGCTATTTTTAGCGAGTATGTGTAAAAATGGCTTTTCCACGGGAGCTGTCAATGCATCAACATGTTTGAATATGATATGACACAATAATGTAATGACGCGATAGTCCTTTGACAAATGTTTTTGCGAGAGCTTTTATTTACACTAAAATGGATAAATAATGGATAAATAATACTTTTTAATATTAATGCAATATCTTCATTACATTATTGTGTCATATCATATTCAAACATGTTGATGCATTGACAGCTCCCGTGGAAAAGCCATTTTTACACATACTCGCTAAAAATAGCAATATCTCAAAAACTATTAATGTAATATCTTCCTTATTTTCACCAATAATGCTCAACGATATATGCTTTAATAATATGCAAACCAAATTACTAAAATATTTTATCATCTAGGAGAAAATGGCCTCCAAAGTTGGGTATAGTTTTTTTTGGACCACCCTGTATGTAAAAAGCAATTACTAATGCTTAAAATGTGCAGCTTTTACTTCAAAGTCATTGCTTATTTCTATGAATAAACATTTAAGTAAAAGGTTAGTAAAAGGGGGTTGTTACTTTAGTAAAAGCAATTACTTATTTTTATGAATACGGCCTAATAGCGTATTTAAATGAACATGGACTTTTTATTCGATCAATAACGAGTAATTTAAATACACGTGGCAGTTTCCACTTCAACTTAATCTAAAGAAAGAAATCACACTTAAAATAAAAATTTTTGCTATGTTTTAATAGGCCTACTAATTTCTCAACACGAATAGCCACTCCACATTTTCCTTATTAAATCGAAAGAGTCGATGATAAGTGGCAGGATTGACCTCTTCACGATTCATTCTCATCTGATACACCTTAGCATGTGTCCTTGCATTCATGAATAGCGCCATGATGACAACACGTACACCATGTATGCAACACTGTTGTTTAAGTAAAAGCGCAAGCTCCTCATGTAGTATCTTGTAAAACTACAAGTAAATGCTACAGGAAAAGGTCGTCTTTATTTATATGTTAATAAGTAAAAGGTAATCCCGCGACCATTTACTTAAAAATTCAAGCAATTGCTTTTACTTACTAGTCCGACCATTTACTAGCAAGTAATTGCTTACTTTTATTTATAAAGATTTAAGTAAAAGGCTAGTAAAAGCAATTGCTAGTTTTTATTTATACGGCCCCATGTCTTGTCATGTCAAACTAGTTGGGTGTGTATTTAAAGATTCAACACGCGCACGCCACTTGCGATCAGGGACATTAGGCTGTATTCATAAAAATAAGTAATTACTAACTAGTAAATGCTATAAGTAAAAGCAACAGCTAGGTAAGTAAAAGGTCTAGTCTAAGCAATTGCTAAAAATGTTATTCATAACCATTTGCTAAATGATTACAGGTGTTACTTGCCACAGCTAGTAAGTTCTCAAGTAGTTGCTATTGTACTACAGTACCATCTACGAAAGGGGTGGCAAAATGGTTCCCTATTAGAGACATTTTGTAGTCTTGCTCATCCCTAGCTAATTTAAGTTACTCATTAGTATCTCTTATTTCGCCAACGGACGTTTGGTACCCTGGATCTGACAAATATGCCAAAGTCGTCTCCATTTGTGCCACTGGTGTCAAACGCCCACCACGAGTCTCTGTATTTGGTGCATGGTATGAAGGTGTCTGCAAGCCATTCCACAGTTTGTCAAACCTAAATAAAGTTCTGTAAGTGGTAGGGTTGACTTCATCACGATTAAGCCTGATGTTATACACCTTAGGTTGTGGTCTTCGTGGTAAAAACATGACAGAAGATGTGATATGTCTGTACTGGCTAAACAGCAAGCCACAAATGAGGTGCCTGTACAATCACTAATAAATGCTAGTCAAAGGTCATTTTTATGAATACAAATTGAAGAAGGTGCTAATTTCTCTGGCATTTACTTATATGTAAAAAGCAATTACTAATGCTTAAAATGTGCAGCTTTTACTTCAAAGTCATTGCTTATTTCTATGAATAAACATTTAAGTAAAAGGTTAGTAAAAGGGGGTTGTTACTTTAGTAAAAGCAATTACTTATTTTTATGAATACGGCCTAATAGCGTATTTAAATGAACATGGACTTTTTATTAGATCAATAACGAGTAATTTAAATACACGTGGCAGTTTCCACTTCAACTTAATCTAAAGAAAGAAATCACACTTAAAATAATTTGTTTTGCTATGTTTTAATAGGCCTACTAATTTCTCAACACGAATAGCCACTCCACATTTTCCTTATTAAATCGAAAGAGTCGATGATAAGTGGCAGGATTGACCTCTTCACGATTCATTCTCATCTGATACACCTTAGCATGTGTCCTTGCATTCATGAATAGCGCCATGATGACAACACGTACACCATGTATGCAACACTGTTGTTTAAGTAAAAGCGCAAGCTCCTCATGTAGTATCTTGTAAAACTACAAGTAAATGCTACAGGAAAAGGTCGTCTTTATTTATATGTTAATAAGTAAAAGGTAATCCCGCGACCATTTACTTAAAAATTCAAGCAATTGCTTTTACTTACTAGTCCGACCATTTACTAGCAAGTAATTGCTTACTTTTATTTATAAAGATTTAAGTAAAAGGCTAGTAAAAGCAATTGCTAGTTTTTATTTATACGGCCCCATGTCTTGTCATGTCAAACTAGTTGGGTGTGTATTTAAAGATTCAACACGCGCACGCCACTTGCGATCAGGGACATTAGGCTGTATTCATAAAAATAAGTAATTACTAACTAGTAAATGCTATAAGTAAAAGCAACAGCTAGGTAAGTAAAAGGTCTAGTCTAAGCAATTGCTAAAAATGTTATTCATAACCATTTGCTAAATGATTACAGGTGTTACTTGCCACAGCTAGTAAGTTCTCAAGTAGTTGCTATTGTACTACAGTACCATCTACAAAAGGGGGTGGCAAAATGGTTCACTATTAGAGACATTTTGTAGTCTTGCTCATCCCTAGCTAATTTAAGTTACTCATTAGTATCTCTTATTTCGCCAACGGACGTTTGGTACCCTGGATCTGACAAATATGCCAAAGTCGTCTCCATTTGTGCCACTGGTGTCAAACGCCCACCACGAGTCTCGGTATTTGATGCATGGTATGAAGGTGTCTGCAAGCCATTCCACATTTTGTTTGTCAAACCTAAATAAAGTTATGTAAGTGGTAGGGTTGACTTCATCACGATTAAGCCTGATGTTATACACCTTAGGTTGTGGTCTTGGCGGTAAAAACATGACAGAAGATGTGATATGTCTGTACTGGCTAAACAGCAAGCCACAAATGAAGTGCTTGTACAATCACTAGTAAATGCTAGTCAAAGGTCATTTTTATGAATACAAATTGAAGTAGGTGCTAATTTCTCTGGCATTTACTTATAAGTAAAAAGCAATTACTAATGCTTAAATTGTGCAGCTTTTACTTCAAAGTCATTGCTTATTTCTATGAATAAACATTTAAGTAAAAGGTTAGTAAAAGGGGATTGTTACTTTAGTAAAAGCAATTACTTATTTTTATGAATACGGCCTAATGCTTATTTCTATGAATAAACATTTAAGTAAAAGGTTAGTAAAAGGGGGTAAAAAGCAATTACTTATTTTTATGAATACGGCCTATTGTCTTTTGTGTCATTATTGTGACGACGGTAAAGGGGCACATCACATGCCCTCTAACATGGGATTTGGGCTTTTATTGTTGGTCGCTTACATCTAAATTGTGATAAAGAGTTGCTATCTACTGTCAAAGATACACGTATTTGCTGTGTATTTTCATTTTCAAAACAATTGGTTTTAACATGCGCAATGTTACCCCCAATTTTCATCGGAGCATTTTCAGAATTTGACACTCACACTTTTTTCCCGTATTCGGAAACTAAACAATTAGAAAGTTTACCCTCATAGTATGACCTTGGGAGCGCACCTCCCCCTCTCCTTTACAGGATGCGGTTCTCCAGCAATACCAACTAATCAGACCATCATACATTTTGTACCTTTCCAACTGAATAAAGAGCTCTGAGCCTGGACTAGCAGCGCCGAGCATTCCGAATAATTCTTTATGATATGTACATACACACTTAAAAAAGATAATTAAAAATAACCCCTTTTCAGGGTAATATGCAACGACTGAAAAAGGGTTAAATATGACACTTCTCCAGTCATTTATTACCCCCTTTTTGTGTCTTTTTATGCCCTAGAATAAAAATAACGACTAGAAAAAAAGTTACATTTAACCCTTTTCTCAGTCGGTGTATATGTTGACCCTGAAAAGGGGTCATTTTTAACTACCTACTTTTAAGTGTGAAGCGTATATGGCGCAACTGTACATTGTAATGACTGACTAATCTATTATTATGGATCATCTAAATATTATTAGTCTTTAAAATTGTAGCTCAAACAGCCTTACTATGTTTTTAGCCCAAAAGCACCCAAAGATCTCCCGTTACACTTTTGCTACTAGCATTGTTGCGGACACCGTAGAACTCTCAGGTATCAGGCAGGGTAGGTCGGTCAGTCGGTCGGACACAAAATCAAACATTTGAGAGCGGGGGGGGGGGGGGGGGTCATATTTTTTATTTATTTGTTTGGAAGGGAGTTCCGTAATTTTATACTTTTAAGAGTGGGCGGGGTGGGGGGGGGTAGGGGGGTTCCGAATATAAATATTTTGAGGGGGAATCCGAGATCGGTAACCAAAAGTACGCTTATAAACAGGTCAAAAGAAATAGTCCCCCCCCCCCCCTGGGAAATGTGCATTTTTCTGGAAAACAGTTAGGCTCCTTAACCTGTTACAAAATGTAAAATGTAGACTGAAATGTGACACATTTAACGTGCATTAAAGTTTTCACCCAACAGTTCACCTTCGCCTTGAAATGCTGCCATTTATTTAATTTGATGACCAATAAAAAATGACACTTTCTTGCATAGTGATTGGATAAATTGATGAAATTTTAAACCCATGACAAATTTAAACACATGAATACACTTTCTTTAAATGGTTGTCACCTGTTTGGATGAAAATGTGGAGGACCTGTTCATTGAATAAATAAAATCAATCGAAAATTGAATAATCCCTTGGAGTACACTTCAATTTGTCGGTTTGGAAAAAACAGTGACGTTGCTAGGTTTTTCATATGAGGGGGGGGGGGCAAGAAATGAAAATGACCCGCCAAGATTATTGTGAATAAAGAAATATGCGCGTACCGTGCGAAATTTGTTGACTTTACACTTTTATACCAGTAGAATAACTCATGCATTTCATCATGGACTTCATTGCAAGATTACTTTAAAGGTAGATGTTCCGATTGCTGGCTCGATTTTCAACTTACGTTTTCTATTTTACATGAAAGGTCATCCTTAAAATTGTAGCATTCCAAAGTTTGAGTTGCATAACTCCAATGATTCTATTTTAGAAGCACAAGGTCACAAGAGAGTTGCCCATTGAGAAGTACACAAACTGATTGGTGGTTAACCATCTTTGGCAGTAATTCACCACATTTTAGCCTATAATTTCTAAATGGACCATTTCTGGCCCTACGATTTTACAGACATAATGAGAAAAATATGGGGATTCTTTTGATATCAAAATATCTTGATGTGAAAAAAAAATCATAGCCCAAAAAAAGTGATCGGAACATACACCTTTAAATACATATTATATAACTATTATACTATAGTGATATATTACATTGACCCACTCACCAAACACAAATGTGATCATAAAAACAATATGCATAAACCTGGCATTTCATAATTCCATCATCCTTCCTTACACCTTTATCTGTCCTGCTACTCATGAGAACCATTACCATACGTTTACACAACTGCATCCATCTCAAATGTGAAACGCTACTATGTAACATGTGAAGAAAATGAAGAATACTTTGCAAACTTTATGAATGATGTTCATCCACAATAAAGTCCATTTGGGCTATCACATAGAAGTTTTTCCAGCAAACATACACTCCCATTCTATAAGCAGATATCAGAATCTGTTTTGTTGACATTTTGATAACACACACTTTCCACATAGAAAAAATTAGTCAGTCCATTGAAGAAAATTAATATTCTTCCTCAAACATGATAAGCGAATTCAATTTAATCAACCCAGATATTGCAGTTCATAAAACACTTGAACAATCTTTTTATGTTTAAATCTGGCAACTGCTGTGTTTGATGGTTAACAGTATATTGTAGAAGCTGGCACGCTCCACTTTGGTTGAAGTTTCAAACATGTCTGGGAAATAGGCCAAATGTCTTAATAATTAACATCAGCTCTCAAGGCACTTGTATACTCATCTATTAAATAAATGTTCTCATTTCACCCTGGCCATCTGTTATCATGTTTGGTTTAGTACTCCTCAAGTCTTGCGTAATACAGGGCCATCATGAAGTATTTCACTTTTATATTCATTTTGTGGTTTATGTTCTGTACTCTGTGATGTCTTTCTTTGTGATGGTCGTGGCACTGGCATTATTAGAAATTGTCTCTTACACTGCATGGTTAAAATAGATGATATGAAGTAACTGGTTAAGATGCCACTACCTGTTAAAGAGATTGATATTGAAAAGATATATTAGTAAAATGCCCAGTAAATTCCCAAACCATATTCAATATTGCTGTAAAAAAAATGTAGCTTTAACGAATTGTTGGTAAAATTGCTACAATACAACAAAATACCCCAATATAGAGACTTTATCTTTTTTATCAAGTTCCGTTTTTCTACACCTTTCTACCTCCTTTTTATTTCTTTTTTCCCCTTTTAACAAAAATATTTGTCTATTTATTTATTTTATTTCTGAGGACATATCAAAAGCAATAAACAATATGTATAGGCTATCAAAAGTAAATTAGTTTCCGCTTTGAATGCCCGGTGGGGGGTACTCGCCTAAGACGGTATACGGGGGTGTGCCGCTCTAATGGGTAGCTTTTTTGGCAAAAAATCCCTAAACATGGGTCATGGGGTATGATTTTGTGCCGGAAATCCCTAATAATGGGGTCACTTTTTACAAATGGGACTATTTTCGCAAAGTTTTTGTCTAATTAGGTTTATTTTCCTGATAATTAAAATGAAGCAAACCCCCTAGAAATGGGTACGTTTTTTTCCAAAATCACCCTTAAAACTGGGTAGGGGTTTTGAATCTCCCCCGGCCAAACCAAATCCGAGTTTGAATGTCCACTAAAACAATACATTCGTAATGTGTAGACTGTAGAGACAACCTGCCAAATCGGTCGGTCGGTCGGTCGGTCGGTCGGTTCTAGTCCAAAAAAAGAGAGTTTGTGTTGCCCTCACAAGCCTCAAATCGAGAAGTCGGCCGGCCGGATTTCTTTTTTTTATTGATTTTTTATTATTAGTTTGTTTTAAGATACCAAATCAACCATTTTATACCTATTATTCAAGTCAATATGTGTGAAGATACTAAGGAAAATTCATACCGGCTGTATTTTCTTCCAAATGGTAAATATTTTCTTCCATGAAAAAATATTCACCCTTGATTCTATAACAGAAACTGCTTGAAAGTATGGAATATCCACATTCTATTGTATACTGAATTAAAGACAACGTTGGAGAAAATGAGACTAAATAAAAACAATATACTAGTTGCATTTTCTTTCTTGTGCGTGGAGTACAAACCGGAGCTTGTTGTTTGGTTTCCAGGGTTTCATTGGCTTTTACACACATTTATCAACCAGAAGATAGGTAAAAATAGTGTAGAAATATTTTTTTAAACCTTTAATTTTTTTATTAAAAATCATAAAAAAAAAATTAAAAAACTTAAAACAAAAACAAAAATCATACAAAAAAATAAATACAAAAAAACTGGCCCACATTTTTCTTAATTATGACCTGTCGGATGAGGGCAACACAACTCTTTTTTCTGGCCCTATTTGAATACATCCTTCTGTTTGTACATTGTGACTGTCATCATCACTACATCATTGACTAATCGCAATACTAAGTCTTGCACCAATACTCATAGAACTGTAACTTCTTTATGAGTATGGGGTTTTTATCTATAGTTATTATGTCACTCTGATGGCATTTTTAACCCCGAACCATTTTTGATTCAGTGAACCAATTGATTGGCCGATCAGAGCTCTCTTTAATAGATTCGCAAGTTTGATTTCTAATCACTCAGTTCATTAACCTTGTCATGTCTATTGTTGCTCTTTGATAAATATAAAACTGGCATACACATGTAGGAAGTTTTTGAACAAAGGTGGTACAGAAGTGTTGGCCTTACAAGGTAACATGAGGTTGTCTTGGACTACAATCAATACTCCATAGAACCAATGATATATTTGTAATACAATTTGGTATTTCACTTACCAGCAATAACCAATATATTATATTTCTTTGGGTATTTGGCATACACCCTAGGCAGAAGTTGTGTAACTATATACCCTGCAGCTCCACCTGCAATTAATAATATTACAACAATTTTAAACAACAAAATTTGAACCAAGATCAGTTTAAATCAAGATCTAGTACAAACAAATACTGAAACACATGAGATACAGGCATACAACACAAAACTGCCATAGTTACACTGGCACGCAAATGTGTTCATGCAGTGATTTATATCCTACATGTAGATATTCCATCTTCAATGAACAAACTATTAATTATCAATGATTATTGTCACTTATAACGATGTTATGTGTGCGCATAATTTACAGGGTAGGGTGACTGTGAGTAAACACAACTGCAAAAGTAGAAAGAAGCCATATTGTTTTCAAAACCAAATTGAAGTTTGAAACTAGAATAACATTATCTGTACTAGTTTTGTGTGAAAAAATGAAGCCAATTGCATTTTGTGTTTGTCTTTGGTTAACATTTTTACTGCACAACCCAATTTATGCGGTTGCCCAGTGAAGCATTAGTGATTTTCCATTGACATTGCGCACATTGCATTTTCACATTTGAAAATCCCGCCGACAAACCTTGGCATAATTTCATATTGTTATTCAAATATAGAATATCACAAGCAGTCTACCATAGCATTGGTATTGTTAATTGGTTATGTTTATCCTCCCATGAAAGGATCCATTATTTTCCAATTATATCACAGTTTCACTCAAGATTTCAAATTTGAATGAGAGACACATTTTGCGACCTTATAAGTTATAATGCATGTTTGGGTGTCTCTTGGACAAGCATGTAAAACAGGTGCCTCAGTAAAACTGTTCTTCCAAAGACAAACATAAATTACTATTGACTTCATTTTTCAACACAAAGTTTGTAACAGGATATCTTATTCTTGTAATGTTTAAAAAGTTTAAAACTTCAACTTGGTTTTGAAAACAAGATGGCATCTTTCCACTATTGCAGGGTTTTTAATCACCCTGTCATTCTTCGTTCTTCATACATTCATGTTTGTTGCATGTGTTACAATCATCCGATTTCATACAAAACTTACTCAGTGAAGTTGACATTTGCTTCATGAGCTCATTAGCACAGTTATTGCACTGCTTTCTGAAATCAACTCTGACAAATCATTGATTTTAGAATTGTTAATTCCTTTCTCCCACTTCCCTCCTTTCCAATGAAAAAACAGTGATAACAATTAGCTTACCAGTTAAAAAACTTAGTGTTCCCATTGACATGGCTTTTGACTGACAGTCCATATACTGCTCCAACAACTTGGGTTCCTAAAATGAGGTAAGGTCAAATTGGAATGTTAGAATTTAGCATTCATCAAGCAATGTATTAATTGGCTATTAATATTAGATGAAGCCAAGGTTTGGTATGGGAAATTATTATGTGTGGGAATTACACTAAATGCACAATAATTTCCTGTATCATACTGAAGCTGACAGTTAAAACAAGTTTATCTTACCACCTCATCAGTCATTCTCAATATCTAAAAGATTATGTTTTTAGACATTTAAATTGTTGAAAAGTTAATTGATCTTTCTCTGTGTATTATGTGTCATTATGCTACCGTATCTTGGTGCGCAAGATTATGATCTGCGTATTAACCAGCCATAGCCAGTGAGATTTAGTGCCACTTTTTTTCTGTATAAAGATTGATAAATGGCACAATTTCTTATCGTTGCACTGTCTCAAAGCCAACAAATTTGGTATCAAAATGTGCCCAACAATTGGGTGCATCTTTCTAGCTGAAAATTACTTAAATCCATTAAATATTTTTGGAAATATTCTAGTATATATGCTAGGGGGGGGGGGAACTTACATATTTGGTTGGGTGTATCTTGATAACTACATACCCGATTGCGATCAAACAAACACCTTCTGAAAGAGTAAATTCCACAGATTCTAATCGATACATATCTCACTTTCGCCAGTGTGGCCAATTTTCCTGACTCGACCTCCCCCACTTAAAATTATAATTTCCCTGGTCGATTCCATATATATGTACAAAATTATAATAGTATACCGCAGGCCGGCCACTGAGAGTTACGTAGCAAGGGTCAATGGCAACTAGAACAAGAATCGATTCCAGCCACCCTCATCAAAAATGTGATGAATAAAAAACTTTTTAAAAAACCCAACAACATTTGGATCTTTATAAATGACCAATAAAAAAAGAATTAAAGGACAAAAATCTGGATTTTTTGTTGTATTTATGTGTGTTCTTTTTTAAGTAAGGGTTCCAGGCCCTAAGAAATGATAAACATACCAGTTGTTTATTAACATCAGCATGGTCCTCCATGGTTTTATCTTCTTGTCGCCACTTTTAACTGCTAGCTTATATCCTGATGACTTTCTTCAGATTACCTGGAAACATACATGTAGATAGCAAATTGTTATTTTAGAAAATGCCAACAAATTCCATTCAGTAAACATGCATCATTGACAACATTATGACTGTTTTTGAGTTAAAGAGTGGATTAATGTGTATGCAATGCATGTATCTCAAATGGTCAACAAAATCTGCATTCGTGGAGAGTAGATCACTGATCGGATCGGAACGAGTCTAAGCCACCTCGGACTTCAACACAAGCATTATTATTTGCATTATTCAAACAGGAAATCAAACATAAACCTTATACAGTACAGATCACAATTGAGTTCGTTCTCGTAAAACCAATAATCAATGTAATCCTATCTGGGCCTAACAATAGGATACTTCCAATCATTCATTATACCTAAACTTCACGTAGCTATTGCTTGCAATAGCTACGTGACATAGCCCCTGGTTTCAAAGCCGATACAACTGTGTCACAGCAGCGAGTAATTTTTCATGGAAATATTTCTTGAACACCGCAAAGGTAAGACGTTTGCAAATAAGATTATCAGTAATACGTTTTCCTACAGTTCATTCCTACCTACCTTATTTTTAAAACCGAACAACGGAAGCAGAAAAACAGCGCATTATCTGAGGTGTGAAAATGAAAATTTGTGAATACATGTCGTCTAAACGGATTAAGATAGCAGCTTCCTTTGTATTTCTTTACGTTTACCGCGACCACCTGTGTGTCTTTAACAACTGTCAAAGTTCTCGAATTCCACGACGTGTGATTAACGTAGTGTACGTCCCCGGAATCTTAAAATAACCGCTATCGTGTGTAGTAATATACTGACGACACGATATGTAGCGATGCATGCTTGAGGGCAGCATATAAGTCAACCTATTTTTTTCCCTCGTGGCAATGTCGATTCCAACGAGATCTTGCGTGGTTTCATTGCGGCATTTTAGTCTCTTTGACAGTGGTTTCAGACGGACGCTGCGCATGTACCAATGATTTGGAAACAGCAGCGTTTCAGCGTTTTACGCAACAAATCTGCATTGAGTCTAATCAACGCACGTTGTTTACCACTATTTTCATGAGTTCGACTGAGTGGCGGATCTCTTATTCAAATACAAATTGACGACGATGTAATCCACCGATTTTCATGTTTGAAATATATCTGTAACTCTGAAGTATTTGCTTAGCCCATGTGACATTTTCTAAGACATCAAATGTAGCCTGGACGGTAGGTGCATACCACTGAAAATTGGGTTTATATATGCCACCACACAACACGGGGGTTCTGTAACGTTCGATCCCGGGGTAGAATTTGCGTGTAATCATTCATATGCATCGGCAATCTGGTTAGCAGAGCGATGTCAGCGCTCTGTCAGCGCTGTACACAGTCTTTAAAATTCGATCGATATCAACGCATTCAACGCAAGCAGGGCAATTACTGTGCGTGGGAATCCCGATGATATTGCGCTGATACTGCGCTGTGATTACGTTGATATTGCGATGACATCGCAGTTCATCGCGCTGATATCGTTCACTCTAAACAGAACTGTACTGTAATACCTCAACAGATGTTTGGAACAATTATTTTTGAATTCAAACACGAAAAATAGTGATTTTATACGCATTTTGTCTTGGTAAGTTGGTGGCCAAATTAATATGGCTCCCAAATTGGTGGGCAAATTTGTCCACCTGCAAGGAATGAGACACACCAAACCTGGACTGGAGACTCCAGTCACCAGTGGAGTACGTAGTACAGGAAACCCATACGTTGGTGGTTTGTTTTTTGTTTTGTTTTTTCCCTAGGTAATGATTATTATGATAGGATGGGGACAGATAGGACTACTAGTCATGCTAGTGAAACATGCAAATTGCCTAGGAAAGGGCCTAGGCTATAATAGCCTCTAGCCTAGTACAACAAATCATACTCAGTGATATTTGTCATCAGTTGGTATTATTCATCATAGGGTATTTTGCATGTTTCACTATCTGTCCCCATCCTAAGTATGACTCCTTCTAAATATGATTTTCGTGTTAATTTCTGTATCGCTTACCAGAGCTCAAAAACACACTTCTTTGTGATTATTCTTATCTACTCTTTCTCATCTATCTTGCCATTCGTTTAACATTTTGTACAAATGCACTATTCCCTTGAAATTTAAAGCGAAATTCTAATCCCATTCACTTTACGGCACTCGCGATGTTTATCGAAATCGGCGCCATGTTTTATTAAAGGTATATTATGTGATCTTTCCAGGGAACGCCCTCAACATCAAAAAAAAAATTGAAAGAAGATTTTCTTGCAGATTTACATTTCTGATCATAAATCGTACATACATTCCAAGTTACAGGGCGATACGATTCTTAATTACTTCAAAATCATGATTTTAGAGTGAAAATAAACTGTCGGATAACTCCGACAGTTTATATTTTTACTCTAAATTCACTCTAAAACCATGATTTTGAGGTAATTAGGAATCGTATCGCTTTGTAACTTGGAATGTATGTATGATTTATGATCAGAAATGTAAATCTGCAAGAAAATCTACTTTCAAAAAAAAATAATGAATAGAGGGCGCTATCTTGAAAAGATCACATAATATGCCTTTAATGATAGTCTCATATTAATATTTTCGTTAGTTCGTAATGGTGTGCATAGCCATGGCCTGAAAAAATGTTTTTTTCCCGGCAAGCGATTCCAAATTTCCCTCCAAATTGGAATGCATTTCTTAATGAAAGAGTAACATTTCCCTCCAAATGCCAAATTTTCCCTCCAAATGCTCAAATTTCCCGGCAAGGAGCTTTCCGTATTGCCTACTTTTTCAGCCTATGTGCATAGCGTATATAGATGTTTGTTATTTTGCGGTGGGGTATGAGACTAATCTGGACCGCGAAACTCCCGAAATGTCTAAAAAAAAATCTGCCATTGCATTTACACGGCGGAGAATTATGATTAAATAATGGAATAATTTAGCATTTTCATGTTTTAAAAAGTGGCTGGAAAAAAAGATGAGGACTTTATGAAGGTGCGTAGCTAGTATGAAAATCAACGGAAAAGCAGTTTTGCTGTAATTCACCCACAACTCATTTGAGTTGCACTCCTTCTGCTTCTGAGTAGATTCTTGGTAGACCAAATGGATTGGTATCACTCCAAGTGTGCAAACATCACATCCAGTGCAGGTTGAAACATCTAAATCATAGGCGCCCACCACCAAAACAAGTGATCACGAAAACAAAGACGACGACGAAAACAATGACGACGACGAAACAATGGTGCAAGTAAAAAGCATGGCTTGGTGCAGATCTAGTTGGTTGATGCTCCAGCTGATGTAGAAGCTGAGCCCTTGTACAGCTCTGCCTTCCTGACGGTGGCTGGATTCTGGATGAGATTATTGAATGTCAAAACAGAAGGTGCATCAATTGTGGAGTGTTGGAGAGTGTTCCATGCTGAGATGGTTCTTGGAAAGAAGCTGTTTTTGTAACTGTCAGTCCTTGGTGTGATGATCTTGTACTGCCCGGAGTGCTGCCGTCTAGTCTTAACTGTAGGAGTTGTAGTCTGTATGTAGTGATCTGGTACAGTGGCCGCGACTTCATCATGGTGGATCTTGTACATCATGGACAATCTAGCAGCTTCTCTTCTCTGTTGTAGTGATGGTAACTTAAGATCTTCCAAGAGGGCAGTGACACTTGTTGTTCTTCTGTGGTCTCTCTTGATGAATCTAGCGGCCTTCCTTTGAACAGCTTCAAGTTGTGTTATTTCTTTTTGGTGGTGTGGGTCCCAACACGTGCTTGCGTATTCTAAAGTTGGACGGACAAGAGCTATGTAGGCCTGCTTTTTCACCTCTATGGGACATCTGTACAGATTCCTCTGGAGAAAGTTGAGGGTTCTACGGGCTTTCCCGGCTACGGCTTTAATGTGGTGCTTCCATTCAAGACCGGAGGACAGCTCAACACCTAGATATGGGTGGTGCTCCATCTGGTCGAGATTGGTTTCCAACATGCTGTAGGTATGATCGATGACCTGTCTCTTCCTTGTAACACGAAGGAGCGTACACTTTTTAGGATTGAAGCTCATCTGCCACTTCTTGGACCAATTTGCCATGGTATTCAAATCTTCTTGCAGGGTGGCTGTATCAGATTGTGATTTGATGTTCTTATAAACCAGGCAGTCATCTGCGAAGAGTCTTATCGTGCTAGATGTATTTTCTGCAATGTCATTTATGTACAAGATGAAGAGAAGTGGACCAAGAACGGTGCCTTGGGGTACTCCCGAGATCACCTCTGCTTCCTCCGACATTTCACCATCCACCACAACAGTTTGGGTTCTTGATGTGAGCCAGTTTTTAACCCAGTTGTTGGTCTTTCCACGAATGCCATACCAATCCATTTTATACAGTAGTCTTTGGTGCGCTACACTGTCAAAGGCCTTGGAAAAATCCAATATTAGGCAATCAATCTGGTCCCGCTGGTCCAAGCCTCTAGCTAGGTCTTCTATAGTGGTTAAGAGCTGTGTCTCGCAACTGTGTTTCTTTCTAAAACCATGTTGGAAAGGGCTGAGTATGGAGTGGTCATCAAGGTGCTGCCTGATGTTGCTGGCTATGATGTGCTCGAGCATCTTACACGTCACGCTTGTTAATGAGACAGGCCGATAATTTCCTGGTACAGAACGTTCTCCTTTTTTGAAGATGGCAGATACATTTGCTGACCTCCAATCAAGTGGTACATCCCCAGATTCAAAGGATTGGGTGAATAAAGCCTGCAGAACTGGTGCTAGTGTATGTGCAAAGTTTTTAAGCATCCACGTTGAAACTTTGTCAGGGCCAACAGCTTTTCTTGGATTCAAGGATGTTAGTAATTTCTCAATCCCGTTTGTGGTGATGGTAATATCTGGCATAGCTTCTATGTTGCTCTGGCCTTTTGAAGGCATGGAAGATCTGTCCTCTCGTGTAAACACTGATTTGTACTGCTGTGACAAGACCTCAGCTTTCTGCTTTGCCTGAGTAACAAGTCTATTTTCCCATATCAATGATGGGATACCAATCCTGTCCATCTTCAGGGATCTGACATAGCCCCACAGTCGCTTGGCAGAGTTACCATTCTCATCATCAAAGATGTTTGATACGTAGTCATTATGAGCCTTCTTTAGAGCTAAGTTCACCTCCTTTTTGAGTTGGTTGTAGTCTTCCAAATCTGATTTTTGACCATACTTCTTCCATGCGTTGTATCTTCGCTTCCGCTTTTTCATCAGTCTCTTGATCTGGTCATTCATCCACGGCAGGTTCCATCTCCCTGATATTTTTTTGGAAGGAATATTTGTTGTTACGGAGTCGCCAAGAGCTTTCTTGAAAAATTCCCAGTTCTCATTTGTATTTCTTGTGTTGCGGTTATCCATAAAATCTTTTGCAAAGTCGTTCAGATCACTTTGTATGCCTTCCATGTTAGCCTTTCTGTAGATGTGGACAGTCCTTGGCTTCTTTCTGTTGGTTTGGATGTTGGTATCAAAAGTTGCAGTTACTGCCTCATGATCAGACATACCTGGGATCACTTCAACGTCATGTATACTGTCTGGTGTTGTTGTCAGTATAAGATCAAGGATATTATTGAGCCTTGTAGGTTTCAAGACTTTCTGTTCAAGACCGAACTGTTCTACAAGATCTAACATGGCCGCATTCACTGGTAAACCATATTGGGGATTTTCATCAATACTAAGATTGTCCCAATTAATTGAAGGTAGATTGAAATCTCCTGCCAAGATGATCTTGGGGATGGTGCGCTTACCATAGATCTTCTGAAGGTCTGCGTGGAGTGAGAGTATTGGCTCAACATTCCTGTCTGTAGGTCTATAGAATGATCCGACATAAATTGGTGCAGATTTCCATACCTGGATCTTGAACATAACAAACTCACATTTGTTGCCAATGTTTTTGACCTCATTCACAATGATGTTATCTCTGTATGCTATAAAGACACCTCCTCCGTCAGCAGTACGATCTTTTCTCTTGACTAGATACCCTTCGGGAAAAACTTCAGAGTCTGTGTATGTGTGATTAAGTTTTGATTCCTGACCCATCACGACATCAGGTTTTTCTTCGTCTATGATGGCTGCAAGGTATTTCTGATGAGCCTTGCCTTTCAGGCTGTTACAATTAATTGTCATAATTTTGAGTTTTCTTTGTTTTATCTTTGAGTGAGCTTTTGATTTCTGTTGTTGTTTGCTTTTCTGCTTCTGGTTAGTCTTTCTCTGAGAGCGCTGAGTTGAGTCAACATTGCTCGTACATTGGGCTTGTGAGTCAGTTCCATGGTTGGAGTCATCAAGATCTGATAATGAATCGTACATGTTTGAGTCGGCAAGATCTGTATCCTCAAAGAAGCTATCACTAAAGTTTGGGAGAGCACATTTGGGACATATCCACGAGAAGTGCCCTTGTTGTATAAATGCTTGATAGCTTTTACTTGATACGTCGCCACACTTGATATGAACCCAGTAATGACATTCGTCACACTCGAGACCACGGTGATTTTTGGCCACTGGACGGTCACACACTCCACATGGGAACTGGATAGGGCCGGGGTTTAGCTGGATATCGCCTCCAAGGATAATTACCAACAGCAGTGTAGTCAACATCTGTTTACTAGCCATCCTCTTCTTATTTGTGTTAGACAAATTCATTCCTCTGATGGACCTAGATTTCATAGGTATGATGGCATCATACGTAGCAAGTGATGGTATCCTGGCTACTATGGGCAAACTATTGTTTATTATTGTACCATTATGTAAACAAGGTGGATGTCCAGGGATTCCCCTGGGTTGGCCATGAAGTGGGTGGAAGTCATTCTTTCCAAAGTTTTGTTTGTCTCCACAATACGACTTAAAAATAACTATGATGACAAGGGCAAAAAGCCAAGTAATTCTGTTGCACAATTGCATCATAAAAAACAGTAACAGTGCAGACTATCATGAGTATCGTAGACCTGGGTAATCTAGTTCACTGGCGGTAAGTTCAAATGAACTACATCGTTAGGATGTAAACACGACGCCATCTTGGTTTGGGTTGAGATGAAAAAAGTCAAGATGTCACAGTAAAATAAATCCCTTCTATCGTTCTCAAAATGGGTCAGTAATAGTTAACAACAACAAACAAGAAAGCCAGGAAATTCGTTAATACTGGCGTGCTGGGCTATTTTGGTTGAGAGTAATTGATTTAATTCTCCCATCTTGGTGGCAAAAATCGCACTTTGTTAACCGGCGGTCGATGTTGGGCCGCCATATTGGAATGGACTCACCTCACAGTAGATCCAGGTCAAAAACAAACTGCTAAAATTTCATCACCACTCCACAGAATATTTTGATTCCACGAATATTAACGGTGTCCAGGACGCTTTGGAGACAAGTCCACAGGCAAAAATTCCAGCAAAACTTTGAATTTCCAGGCAAAACAGACAATTTGTGACAGACGATCACGACTCAGATGTTCATCGTGAACCGGATGTGATGCTTTTTGCTTTTCATACAGCAAATTAAATTGACAGTTTCTCGCAATACAATTTCCCCATACGTTGGTAGGGGGAAAAAAACCCCGAAAAAAACCCCAACGTATGGGTTTCCTGTACTATAGTCTATAGCATGATAGTCTATAGTAGTACTAGCCTCTAGCCTAGCTATAATTAATAGCCTAGGCTATGACTATGACTGAGTATTGATGAATGCCGGAGTACTTTCTGAATCAGAAAGAATGGGCACTTGGTTCACCTTTTAAAATTCGTTATAAAGAAGTGACATCGATCAGGCTTCAGCAGGCTGTTTTCATTCACAATGTATACTTCATTTGTTTACAATTTATTTTGTAATGTTGACATGCTTGTGACCTTTGACCTGATTGAATGCGTATGGTAACGTTTAAAAATAAGTTTTTCAAATCATATAATTTACGACTAAAACATTGTGGTATTCCAATAAATTGTGATAACATAGTCCATCTTTTGGCTAAAATAGTATGAAATGTTGTTTAAGAATCGGTAGTTACATACAAATAATAAATTGGTGACACAATCATGTATTTTATAAAACATCAGTCTTAAAGATTGTAGAAAAACTTTAAAACTTTCTCTGTCTTGTCATGTGAGGGCGGTTGACCTGAAAATATGCAAGCGACCCTGCATTTCGGAATCGCCGAATTTTGCTTTCCTGTCATAATTTTAGCTTTTCTTCGTGGCTATAATTTTAGCGTGAAAGCTTTCATATGAATGTATTTCGAGCGTCTCGAACCCTTCGTTCAGTGTCTTCGTGTTGTCCTAGTTGTAGAACTATGTTTAGGTTTGCAATTATTATTGCATTAGCGGCTTTTCTTCGTGGCTATGCCGCCTACGAATGGCCGCTGATTGGTGCTGCAGTTTTCGCTTTTTATTTGATTACGGGTGGATGGCAGTTTGCATGGGTTTTTACACGAACTTTACCCAGAGATTTATTGTAAGTATTTTAAATATTAATTAGGTATTTCATTCAGCTTACTGTAATACAACTTTGATCAGATACTAAGGCTAAATAAAAAAATATAGTAGTTTCTCGTCCCCGCGCGCATCCGTTTTGGCTGCCGCATCCCAAAAAGTGTTTTTTGTTTTTGTTTTTTTTTTATTTATTTTTTTTTATTTTTTTTTTTATTTTTTTTATTTTTTAATTTCAAGATCACACTGATGTTGTTAATGGAGAACGTGTCAATATTTAAAAAAAACCTGTGTTACAATCAAAAAACAACACAACAGGCGAAATGTACTCATTTTAAGGTTATAAAGCTAGTCTTAGAAAAGTGGCGGCCATTTTGAAGCAAAAACATTTCCACCATGTTGGAAAATTTAAAAGCGAAACCAGTTTTGGAAAAAGGGGCATCCGCCATCTTGGATCCGCCATTTTGGAAAAAAAAAAAAAAAAAAAAAAACTGCCCTCATCCTCCATTTTTCAAAAAGTTGGGACGAGAAACTAGTTGTTTTTTTTATTTGGCCTAATGTGTAGTCCTAAAAAGGCTAAAAAGTCATGAAAGTAGTAAAGCTTGACAAGATTATGATAGATTACTTAGATTAGAAACCCAACCAATTTTGAGTTAATAATATCTGCTGCTGAGGACTGGTATTGGTAATAGTCCTTGGTACCAAAATCTAGGATTTTGCATGGTACTTACTCAGGCAAGCGTGTAAGGTGGAAGCTAACCATCTCTTGAAACACAGACTTAATCAGTCTATAAAATAAGTCCATGCTTGTAAAAAACTAATCCGTGGCCGATTGCATAATAAGCATTAGATTAGAATACAAATGTATCTCATCTTGAAGGCATCATCATGTTTAGGAAAAGAAGTTATTGATTGCTCCAGAAATACTAAAAAAGATAAGTTGGGATAAGCCTATGTTAATCCATGCATGCCCAGTATAGGACAAACATGACAAAAGAATCAATAAACTGAATTACTGGATGAATAGAACAAGAAGTTATTGACATCCACAGGAGACTCAATTGATAATAGACTATGCAATAAGTCTGGTCAAGAAAATGGTTAGGTTATTAAATTGGTTCCCTTCAACAATCAACACTGTGCCATGAGTAAGTACCAAAATCCTAGATGTTGGTACCAAGGACTAGGTATTGGTAAGGTTTATGTTTGATTTCCTGTTTGAATTTTATGCAAATTATGGTATGGGGTTGAGACTGAAAAAGGGAGTCTTCAGCGCGGCACATACCTATAGACCCTTTTCCAATGTCAGTGCCCCCCCCCCCCGGGATAGGTAGGTTCCGTTGGTACATTTGCCACTTGTACCATGCAAAAAAAATTGCCGGTTTTGGGACAACCACATGCCTACCCCCCTCCCCACTTACGTATGTAGCAGAATTTCACGCGCTGCAGCAATGGGCATTTTTGGGGTACCAATTTAAAAAACCTTGGTCAGCCCCCCGTAATTTTAATCCTGGATCTGCCACTGCAAATGATGATGTCATTTAGTACTTGTGGCCAATGAAATATAACAAGTGAAGTGGTGGTGTCAGAGACATCCATTAACGGGGGGCTGTCAATGTCATAGTGTCAATGTAATTTTTTTTCTTCTTCAAGAATTTCACTTTTCTTCGTTTTTCAAAACTTCAGACACAGAGTGTTATCTACCAGTACATGCCAAGAAATTTTCAATTTTGAAATTCCAAAAACCTATTTAGAAGATTTTAATCCCTTATTGTGATCATTCACAAAGTAGAATGGAAAAGTCTGCCCGCAGGGGATCAGCGAAACTCCCATGCGCCGCGTATCCCATGTTTTGTTTTTCACGCACATTTTTTTGGCGCGTTTGAGGGCTTGTTCACACGCATTGTTTACACATCGGAAGCCCTACTAATCAAACCATCATTTTTGCCGGGGTGTGGCTGAGCCTGAAGCAAGTAAGTAAAACAAGGCTTTCGCACAAGCGTTAGTGTCAAGGAGTTTGGAAAGAGAGAAGGAAAAAAAGATAAAAAAGAAAGAAAAGAAAGATTTTGAATCCATGATTGGAATGAAACATTATACCGTAAGAAGTATCAAATAGACTTACACCGGGTTTTATCTGAAGGTGTTAATGTTTTGTTTTTGTTTCCTTTCGATGTTGTCCATGTCCGTCCCACCCGCACCGTCCATACAATACCTGTTTATTTATTTATTGTCATTACTGAATTATGGTAGGCCCTATTACTTCGGGTGTAAGGCCCCGGTGTTAGGCCTACAGTATGGTTTGGTGACATGCCATAATATCAGACAAAAGAAGTTCCAAGATAACCAAGTATAAGGTCAAACGAGTCATGTTTCAGATTGTTTCTTTACATCCTCCTAAGTTAAATGTCATGGTTAAATTGAATAATATAAAATTCGGGAACATACCGATTAAAATTCGGACTGAACAAAGAACAGAGGTCTTCCCATTTCGATCGCTAAATGGCCCATCATTTATATTTTTGAACCAATAAAACGTCCGAATGTTCTAGACTGAAAGCAAAGGTGAAAGGGATGGGATTATGGTGGGAGAGGATGCTCTATATCGCTGCCCCGCGAGACCCCCCCCCACCCCCCCCCCCCCAACAAAAAATAGGGTAACATCGGTTTGGTTATCACGAAGTTATGAGATGTAAACAATAGGCCTGATTAATTAAATGTGTGGTTGCACCTTTGATATCCTTGTACTTTTGCGTCCTTCTCTCAATGAAAAAGGTTTCAATCTATAGTAGATTCATAAACTCTGGCGTATAGGTTTCGATTTTGGACCTCGTCCATTGGGCGTTAGAGGAGCCAATTATGACCAATGATGAAACAGCGGTTCATTTATAGATGTTATTATTTGCGCTCCATAATCAAATGCTATACATGATGGTGTGGCTAATGAATAGGGCTGATCATGTAGCTTTTTTACAATCACGACAACCAAATACTTAATCCAACAGCTTGAAATATATTATCCCTTTGGAAGCGGTCACCACAATGAAAACAAATCGACCATCATTGACCGTATCCAGTTTTCGAACGAAAAATATTATGTTTGTCATTTTACCTATTCATTATTTAGTGTATACTTTTTATTATGTTCCATATTTATTATGAACATAGAATAAAGGAGAAACATTGAAATACAAAATATCCATTCTACGTATTGAAAGAAAAAATGAAATAATGCAATCATCATGTTTGTATAAGTCTAGTTACAAAACCATTTGTCTTAAATAAAGAAAATAGTTATATCAAATAAACGTTACTTTAATATGTACTTCTGGCTATGAGACCACCTGAAAACCTTTATCAATTTTATTTGAATAACAATGTATCTTCCCAATCAAAAACACGCGGGCAATTGACAACAACTGTTTGCAGGCAAAGTTATGCGGATAATTCAGCCGCAAGTTCCCTGTCACTAGGTTTAATAATTGTTGTTCACCCTATCTGTACATCACAGTACTGTTACAGGCACCGATAGTGACACGGTAGTAACCTTGCATATTACGATTAAATTTGAGTCCCTCTCCTTTTTTTTGCTTCTGTTACCTCTGAATGAAATGGTAAATTGGCCAATGTCTGCGAATCAACTATAGGTAGGTGAGCCTGATACCTGTCAATATTTTGTCAAAAAAGACCTGCACAACTTATACACTTTATAAATGTACTTAATAAAATATATTCAACCATTTTCAGGTATTTTATGGTCAATTTATTTCAAAGGAACAAGATCTTTTTGTGCAACATTTCCTGACCATTTTAAAAATGCACTTGTTTCTCCACTCATAAAGAAGCCTTCTTTGGACGCAGACATTTTGAAAAACTTTCGTCCTGTGTCCAATCTGCGTTTTGTATCAAAAATTGTTGAAAAGGTTGTAGCGCATCGTCTTGCTGCTCATTTATGTATAAACAACTTATATGAACAACATCAATCAGCATACAGAAAATATCATGGTACAGAGACTGCTCTTCTTAAAGTACACAATGACATTTTACGTGAATTGGATGGTAAGCGTGGCATTTTCCTCATTCTTCTCGACCTCTCCGCCGCCTTCGACACCATTGACCATGATATTCTGTTCAGGCGCCTTGAGTCAATTGGTGTCAAGGATTCAGCTCTGAAATGGTTTCAGTCCTACCTCAAAAACAGAACTCAAGCAGTAAACATAAATGGAACTATTTCTACACATGTTCCGCTAAAATATGGCGTTCCTCAAGGATCTGTGCTTGGACCTATACTATTCACCATCTATTCCTCTCCCATTGCTAGCATTGCTCGCAAACACGGATTAAATGTTCATTCTTACGCGGACGATACACAACTATATGTGCCTTTTAATTTAAATGATCGCAATGATGAAATGTCGGCCCGTCAACGCGCAGAAGCTTGTATTTTAGAAATCAAGTCGTGGATGTCTGTAAACAAGCTGAAATTGAATGATGATAAGACAGAGTTTTTAATTATGACCTCCAGATTCAATCAACGTAAAATATGTGATCATCATATCAATATTGACACTTCTTCTGTTCTTGCTTCAAAATCTGCTCGGAACTTAGGAATTGTGTTTGATAATAATCTATGTATGGATGTTCAAGTTCGACGGATATGCCAATCAGTGTATTATCATATACGGAATGTCAATAGCATAAGGGCAATTCCGTAGATTGGTGATATGACCTGAAAATTTTAAATTCAATTTGGATGCTTATTACCCATTTTATTTTATTGTATACACTTGTAGGTATATGGGACAATCAAATGTTTGAATGATTTGTTTGTAAATTTCAAGAAATTATCGTCATAAGTTGGAAAATGTTTTTTTCATAAAAAATAAGTGAAAAATGTGTGTCCAGGTTATGTTGACCTCTTACATTTAATATTAACTGTAAATATAAATATTTGTTGATTTCTGAAATGCATAATACCTTAGTTTCAAGTTACCAACTATGAAAAATACCTATGCATTGACACAAGTTGGGAGGAATCTCCTGAGTGTCCGATGATAATTGAAAATGTAACGTGAGTAACGATAAACATCAAATAGTTGTCCTACTCAATTGTTCTTTGCTTTTAAATTCTGCCAAATGGAATAATAATCATACTCCAGGTACTTAATTTGAAAACAGTAAATAAAATGGGCTATGTGTAGTTTTATTAAAATGGCAGAGGTTTGAAAACTGTAACGTGAGTAACAATTGTAACGTGAGTAACAAAAATGTAACGTGAGTAACGGCCTAAAATGCATTGTAGCAATAAGAAATGGATCTCTTTTTGTTTTTACTGCACTTAGTTTTATTCATTTATCAGTCTTATGTCAGTCTGGCACTTCCATCACTTCGTACACACTATTTCCAGGGGTCATTGCGTGTCTTTCCAAGTTTTTCAACAAGTAAAACAGTAACTTTGTCCTCTGAAAGTCACTTTTGAAGGAACATATTCAATTTTGTTGGTTACAAAGTGTTAAATATACATGCATAGCTTATGTACACAAATATTGTAGAGCATTTTCTGCATATTTCTTTCGTTCATCGTTCCTAAGTTCAAAAATATTGATTTTGCGCAAAGGTGCTGAATTCGGCAACCTTGATAACTATGGTGTAATTCATCAATTATATGCAATTATTTTCACTTAACACTTGTTAAACATAATGTTAAGTTTCAAAATAGAAAATAGCTCTCAAATTGTTTCTGTTTTAATGCAAAATGATACCATTTTCATCAATATATTGTTGATGTAACAGGTAGAGAGTTTGCAAAATGTCCTGTGAACTTGTGTAGCGGTCATATTTGACCGTTTGGAGACATAATAACATTTTGGGAAATTAAATACATCATGTCAAGACTATTTCATATCATTTTGAGCTAATCTGCATGAGCTATATAAATACAATTTGAATTTGTAAAAACAAGTAACGTGAGTAACGTAACGTGAGTAACAGCTATTTTGGTCAATTTTCTGAAAAGTGTTTGTCTAATCAGATTAGTTTCACCTTGCATTTGTAGATCTTAATGTTAGCTTTATCAACCATCTTAAACTTGTTTCCAAAAATATCCTGTATGAGGACACTTTGTGAATGAAGGCTCGTTGCCATTTTATGGTGGCCAATCAAATGTAACGTGAGTAACAAAAGTGTTTTCCTTCTCACTCGCAAGTCATGTCTTGTGTTGCAATTCTAATTGCATATAAAGTTAGTGTTGGGTCTTGTGTAACTACTGCAGAAAAAATAATTCTGTCAAGCTTGTTCTTCTAAAAAATATGGCACTTCCAAAAGTGTAACGTAGTGAAAAAGCGTAACGTGAGTAACATGGAATTGCCCATAAGGAAAATGTTAACATTTGAAACCGCAGCTACTATCGTCCATGCTCTTATAACTTCTCGTATTGACAATGGCAATTCTCTTCTTTTTGGCATCACTGATCACTTACTTCACAAACTACAACTCGCTCAAAATGCAGCTGCTCGCATTCTCACTAAGACCAGGAAATTTGATCATATCACTCCAATTTTGAAAGATCTCCACTGGCTTCCTGTTCGCGAAAGGATTCATTTCAAACTTCTTCTTTTAACTTGGAAAGCTTTGCATGGCACTTCACCAACTTATATTGCTAATCTTCTTGTTCCATATCATCCAAAACGTACTCTCCGGTCATCTGATAAACTTTTACTTGTTGTTCCACGGACTACTTCTTGATTTGGAGATCGCGCATTTTCGGTTGCTGCACCAACTCTCTGGAACTCACTACCTTATAATTTAAGATGCTGTGATTCACTTGACTCTTTTAAGAACTTGTTAAAAACAAGATTATTTGACTCAGTTTATAATTGATTTCTTTGTATTATATACATGTACATGTATATGGGCGGGTTCAAAAAAAATGGCACCATTCACATTTTACCTCCTATCACTAATACAAAGTGGTCTACAGAATAGGTAATTGTTCCAAAATGTGTGCTACTATTGTCTCTTATTTGTGCCACATTTATTTAACTGAAGCTACTTCGGATTTTTTTTTTTTGCCGTTTATGACCCCAAAAAGTGTCAGGAGTGTAACGTTTTTGTGGGACAATAAAATTGGACATGTAATTTCAGTAGGCCAGAACAAAAAATCCAATGTTCCTACTGACCCCTAACATAGATGTTTTTAATATTTGAAGTGTTAACTTTCATTCAGAACAAATCACTTAGAACATTAGCTGCTATATGTCTATAAAAATTATAAATACATCATTACAGTTTGGTTTCTGAAAAATGGGGTCAAATCCAAATCTTTGAACAAATTGGTAAAAGTAAGCAAGATGAACACAAAGCTTGCTATTCATTTTTGCATATTTTAAATTGGTATTCTATTGCCTTTCACTAAATGGCCAATTGACTTGTGATAATTGCATTTCAGTATCACCGGTTACGCATTTTATTGTGATGACCCAAGAATGTCAGGAGTGTAACATTGACGTTCATCTCATTTTTTTTTTACTATGAAGCAGATGACCTAAAGCAATAATATTGTTTTGTTGTTGTACCATGATGAAATAAACTAAATGTAACAAAACAAAATATGTTGTGTCACTTGTGTCTTTGACAGAGAGCAAATAAGTGTTTGTCAGGAGTGTAACACTATTTTACGGTAGATGTGTCAATGTATTTACTGCAGATATATACTCATACATGTTTTAAATTGTGACATTATTTGATCCAGTATTACATTGATTAATAGTCCACCATGAAATTTATACAATATATAGCATTTTCCCCATCACTTCAAACATAATTGGAAGAGATAACTCCATTATTCAAGTTCAAATGTTTTTGAAATAAGAGTGGGAATGTGATTTTTCAGTTTAATGTGTTCAATTTGTATCATGAATATTTGAGATACTTCCAGTGCACACCTTATATGCCTCTAAATGTACTGTAAACAATGGGAAACACTATTCATAATTCTCATAGTGTTGTATTTATATTAACAATATTGCTAAGTCAGGAGTGTAACACCAAATTGTACAAATGTATGTGCTTCTTTAATGCTGCACTGTCCTACAATTGATGGTAATAGAAATCCATACTTTCAGCATGATTTTGTATGAACAAGATATTTTAACTAAAATGTAGAAAACTGATTTACAGTTCCTTTGTTTATTAAGTCTATATACTTTTGACACTGTAAGTGGAAAACTTTCAGAGTAAAATTCGAAAAAAATCGTGGTAAAATTAAAATTGTCCAGTTTTATGTATGATGACAGATTGCTATTGGAATATATGTATTGGGCAATGTTCATAATTAGTTCAAAAATGATTGGGATCATTTTATTGATCCTCAAAATATGTGATACCTTAGCTAGAATTGCTCTGTCAGGAGTGTAACACTAGTAAATGTACAAATATATTCATTTTTACTGGCACACTATGTCGCCATAGATTGTAGTAGGAACTTGAAACTTTCTGTGTAGTTTCAGATCAGCAAGGTGCTTGATATAAAGCTATCGTTAAATCTTATTGCTACTTGTTTTTGAAGGAAAAAAAACTTAGTGCCATCAAAGTGAAAAAAATAGTGTTGTTTTACACAAGAAATGATTTTTTTGAACTTTTTGTTATGTAAATACATTGTTAAGGTGTGTTTTGTTAATGAACAATGATCTAACTCACATTTGAACCTTAGAAGTAGTGTTTATATAGACAATTACTAAAAGATAACCAAAGGACAAATTGTAAGTGTTGTTTCACAATAAAAATGCATTTTCTGTATTGAAGATGCAAAAAAAAAAATTGTGAATTTTTTGGAATGCCCCTCAAGTTATTTTATAAACTTTGACATCCTAACATCACAATAACATCAAAAAAAAGAACTGAAATTGTGTTTAAAATTTTCGACAAAATGTCCCACTTTGGTGCCATTTTTCTTGAACCCGCCCATATATGCAAATCATCCTTGTTTATGTATTTTTCATGTTAATTTGTATTTTTGTTTTATATGTTGCGCCTCGGAATAGTTTTACCTAGATTGACGGCGCATTATAAATGCCATTATTATTATTATTATTATTACAATATGTACAAAATAATGAACTTTTTGGGGATTTCGCATCTCAAACGCGGGCAAAAAATCTTAACGCAGGAAACATAACATTGACTTTCATGTGCCTTGGTTGAAATTGCGGAAAAGCCCTAATACTACATGTACAGTATTGAGTATAATTCAGTTCTTTAGTCTGTACAGTGACTAACTATGCAATTCTTTCTATGTTTTACAGTGCCCTTTTCACTTTGTTACGGCTGAAGTATAAATTGCACACCCACCAAAAAGCCAACCACCTTGTGTATGATGTCTTCCATCAGTGTGCTCGCAGCAATCCAGATAAAGTGGCCTTTAGATTCGAAGAGGAAGAGTGGACATACAAAGACTTTGACAAGTACAGTAACACCATTGCCAATTATTTCTATGAAGCGGGATTCCAGAAAGGTGATACTGTGGCTTTGTTCATGGAAAATCGGCCTGAAATGGTTGCGTTCTGGTTAGGGTTGTCTAAAGTTGGGTGTATCGGAGCGCTGATCAATTTCAATCTGAGGATGGAGTCACTAGCACATTGTGTCAATGTGTCCAACGCAAAAGCACTGGTCTTCAGTGTGGAGCTATCAGAAGGTAAAATCTTATTGGCAACATTTTCTGTAATAATATCAATTGATCATTTTAGTGGTGCATTAAATTGAAAGACTATTGATTTTTGCACATGTACATGTAAGAAATGTTCAGCAATAGCTTCTTCAAATATACCAGGTATTACACTTGAATGCCCTACATTGAGGGTAGGGAAAAGAGTGGAATTGATTGAGTGCACAGTAATCATTTATCAAATCAATTTCAAAATCAGCTTTACCTTGAGCAACAGTTTTTAGTGGAGGGTCAGGTGCAGGGGTCGCATTCTGACGCGTCTGCACGTCCTAGACCTCTCACTTTCTATTAGTGACGCGTCAGGTTTCAAATTGGAAAGACTTGCGGGTCCTGATCAAAATTGAAGGGACCCCTTAAATTTGACGATGTATGTAAGTAATGGAAACCTTAAGAAATTCTGTAAATTACATGTCCATCCTTTGCTCACAATATAAATTCATTAAACTGTCCGTAAAAAAGTAAAATTTTCAAATACCCAAACTTCAGGACCCCTCAATTTCTTGGGGGACCCCTTAAATTTGTTTTTTGAAGTCCTACAGGATCCTGAAAAATGTCATGGGACCTCTCACATTTTTGATCCAGTGCTATCCCTGGTCAGGTGAACAGCTATGCTTGAAATGAAGAGCCTGCTTTTATTATAATGAAAAAGTAGCCAAATAACCAATTGTTATCATTTTAAATAAATGAAATATTGATACCATGTAGATAGATTTGTAATATAAGTTTTTAACATTGTACTGTACAGCTGTTCGTAGTACCTACTCACTCTTTCAACAAAAGAATCTGCAGCTAATGAGCACTGGTGTTGGCCAACCATCCAGTATCCCATGTATACAGATGGAAGCAGCTCTCAAATCTACTTCTTCATTACCACCACCTCGGGTTCCAGGCAGACAATTTACAGGTAAACTTAAGTGGCTAATAATTGTCAAATAATAGTCCCGTCCCGCTGTGTTTGTAGAACTTCTTTATTTATTAGAAGATAATCTTTTGGATAACATAAGCTTGAACAATAACTTAAATAGATAATGGTTGTAACATAAAAAACGGAATGCGACATCAGGACCAGGTCATTCAACCCCTGAATTGTCGAAAATTTCAAAGTGTTCCTGAAAGATAAAAATGTCAGAGTCTGCTAATGAAATGTGTTTGTTTCAATGAAGGACAATTCAATTATATTCAAAATAGTGTAGTTTCGAAACAATGAATGATAATTTACTCAGGAAATGCCTAAAATGTTTATAACTCCTATCATCTTTCAACTTTAGAACTTTAGATGTTTCGATGCGAAAGGTATTTTTGAACCACGCCCTCACTGGGCTATTTTACACTAAAATCACAATTTTCAGGAAAACGAAACGTTGTCATGAGATACAAATTGCATAATATTATTCCTTGTCCCCAACTCCCCACCACATAAACATGGGTATTGCCACCCAAATCAAATTAATTGGACCAAAAATGACTGAATTATTGATCAAAATACTGTTTTTTCTTCAAAATGACAGACATTTTGGATGTTTTGGGCCGGGACACCGTGGATTTTAGAATTGTTTTCAATTTTCTTTTCAAAAATGGTATCAGTGTGGATAAATTCATAATTTTATCCTGTTCAAATGATCTGAAGTTATGTTCCTGGACAACAAGGCAATTGATTTTGTTCTTCACAATTTGTTTCTGTATAGATACACTTTTGTATATTTACACTTCCGGTACAACTGGGCTACCAAAGGCTTCCATTATTACAAATTCCAGGTAAGAGCATTTAAAATCATACATAATAATACCTAAGTTGACTAGTAACGTATATATTATTACGTACATGTTGAGTATATTTATATGTAAATTTTAACCATTTCCCCACAGAGCAATTGGTCGGAAGGGGACTGTACTCGTTCCGATTATCACTATTCAAATGGATCTTGCTTTCAAGTTTCCAAACCCTGATCGAAATAATTACCACATAAAGAAATGATCGCCACAAAAAGTCTGTAGTGTGTACTATCATTTCTACAAAAGTGAGGGATTCAGTTAACAGTGAGTTGCCTAAAATCACTTTGCTTGCGAATGGATTCCATCTGCGTAGTGTGCATAGTTTGTTGGGGTGTGTGTCCTAAAAATATTAACATCTTTTAATGTGGCTGGTTTAAAAATGCTTAATCGTGACATGATTCTAGTATCACATCACGTCTTTATCCTTTGTATTTTTTTGTCTACAGATTCCTATACATGGCATATGGAATGCGCTATGCATTTGGCATCACTGCCAATGATATCATCTACTGTACTATGCCTCTATATCACTCTGCAGGTGGTATTGTAGGAGTAGGTCAAGTCTTACTAGGTGCTACAACAATGGCTGTCAGAAAGAAATTCTCAGCAAGTCGTTTCTGGGATGATTGCATTAAGTATGATGCCACTGTAAGTATGTGTAGATGTGATACAGATTTTATGCTTCAAAACGCTTAAGTTAAAGGGGCGTCCCACAATCAAAACATTGTGCATTGTATGTTAGAAAAGTAATTACCGTGCCCAAATTGCGTAATAATTATAGAACAAAACATCATATTTATGACTAAAACGAATAAAAACTGCCATCTCTCAACATCCAATTTTTAAAATTCGTGGCGATCGAAAGTCACGGTGTACGTTTCGGCAAATGCTGTTGCCTATCTCAACACATGTTTGGTTGTGGTGAGCTATATACACTGTCACTGGAAGCTAAAGGGAGTTTTCCCAACGGCAGTTTTGGCGTTGCCTATAGGCTATATTCGGGACAATTGGATAATCGGGATATTTATGCTACTCCCGAAGTGGCTCCGACTGTATTAATACATTTATATTATTATTATATCCATATTTTTGCCTACATTTACTTGCAAATGAAAATAAAAATAAAATAAGGGTGGATGCTCTGGCACCAAGGGCTCTTTACAAAAGGGTATAGTAAATTTGATTGAGAGGGATCATTCTGAAATATTTTGTAGTTAAAGTACTATTAAGATAGATCTATATTTTCTTGTCATTTACCATACATATACCTCTAAAATTTCACTCTTTGTAAAAATATAGGGCAAATGGATTCTTCATTTTGTCAAAAATGTTAGAAACTCTCATGCCAGCTGCTGCATCGCTTACTAAAGCCATCTAGATTTAAGAACTAATCTATACTGATATTGGCACCAAGGGGTCAAAACACTTTTTTGGCTATGAGGGGCTGATGAGGGCTATTTTGAGCAAAATCTACCAAAAGTAGCCCTTTACCCGGTAGGCCAAAATTTTCTAAAAGGTCTATTTTGTGAAAACTTTGCCCCCATGTATTTTGAGCCCTGAATGGCACTAATTTTAAGGTATCAAAACTATTGGGAGTCATTGGTGGTCTTTTCCTCACAGGCTTTGAGAGTGTATAACGTCCAGTACATCATTATGCAGGAACACCCTCCTTTTTACCTTATGCCCAGAACCTATAAAATGCATTATCTCATACATAGCCTAAGAATTTTGGCATTTTTACCACATCCCCATGATTATTTAGATTTCTTTTAATCATCCATTTTTTCTTCTCTTTAATTGGATTACAGATGGTGCAATATATAGGAGAGATTTGTCGCTACCTCTTAGCTCAGCCTAACAGACCATCTGAGAAGCAACACAAAGTACGCATGGCACTTGGCAATGGGCTCAGACCACAAATATGGACAGATTTCATGTCAAGATTCAACATTAAGAAGGTACGGTACGGTAGCAGCATCTTCACTTGTAAATATATAGGCAGAGCAAGATTTCTAGCACTACTTTGAATATTACCATGAAATTATCAACAAAAACATAGTGAACTATTAAAATAAGAGTGTGACAAGTACCCTGTACCTTCCAACCTGGCACTGAATTCCATGTGCAGGGTTTATCCGACTGTTAAGAGTGAATTTTTTCTAGATTGACAAACTTTTGGACACACATTTTTTAGATTTTGCCTAAAGTTTGGGAGGTGAAAGACATTTAGTCGTTATGTAAAAATATGGTATTAAAAAATTCAGCAACCCTCTGTTTCCATGGTAACGAGCCTATCTTGTTTTAGGTCATTTTAGGGGAAATTTCTCTTAATTATACTGATTTCAGCAACAAAAAAAGTCAAAGTTTGGCAGAACCCAACACCAAGGTGGTACATTTTTTGCCCAAACTGACTTCATGAATGAGTTGCCCTATCTCTGGTCTAACAACCAACCGATTTAAATAAGTCGGTGTTGCCATATTGATACCCTGTTGCCATGTTCAAATATCACATTTTGAGGACGTTGAAAAAGTCAGATATTACTAACCGACTTCGGGTTGCTACAGTTCCCCTCGAGGTGATTTGTTTTTCTTTGTACTTTGTTTTTATAACAAAGACCTAATACCCTTTGAGTTAATTCAAGAAGAAAAAATGGGGAAACCCGGCACTTGCGCATCACGTGACCTGAAGTCACATGATCCAATTTACGGGAAATTGCATAGCCAGGTGTATATGGGGGGTTACCGTGCACCCCCAGGACTCCCCCAAACAACTTTGTTTTACTTCCTTTCATTGTCCTAAAATATATTCAGTATGTTACCAACATGATTTGGGTATGCTAAGGGGTTATTCAAGATGGCGTCGAAAATGGCCGCCAAAAGGTCAAATTTCCTGAAATGACATTTATATCAATCAAAATCTGGATCAAAATATATGGTGAAAGTATAGTTTTAATAGTTGGATGTATGTATTAGACCACTAGACACTCATATCGATTACATTTGCTTTGTTAACATACCTAAATCCAAGATGGCCGCCAAAATGGCTGCCAAAAATGCTGAAATTACATACATTTGGCATATATCAGCCCAGCATGTATGATCAGAGTATAGTTTTAACAATGGGATGTATGTGTTAGACCCCTAGAAGCTCATATGCTGCATTTTTGCTCTGTTTACAAATCTTAAATCCAAAATGGCCGCCAGAATGATGGCCAAAATTGGTAAAATGACATAATATTAATAAAATGAATTTATAAATGAAAATATAGTTTTTAACAATAGGATGTATTTATTATATCACTATTAACTCATATCCAATTTTTATTGCTTTGTTAACATACTTAAAATCCAAAATGGCTGCCATTATGAGTCCCAGAATGGCTGCTAAAATTGTCAAATTCCATAAAATAAGGATAATAACGACCAGAATGTATGACGACAATATAGTTTTAACAATGAAATGTATATTTATGTATTAGACCACAAGTAACTCATATCCAGTATTTATGCGTTGATAACATACTTAAAATCCAAAATGGTTTCCAAAATGAGTGTGTATTTTGCATCACATTCGCCAACTAGTATGTTCTAAATTGCTAAGCTATTGCATTTAGATATAAGACCCACCTCTGTGACAATTTTTATTCTGTTCAGTTTCCAAAATGGCTGCCAGATGGTTAAGTTGATGTTAAATGACCTAAACAAATTGTGTTGTATTGTAAATGACCATACTATGTAATACCAATACCCCAAATCTAATGGGACAACATTCACTATAATATATGAGGGGCTGTATCTAGTGTGAGTATTTTAAAACATCTAAGATGTCGGCCAAAGGTTAAAATACCTGAGAGGCACTATTAATTTATTTTTAGTGTCATTTGGTGAATGTGATACAAAATACACACTTATAATGTAGACTATTTTTACATTTATATACAACGACCATTTTGGTGGCAATTTTGGATTTGAAGTACTACAAAGCAAAAATACTGGATAGTAGTAACTAGTTGTCTAATACATCCCATTGTTAAAACTATATTTTCATCGTACATTCTGGCTGATATCATCCTATTTTATGGAATTTGACAATTTTTGCAGTCATTTGGGACCCATTTTGGCAGTCATTTTGGGACCCATTTTGGCAGTCATTTTGTATTTTAAGTATGTTAACAAAGCATAAATACTGGTATGAGTTACTAGTGAAATAATACATATATCTCATTGTTAAAGGAGGGGTCCCGCAAGCACAACATTGAGCATTAATTGTTATAAAAATAATTATCGAGCCGAAATTACGTAATTAGGCTATATACATGTAGAACAAAACATCATACTCGTCACAAAAACGAATAAAAACTGCCATCACTCAACATGCAATTTTTAAAATTCGTGGCGATCGAAAGTCCCGGTGTCGATGACGTCATGGGTATCGGTGCTCAAATTTGCGCATGTGCATTGTATAACTGTGACTTCATCGACACCGGGAATTTAAAAAATTGCATGTTGAAAGATGGCGGATTTTATTTGTTTTTGTCATAAGTGTGGTGTTTTGTTCTATATAATTACAAAAGTTGTGCTCGATAGTTATTTTTCTAACATATTATGCACAATTTTGTGCTTGCGGGACACCTCTTTTAAAAACCATATTTTCATCATACATCTTGGTTAATATTATGTCAATTTAGGGAATGTTGACCAATTTTGGCCATCATTCTGGCGGCCATTTTGGATTTAAAGTATGTTATTACAAAGCAAAAATACTGGATAGTTAGTAGTTACTAGTGGTCTAATACATACATCCCGTTGTTAAAACTATGTTCATCGTACATTCTGGTTGATAGTATCCTATCTTATCGAATTTGACAATTTTTGCAGCCATTTTGGGACCCATTTTTGCAGCCATTTTGGGACCCATTTTGGCAGCCATTTTGGGACCCATTTTGGCAGCCATTTTGGGACCCATTTTGGCAGCCATTTTGGTTCTAAGTATGTTAACAAAGCAAAAATACTGTATATGAGTTACTTGTGGTCTAATACAATAGCCTACATACATCCCATGATTGTTAAAACTATATTTTCGTCATACATTCTGGTTGTTATTATCCTTATAATATATGGAATTTGACAATTTTAGCAGCCATTTTGGGACTCATTTTGGCAGCCATTTTGGATTTCAAGTATGTTAACAAAGCAAAAATACTGGATATGAGTTACTAGTGCTTTAATAAATACATCCCATTGTTAAAAACTATATTTTCATCATTCATTTTGATAGTATTATGTCATTTTATTGACTTTTGACCAATTTTGGTCATCATTCTGGCGGCCATTTTGGATTTAAGAATTGTAAATAAAGCAAAAATGCCGCATGTGAGCTTCTAAGGGTCTAACACATACATCCCATTGTTAAAACTATACTCTGATCATACTTGTTGGGCTGATATATGCAAATGTATGGAATGTTAGCATTTTTGGCAGCCATTTTGGCGGCCATCTTGGATTTAGGTATGTTAACAAAGCAAAAGTACTCGATATGAGTTCCTAGTGGTCTAATATATACGTCCCACTATTAAAACTATACTTTCACCATATATTTTGATCCCGATAATGATTGATATAATGTCATTTTAGGAAATTTGACCTTTTGGCGGCCATTTTTGACGCCATCGTGAATAACCCCTTAGCATACTTAAATCATGTTAGTTACATACTGAATATGTTTTAGGACAATGAAGGAAGTTTAAAAAAAGTTGTTTGGGGGAGTCCTGGGGTGCACGGTAACCCCTATATATACCCGGCTATGCAATTACCCGTAAATTGGATCATGTGACTTCAGGTCACGTGATTCGTAAGCGCCGGGTTCCCCCATTTTTTTCTGGAATTAACTCAAAGGGTATTAGGTCCTTGTTATAAAAACAAAGCACAAAGAAAAACAAATCACCTCGAGGGGAACTGTAGCAACCCGAAGTCGGTTAGTAATATCGGACTTTTTCAACGTCCTCAAAATGTGATATTTGAACATGGCAACAGGGTATCAATATGGCAACACTGACTTATTTAAATCGGTTGGTTGTTAGACCAGAGATAGGGCAACTCATTCACGAAGTCAGTTTGGGCAAAAAATGTACCACCTTGGTGTAGGGTTCTGCCAAACTTTGACTTTTTTCGTTGCTGAAATCAGTCAAATTAGATTGAATTTTCCCCTAAAATGACCTAAAATAAGATAGTCTCGTTACCATGGCAACAGAGGGTTGCTGAATTTTTTAATACCATATTTTTACATAACTACTAAATGTCTTTCACCTCCCAAACTTTAGGCAAAATCTAAAAAATGTGTGTCCAAAGGTTTGTCAACCTAGAAAAAATTCACTCTTAAAGGTATATTATGTGATCTTTCCAGGGAACGCCCTCAACATCGAAAAAAAAATAGAAAGCAGATTTTCTTGCAGATTTACATTTCTGATCATAAATCATGCATACATTCCAAGTTACAGGGCGATACGATTCTTAATCACTTCAAAATCATGGTTTTAGAGTGAAAATAAACTGTCCGAATCCGGACACTTTATATTTTTTACTCTAAATTCACTCTAAAACCATGATTTTGAGGGAATTAGGAATCGTATCGCTCTGTAACTTGGAATGTATGTATGATTTATGATCGGAAATGTAAATCTGCAAGAAAATCTACTTTCTAAAAAAAATAATGAATAGAGGGCGCCCTCTGGAAAAGATCACATAATATGCCTTTAAGTTTCAAAGTATAGTTAAAAGTGATATTGACCTTTGTACATTTTGGCACTAACCCTTTAAAGTGCATACTATAAAAACTGGAAACTACCTTTGGGATGGTGTATGGACGTTGAATCAACCAAAACATACCAGTATGGGTATCGCCCATATTATAAGTTAAATATATTTCAAATAATATAAAGAGTTTGACAAAGCTAGAACAAAAAAGATTCTCGTATAATCATGCTCATTGGCCAACATTTTTCTATATAACATTTATTTTAAGTGATAGGTATGTTCCTGTAAATGTAAACCCACCCCAAAACTTATATGATGTCACAGTCGTAGTGTGCAAGGTACGATTTACCCAGTGTCGCATCGCTAAATGCGCCACACCTCAGTGTCGCATCGCTAAATGCTCCACACTTTGCAAAATTTGCTATACAATCTGAAATGTATATATTTAGCAGTTTTATAATATGCATTTCAATGTAACAGTTTATCATTTTTAACGAACAGTTGAAATTTGACGACAATCTGCTGCTCACATTTTTTCACGAAAATCAATCACTGTCACAGTGCGTGGCAATTTTAGTATTTTTTCAAAATTAAATAAGTTAGTTCATATGTGACAATCTTGGAATGATTCCCATATGGCCAATGTATTATTCAAAGATGTCCCATCACTATACATGCACAACTAATTATGATCTGCCATAGATGAGTGTTTGAAATCTCACAACCAATTACCATTTGAATTTTATTTTTAAATTACCCTCTCTCCCTAATGAAGATTGCAGAATTCTATGGTGCCACTGAGGGAAATAGCAATATAGTGAATATAGACGGAAAGACAGGCGCCATAGGATTCAATTCCAGAATACTTCCTAGTGTGTACCCAATCAGTCTACTCAAGGTTGATGAAGACTCAGGGGAATTATTACGTGACTCAAGGGGACTATGTATTCCATGTCAACCAGGTATAGTCTATACCATAATATTATAATGAAAGTTTATCTGTGTTGGTAATTTGAAGTTAAACTTTCATTCTCAACACAAGATAAAAAATACCTGGAATTTTCAGGAGCTGCTGCACCTTTTATCAGCAGAATTATGACCCGATTGTGTAAACCTGACCTTACGAAAATGTGACATCAGAATCAGGTCCTGAGATATGGATCCTCATTGTTTGAGGGAGGCCATTTATATCAGAGCCAAGTAGTTATCACTCAACAAAGACAAGGGTCATTACAAATTACCTAGTGACTATGACCTGATTCTGACATCACATTTCTGGTGGAGCAACACCAGAAAATTTCAGGTAATTTTTATCTTGTGTTGAGATCAAAAGCTGAATACAAGAGACAGATTAAATTAAAATAGATTTATGTAGTTATGTCATAAAGGAGATATGTGGGAGAGGAACACACAACAAATGTCTCACATTTATATTACACTATTGTCTGTGTTGATTACATTTGATCTGCTTCTGGAGTATGAATTAAGGGATCCAAAGTCAAATTCATATTCACTCTTAACCCCTTGAGAGCTATACATGCTGATTGGTCAGAAATATGGATACATCGTTGTTGCACCAATCAGAGACATTTTAGAGTCAATAAATTCCTGATAAAGATTGGCATAAAAAGATATTTTCAAAGCAGTATTTTAATTGGATATTCAAATGAGTGTAATTAACCAATCATAGGCACTGTATAGGCATGCAGGTATCAATCAATCAATCAATCAATCAATCAATCACTGAAATTTATATAGCGCCAGAACCAAGAAACTTGTACTAAGGCACTTTGGCACAATGTAATACAGAGAAAATTACTTTACAAAAGCATGTTCAAAAAGATGACATTTTAAAAGTCGTTTAAATATGTTGATGGAATCTGCATTTCTGATATGATCTGGAAGCCGGTTCCATTGACGAGGAGCATAGGATGAGAAGGCACGATCAGCAAATGTGATAAGGTGAGTTCTGGGTTCAACCAAATGTGGTGCAGAAGAGGTGGAGCGTAGACGCCTGCGACCAGTCTGAACATGGAGCAAGTTTGCAAGATAGTCCGGTGTTTGTTGATGGAGAGATTTATATGTGAGGACTAAAATCTTTACTGCTCAGGAGGTTAATGGATGAGATGTCAATGCATAATAAAACAAATATTTTGTATTTAATATTACCTTGTGTAAAACCATTAATTTACCTTATCCTTATTACTTTTGAAAGGTGAACCTGGTCAACTGATAGGTAAAATAGTGAAAGGTGATCCTACCAAGGATTTCCATGGATATGTGAACAGCACCGCTACTAGTAAAAAGATTGGCTATGACATATCTAAGCATGGAGACTCTGCATTCCTCTCAGGTATGTAACTATTTTGATCATTTCCTGAATGTTGAAACAATACAAAAACGTAATTATTGTATTCTGTGAACATGCAAGGATAACAATTGTATCATTTAGATGGTGTACGCCGCAAGGGGTCGTCCAACATTATAGCCATTTTGCTTATGTACAAAGCTTGGAATGCTCTAGCCTCTCATGTGTTGTTTAAAACCATTGTATTGAAGATTAATATTAATTAATTATATTTCAAAATATTAGAAACTGTACACACATTTTCCCAGATTTTCTGCTCCTGAAAGCATGCATACGTTGGTTTTGAACTGGCTTGTAATGATATTCCTGGACATTCGCATGTGAAAATTGACAATTTTTAAAACTGTTTTCGATTCCCCTGACTGACGTATTGATATTGAATAGAAATTTAGCAAAACCCCTCAAATTCCCTGAGTGGGAGCAATTCCCCTGTTGATAGTCCCAAGGTGGTCCTCCTCAAATCATGTATAAGTGTACTGACAAAGGCATGATATATACCGACGAAGCAGTGCAGTAGCGAATCAATAAAGGGGTGTTGGTTACATGTAGACCTGTACTACTTTTTAAGCGTAGTGAGCGAAAAGTGATCGGAGTGCCTTAAATAGTGAATGCTCTCCGGGGGCATTTCTAAGCTATTTTATAGTTCAGAAAGTTGATATTTTGCTTTATATTTTCTGACTTTTTTATTTTCGCTTAATGACCATCTGAATTGGATTTTTTTTAAATATTTATGTATCTTTTTCCTTTTTTATTTATATTTTTGTTCTAAGAAAAAAGTCCTGCCTCACAAGAACGCCATTTAAGTTTTGTACGCTTGGGTATATTTTTACCCTCTGGCCCCCCCTCCTGTTAATTACGCTTCGTACGTAACTTAAAATGGTGAAAATTATGGACGACCCCTTAACGGTGTTATGTTTTCTCTGTCTGTTCAAGGGCAATAGATAGATGATGATTGCTTAACTTTTGCGTGTAACAATTCAGAGTGTACAACATCTTTCAGTAATCCACATTTGTCTCATTGATGCGTATATACATACACAGGTGACATTTTAGAAATGGATATCTACGGTTACATGTACTTTAAGGACCGAGCCGGCGATACATTCAGATGGCGTGGAGAGAATGTATCTACTACTGAAGTTGAAGCTACTATCAGCAATGTGGTCAAACTTAGTGATGCCGTTGTGTATGGAGTAGAAGTGCCAGGTGAGTTTTAGATTTAGATTTGAAAAGCATAATTGGACAATTAGGCGACCAAAAACACCTGTTCTACAGGCGGACAGACCTCCAGGTTGGGTCAATCAGTCTCTTTTTTCTTCTTCAAGATCTGTGTAACAATTGTGACATTTTTGGACAAACAAACAAATAAAATTCCATCATTTAGAAGAAAGGGTTGTTTGGGTCTGTAGCACAAGGGGAAGCTTCTTGAAGCCCTTGTACATGTATATGGTGTAGAAGTATCAGGTGAGTATAAACTGTAGAAACAATAGGCAATATATGCCATGTTTTAACTCTAACAGCTTTGTATGCTACAAAATACCACTTCCAAGCGCATGTGCGAAAGGTTTTCGATGACGTAATCAACCGAGCCTATATAGTGAGCGCAGTATACTGCGCGAACGAGTAGCTGAGAGCCGTAGCTTGCCTTTGGGGGTCTGGGTGTTTGGTCCGGGGGCCCCCGGTTCAATCCCTGGTCGGGTCGCGGCAATCTCTCTGTTGATTTCTTTTCCAAAATTGCGATCCCAGTTAAAAAACAGGTTAAGGGGTTAGGGTGGGTCACCCTATTTCGGCCAAATTGTATTAATAAATGTTTACTATTCTATATTTCAGCCAATTTCTTTTCAATAAGTGTTAACTATTCCATATGAAGGCACATTATACATTTAGGCATATTCCGAAAATTTGACTCCTGTGGTTCTTATAATAAAAGTGAAAGTTCCCTTGAAATTTGTAAACGTTCACTGAATGTTCCTCTAAGTTTACTGACTTTGTTTCTTCTATCTGCAGTAAAACTTTGAAATCATTGTAGTACTAATGATTTACATCACATTCTTGATATAAATCTAGGCTGATTATTTTATGCCTTATTTTGCCTAAGTAAACCTGTTACAAATCTTACATCATTTTCATTGATGTAGTAGTTAGTTGATGATAATATTTATCTTAATTCAAATTTTCAACCCTAATTTTCTCTTTTCAGGAACTGAAGGCAAAGCTGGTATGGCAGCCATTGTGGATGAGAACCGAAGCCTAAATCTTGTAACTCTTAATCATAGTCTCAAGCAGTCATTACCGGCCTATGCAAGACCTGTATTCATCAGGATCATGAAGCAAGTCAACACTACCGGTATGTCACATGCCTACACCGCCATTTTATTATGACCAGCATGACTGCCAGTACCTGTACAGGTATTGTATGCTTAGTACCTGTAACAGAGTCACTGGTACTGTGACTGTGCAGCTACTTTGGTGGTACTTTAACAATACCCATAAGGGATTGGATATATATTAACTGCTCAAAAAAAGTTTGGAATTTTTTTTCAATCACAATTTGTTCAAATATCTTGGGATTTGTTCATTTAGTGTAATATATCATGTAAAAGCTGATGTATTTATCTCTACAATGATATCCAATTTTAAGCAATGACTTTTTCCAGTGCTCATCCACATGTATGATGCACGAAATAGTGTTGATTTCGGCACATTCAGATTGTGACCTCCACATGTTCTCAAGCAAGTAGCAGAGCACTGGAGCAAGGGATTGCTTCAAATTTGGTATCATTGTAAAGATGAACACACCAGTTTACATGGATATAAAACTTAATGAACATATCCCGCGATATTTGAACAAATTGTGATTGAAAAAAATAATCCAAGCTTTTTTGAGCAGTTTAGTACCCGCACAGTTAGTTTTCTATCTATGGGGTGAACCATCCAATATCCATCACTATCACATTTTTTTTTTTTTGAATAAAATCTCATAAAAATGGAGGACGATACTCTTAGGTGAATTGTGAATCACCCTGTGGCAATGGTGACTTATGAAACTAATGGAACATATCTCTTTAAAACTTTCAATATGAATAATTTATTCCAATGTTTTTGTTGTTGGTTTTTTTTCTCTTTGATATGCTTCTTGTAATTTTGTTTTGATTTGTTGCCCATTTCAGGAACTTTCAAGCTTGTAAAGACCCAACTGCGAAAAGAGGCTTTCAACCCAAGTCTGGTAAAGTCGCAAGACAAGCTCTACTATCTAGATGGCAAAACTGGCGAATATCAACCCATAGATGGGGCTGTGCATGATGCAATTGTTTCGGGTAGTATACGTCTGTAAATTCTTCCACTACATGACCATTTAAACCACTTGTATTTTTTGTCAATTCAGATTATCATATGACAAAATCCCTTCTCACAATTTTCTGCAGAAGTTTCGTACATTCTTACTATTATAATCCATTTATAGATACTTATATCAAGTTGGATTTCCAGCATAAAATAAGTGTTTAGCATTTATTCACCATCAATACATAAGCATGAGTACAGACATTGGTGGCCTTAACAAATCAGAGCAAAGCTTGCAAAAAATGTTTGGTCACCCTAACACACAACTTGCAAGGCCATATGGGCAAGTCCAAAGTATTATGGTGATAGTGTCTCTCCGCTCACATGAACACTTTTTTGATAGATCACATGGAAGCATAAATGTCAAACCCGACTCTGGAAAGGCTTTTAAATTGTCTGTCAATGTGACGGTGCACAAATATTGATATAAAATTGGATGGATTGAGCAATCAGAAGACAGGAATCTATTCATGCAGTAAATCAAGTCTAATCTCCACTTGGAATGCTGCTATACTTATCACCGGTATTGTCATCTTAGAATCTTTTTTTATATTTGCCTTTGAAAGAAAACGTAATACTTATGCTCTATGTATAACTTAAGTGTGAATATTCTATGAAATCATGTGATTCTTTTGATCAATAATAGCAAACAAATAATCCTTTTACTCTTGGCATTGCCTTTCGTTATATCATGGTTAGACATATTTAAATTATTTATTCTATCTTGAGTAAAGATTTTCTGACTCACCCTGTGCATGAAGGAAGAGGTGGTAGCCTGGGGGAAGTTGGAATATGATATTCTAGATGGGTATACTGCTATCAGATATTATAGCCAGCAAAAAATCTTGATTCACCAGTTTATCCCAACTCTTACTTTTATACATTTGAACCTCTGAAACATTTAATACATTTAAAAGTCCATTGTGACTCTAAAATGCCTTGTACCTGTGTAACCCGAGTTTGGTTTGTTGGTACCGTGACGATTTCAGAATATATATTTAGCGTTGAACTTGAATAATTGAAGACTTAGAGACTTGGAACAATGGGACGATATAACAAAAAGGATGTACACTTATGCAATATATCAACACACTTTATTTCAAATCATCTGTCATATCATAAAAACATGTGGACTAGAGCAATAGGGATGTGTGCTACTACGATGGAAGGCAGCGGTGGAATGAAAAACCTCTATGCATGGATGGGTGGGTTGGGAGAGATGAGTCAAGAAGTATAACAATGTAACAATGGTCAGTAAATAAACAGGTCAAGTCAGGGAACAATAGGGTCAAGCATAGAAGTACAATTGTCTGATTCCATGGGTCAATGCACTGTTACCAAGCAGATGGATGTTGCCAGGCAGAGAGGGACAGGGGAGGGTATGGAGTAGGTCATTCAAAAAGGGAAACAATTAATATAGTAATTAACATATGAAAATTGCATAATGTAAAGCACTAACATTAAAGGTAGATGACCCGATCACATTTTCGTAACACAGAATTATTTCAAACATGGAGATTTTCATATCATATGAAAGCTCGTATTTTTCTCATCATCATACTGAAATTTGACGGCCTAAATCGGTATAATTACGGAGAAATCGATGAAATAACGTCGAATTACCGCGAATGGTGGTAACCACCGATATAGTTTGTGTACTACTCAATGGGTACAGTTCACAGCATCTTGTGCGTCTAAAATAAGAACCATTAGAGCTATGCAACTCAAACTTTGGAACACGACTTTTTTAAGGATGACCTTTCATGTAGAATAGAAAACTTCAAGTTGAAAATCGGAACATCTACCTTTAACAAGACTCAAAACTAACACAAACAAGTTTACACAACAAATAAACAATTGGATGCCACAAATTAAATTCCAACAATTAACCTGGTGATATGCAAATGAAAACCCTAATTAATTAATTAATCAATTAATTCAAATGGCAACATGCAAATAAATGATAACATTTTGGAAAGTTAGACTCAGCCAACTTCAATATCATAACACGCCAGCAATTTTGGAGTGTTTCAAAAGAAACCGCAAATTGTGAACAAACATTTAAAATATCAACGTGGTTCATCCATTAATAAAAACAAAACATTTGCAAGTAAACAAATACCTCAACTTTCATATCATACACATGGCACAAACGCTATAACATGCAAATGTAACCCAGCTCAACAGGGGGTTACACCTGTTTTTGAAAAGATCGGGTGAATCAGAAAGAACACTACAGGCACTTTTTTGTCAAATGTGTTGCAAAAATTGCAGACGTGTATATTCATAACAAGAGTTAGAAAGATAATTTAATTAATTATTTCAAATTTCAATTTCAAAATTCCTTTTTTTTTAGATTTAATGTGATGGGAAAAACACCCTGTTAAAAAGGCCTGACCAACTCATTTTTTGTTGGAATCGTCTAAAAAACGGTGGGGGGGGGGGTGTTAGAAAAGAAATGTTTAGCCCCCCAAAATCTTTGAAAAACAAACAAACAAACAAACAAAAAGCTTGACCAACCAACCCAAGAACAGGGTGTATTTTTTCGTCGCCTAAATGAATCATCTTTCTTACACTATTATTGACTTTGACGACTTTCAAAAACTGTGCCTGTTCTTTCTAACTCACTCTGTATACAATGTACATTATATATTACCTGATGCATTAACATATATTTACTCAGTGTGCTATGAACAGTATATCCTGGACGCGATATTATTTACCGTAAATAACATTTGATACCTTGACGGAATAAAGCGTATATGATGAGACTAATTAGTAGGTATAACATGTTTTGCCAAATGTTGTTTATGGTTAATAAATTTGCGTCCTGGACAATCATTTTGTGGGTGTTTTAATAATTGTATTCTCTTTCAACAAAAGAAAAGGAACAACCTTAAAATTCATTTTCGAAAAAATGAATTTAGATTATAATTGTGAAATATCTTTAATAAAATACATTTATGATATGCATGACAAAGTATGTCCTATATCAAATGAAATACTTTTTATATCTTTATTTTAATAATCTAAAATATTTTATCTTGGGTTTTTGTACAGTGTCTGATTAATATTTTAGGAAAATAACTTTAGCTTATATAATTATTGTATAATATTTGTAAATGCCTTCAAGGCAAAGAAAAGAAAGTCCAAGATCAAATAAAGATTGTTTTATCTGTATCTAAATCATCTGAAAATCGTTGTGTTTTTTTCTAAAATGTCTGATTAATATTTCTGTTCCCATTCAATTAAAGGGGCACTAAGAGATCCTTCATTGAGGGAGCCCTCAATTTTTTTATAAGTTGAGTTTTTCACATAATACGTAAATGCTTATATACGTTCTAACTACCACCTAAAATTATAGAGCTTAATTTGCAGTATTTCATGTGAAATTCATGGATTTGAAAGCGTTTTGAGTTTCGATGAAGATCACATCGAAATTACCCAAATTCATCTTAAAGGCCACAGATAGCTTCTTACTTTTTATTTGTTTCATGTTTATTCAAAATAACCTTGAAGACCACCCATGGCTTGTTGCATGATACATAGTCATTCAATTGGTGGTGAATTTTAACCAAATTATTTTTTTAAAAAGTGAAAAGCACTAATATATACCTTCAGAAATGCTGAGAAAATGTCTATTTTCATTTTTACTGATTTAGTGTCGTGCTCTCTTAAAAAGAAAACAAACGAGCTTTTAAAGAAATTTTCAAAAAAATATTAAATTCAAGGCACAGAAAGTTCAAGATCAAATAAAAGACTGTCAAAGATTGTTTTATCTTTATCTCAATCTTCTGATATGCTTTATCTTGTTTATGTCCACAATGAGTGATTTTTTAATTTGTTCCTTTCAATAAAAGAAAGCGAACAAGCAAGCTTTTAAAGACATTTTATGTAAAATGACTTTCAATCATTATTGTAAAATATTTTTAAAAACATTTATCATGTGCATGGTGAATTAAAGGTATATGACCCGATCACTTTTTGGGGGATATGATTTTTTTTAACATCAAGATATTTTGGTATCAGAAGATTCCCCATATTTTTCTCATTATGTCTGTAAAATATTAGGGGCCAGAAATGTTTCATTTGGAAATTATAGGCTAAAATGTGGTGAATTACTGCCAAAGGTGCAGCCAGTCTGTGTACTACTCAATGGGCACAAGTCTTTTGACCTTGCACTTCTAAAAATAGAACCATTGGAGTTATGCAACTCAAACTTTGGAATGCAACAATTTTAAGGATGACCTTTCATGTAAAATAGAAAACATCAAGTTGAAAATCGGGTCATCTACCTTTAAGTAAAATGTCAAATAAAACACTTTGAAGACTTTTCTCTATATGTCAATCATCTGAAATTCTTTATCTTGGATTGTGTTTACAATGTCTGATTTTGTTTTTCATACTAAGTTAAAACACACCACTCCATTTGTATGCTTCAAAGAAAGTTAGCCCATTTTTTACAGACATATTCAGCTACTTATTAACCCTAACCCGGTTTAGGGTTTTTGACCGGGATCACAATTTTCGAGGAAAAAACACCCAACTAAATCTCCGGGAACCTGCCGGGGACCCTCTGTTCTCAAGCCCCACGTCTCACCCACTAAGCCACGGCCCTCAGCTACACATTCGCGCAGTATACTGCGCTCACTATATAGGCTCGGTTGACTACGTCATCGAAAACCGGCGGCGCATGCGCTTGGAGAGGGACTTAGGATTAGCATTTTTTTAGCACTCAAGGGGGTTAGGGTTAATAGAACACACATAGAAAAAAATGATACCATAATCCTAACCCCGGTTTAGGGTTTTTGAAACGGTGATCACAATTTTCGAGGAAAAAACTTAATCTCCGGGAACCTGTTCGGGATTCAATCCGGGGACCCTCCGTTCTCAAGCCCCACGTCCCACCCACTAAGCCACAGCTACACATTCGTGCAGTATACTGCGCTCACTATATAGGCTCGGTTGACTACATCATCGAAAACCGGCAGCGCATGCGCTTGGAGAGGAGCTTAGGATTAGCATTTTTAGCACTTAGGGGGGTTAGGGTTAATTACGTTTTATAATTTTCTATGCATTTTATAAAAGCAGTGGTCATTGAGTAGCATTACTGGGCACAAAATCTGAGATCCAGTTATTTCATTTTTGAAATATGGAAGTTTAAATACCGGGTCAGGTCCCGTTTTCAGGAAAATCAGGAGAAAATCTTTGTTGTAAAAAATTGTCAATTTCTTCATTGATGTAAGAGTAGAAACACTTTGTTTTACTTGGTAATGTGTTCAAGACAATACCGCATGCCGTCATTTCATTTTTGTATTTGAACTGGTTTCAAAAATTGGTGAAATCAGGACCTGAATATTTTGACTCGCCCTGTATAACAATGGAAATAGTATTTCCATGGTATAACATAAGCAGAATTGAAATGTCCATAGAAGTCTTGTCATTGGTCCATTTGATGTAACGCTCATGAATATAATTCGAAAACATAAATCATAGCCCTCAAACATGTCAAAGGCGATAGTTTTGTCTTTTTAATAATCCAAAGGTTGCAATAGATCAATTCACAAGCTATCTTGTGGGGGAGACTTAGGAAGCATCCGTGGACAATTTTGCACATGATATATCTTTAAAACTACCGTATTTCGTACGCGAAATAAGCCAGGTCAATCAATGCTCAATAACTACTGTTTTTCATAAAGTGCAATGAAATCTATGAAAGCTGGCCACTAATAATATGTCAAATCAATTAACTTTTTCCACAAAAAGTTACATTCAACTCAAGCAAATTCACGTTTGTAGTTGGTATGAAGAATTACGGTTCTACCTATGATTCAAATATTCGAGAAATCACTAAGATATTAAACCTATATTGAAAATCTAACATAATTCAATAGGTGTTATAATAAGTATCTTACTCATAGGTTAATACCAACATTATCTATACTTAAAAGTTCTGCAATCAGTCAATGACACAGTGATGTCATTGCCTCAAGGGGGAAAAATGAACGGCAGACAGAAAGTCATTCCTCTAGCTTTTGGAGCGTTCCTCCTTCAACTTAGGGTTTGTTATTGAATTCCAGTTGGCATGGTTTATTATTCAGTGTGGCCACTCTCTTTGGTAGAAACAGTTTCTCCAGTGCCATCCACGGAGCTTCAGCGCATACTGACATGATAAATGCTGCGGCATATGTCAGGTTAAGATGTCCCAGGAACAGGTAGATCTGAAAGTAAAACGTTTAATATATTAATGAATATGAGTGATCTATAGAGGTTATCTGTGTGTTGGATTAGCAGCCATCATTAATACGGTAAAGTGTTTATGTTCAGAAAGAATAAACAGTCCTCAACAAAGTAGGCTACCATGTAATAAATCCGCTCAAATATCACATTACGGTTCCGTTCCCTGTATGTTATAACAGGATATTTTGTCAATCTGGATTCTGATAGTCCAATTTTTTGTCTTCCAAACTAATTTTCAAATTTTCCCTCTTCAATTTTTTTTTTTTTTTGAAATTGAGTGCACACACACATCACACACAATTGGAAGACAGAACATTTGAGGCCACTTCCCCTATACAAAACGTGTGTAGAGAGGGTGATTATCATTCCAGGTGTTGCCAGTTGGGCTTACAGTTTTGCCAAGGTTTTTAATTACAAGCCCAAATGGGCCAAAACAACAACAATGCCAGGCAAAAAAACCCACATGTTTGACTTCCATTCAATATTAGCGCACTATTTCAAGCGGTTTACGTGTAGGTCCACATACAGTTTTGTCATGCAATGTATGTACGCTTTCATGTCTCGGAGATGTATGCGAAAGTGTGCGTAATGTTGAAATGTCTGTGGCAAGTCTATGCATGCAGTACCAGTAGTCCAGCACAGAACAAAACAAATGCAATCAATGCACAAACATCTGTTTTCTTTCATTCAATGTAAACATTTCAAGAAGCCGAAGACATCGGTCCAAATAAAGTTTGGTGATGCAACGCGTTCCTGTCTCCGAGACACGCAAGATTTTGCGTTTTATTCCGCTGCATAGTCCATAGAGTAACGTTGTAGCCACATAGAACATTCTAATACCAATGGTGTTATATCTGTCTGTTTCAAGTAAGGCAGGCTGCTTGCTTATTTGTTCTTCATTTCATGTTTCCATGATATACATAATGCACCCACCCAACAAGAGTTAATTTGTAGCCCAACTATTTTCTAAGACAATGATAAATAAAGCTCTAATTCAAACTGATGACACAATTGGGCTATAAGTATAATTTTTATAAACTGGCAACCTCAAGTTCTGCTGTGTGTGTGTTTGACCTCTTTAAAAACAGATTTGTATACAATACCAGCTAGTAGTCCTGTATTATATAACATTATATAACAGCTAGCTATAGAAAGCAAGCTGGCTGGCTGGCTGGCTGGCTGGCTATAGAACTATAGCAGGCAAGCTAGCTATATCATTACATGTCCCTATTTTTTTAAATTACGCACGTTTATGCATTACTCATTTTGATATGTGTGGGGTGTACGTCACCGGGGGGGGGGGTATTCAGTGCGATCAGTAGTGGCGTACCCAGGGGGGCCGGTGCCACCCCCCCAAAAAATATCTCGGTGCGATTTTGACCATGCAATTTTTTTGACTGGTTACGCGGGCAACTTCATCACTCCCCCACCCCCCCCCCCCCCCCCACCCACCCATCAAGATTTCAGCTGCTGACGGGAAATAATTGTGCAAGTTTTACGAAAAAATTGTCGGTACCATGCCTTTCGTCGGTACAACTATGGTCGTGCCTGCCTGCCTGCCTGCCTGCCTGCCTGCCTGCCCCCCCCCCCCCCACCCCCGTTTCCAAAAGCTGGGTACGTCACTGGCGATCAGTAAGTGGATGATGCAGTGAAATCACTGCTTCGAGGAAGAGAAATAACCTATAGATGCGTGAGGACCCGTTGCATTGCTGATCCAGCGAAGGACAGGGAGGGCGCAGTGGAAAAGGGCCAGGGGTTTCTTTTTGGGGGGTGGGGGTCTGGTCAGTGGTACCCATGAATTGCCCAGGCTTGTCGCAGACCATTTGTATGTGGAAGTTACTGCTTGTGTGATGTCAGCGAAGGTCAACAGGTTGCCCCATTTGTGATCCCACAATGCAACAGAAGGATAATCAATGGCTTATTTTTCTATTTGCGATAAACCTTGTGTTGTAAATGTGCCAATCGCGATCAATGCGCTGCATCGCACTATCATCGCATTGTCGTCATAGTGATTTTGGTTGTACACTAGACTAAGGGCAAGGCAAAATAAAAAAATAAACCTGTTTAGCGTCCCCTCCCGCTTCCTTTTTTGGGGTCCGCTTCAATTTTCTTTTCTTTTTTCTCTTTTTTCTCTTTATTTCAGTCAAAACTTTTTCAGGTTCGCAATGTTTATCGCTTACCAGGGCGGTTTTGTACGTAAAGTGGGGGGAAAATAAAACAAAAGGGCCTCTTCCTTCCTTTTTTGAAAAAAAACCTGATGCTAAACATGTTTTTATTTTTATTTTGCCTCTAGCCCAATTCAAGCTGTACTGAGGTGTAATAAAATAAATCCTCAGCGTTGAAAGAACTAGTATGCTTGGGCCCAGATTTCAGATTTGATCAAACTTAGATCACAGAGAACTACTCGAGTATTTTGCTGGGCTCGGGAGTCGGGCTCTGGAGTCGGACTCGCGCAGTCCATTTATTAATACGGCCTACGGGCCAGATTTGAGAAAAAAACAGAAATAAATAAGCTTATTACTCAAATTCGGCAATGCCTGTAATGCAATGGGTTATTTTAACATAGATTTGGTAAGAAAAAAATATTATTCGTTTTCCAAGATGAAATTCCCACCTTATTTCACCGAGTCTCGCAACACTCATTTCCCTATTCGTCGAAAGTTACTGATGACCGAATTATACACATCACTCATATTTGGATGCTGTCATGTACATCCGCGTGCCTATTTTTGCTTACCGTTTTCAAAATAGTATGATTTGTTGGTTATATAATCTTGACATATATCTCAATCATATTGCCGAATATCGTGCAATTTCAAGCCTATCTTCTTATTCAAATTGTGACTTCAATGTTAAAATCTACTTGTTTGAACCGAATTTCGTTATTACATATGCGGAGTCATTTGGTGGGGCGCCCTCATCATTATTTATATTGACACGCGTGCCAGAATGTATGGGACAGGACTAGGCAACAATTATAATGACTTGATTCAGGCAATTTATTCCTTGCATGTAATAATTTAATTTTCTCTATTTTAATTCATGACACTGGGATAGGGCATGCATTAAAGCCCCCCCCCCCCCCCCCCCCACCACCACATACACACACCAATGCTACGGGGAATGCGGGGGGGGGGGCTAAACCAGGATGACTACTTTCTTTCCCTTTCTTTTTTCTCTTTCTAGCCTCAAATGTCCTTGTTTTTTCTTTAATGTTGAACAACAACAAATTCTGACATTATTTGGGAATCATGAAGAATCCGGACTTTTTGTGGTCCATTTCGACACGAGAGCCTGTTTTATACAACTTTCTTGACCACGGCTTTGATACTTTATCCAGAGTAATAAATCATCCCCTCCTACACCATTAGTCTGATTTATGTCACACCACCTGTGTCTTGCCAGCGTGCTTGCTACCATTTCCACCGCTGTCCTAAGCATGGCTCAAGGCTCTTTAGTCTGGGTGTAACTAGAAGCCCTATATATTACTTTTGAAAAATGTTGTTGTATTAAGAAATTCCAACTTTTAACTTCAATTTGTCATAGAAACTAGTGCTATATTATATTTTGTAAAAACAAAAGTTCAAATTTCGGGGGGAAAAAAATCACATTATATTATCCGAAGAGCAGATTTTAGTTTTAAAACTAGCCCACATCTGGCTGAAAGTCACCACGTGTGCTAAGTCATGTGGCAAGACTGCAGCTCCTACGGGCTTGCTATATATTAATTTCTCCTCTTCAATTTGAGATATTGTTCACGAAGATCGGTTAACAATTACGAACGCTACACCAAAGAGAATGAGACAAAGTGCAAAATTCATTTCCGCAAACACACATGATAGTGTGACAGGGCAAAGTATGTGTATGGGCTGCATTTATCAATTGAAGCTCCCCACTATTGAACGAGGCTGCGGGTAGAATAACTAAATGCTAAAATGAAAAATGGACTTTTAGTTTGAACACAGCTCAATCAATCTTCACACATAATATTTTAAATTAAAGAGAGGACTACTCCAGATATACCTGTTTCGTGATATGTAGCCCTACTTGATAGCAAAATTCATAAAAATGCCTATATTCCCTTATTTTTTAATTTTCAAATTCCAAATGTGTATGATTTTCGTTAAAAAATGGTGAAATTCAAAATAATGGTTTGAACGGGTTAATCAAATTCAGTGGTCTGCTCCGACAACTTATTTCCTGGGTGTTTTTTCGTTCCTAAGTAAAATTCCATGGTTTGACACCATGTTAACACCATTAGGCCTACAGTGTTGCCGGTTACGATCACAACAATGTACACAAGTGAACACAATAGTACGGAATGCTTATGGCTTAATGATGAAAATCGAAACAAATATGGTGAACATTCCTTAAATTGGAAGCAGATTTCAATTGTGATTTCCTAAACTGATTTAGTAACGTTCTGTGATGTTTTTTACGGAAAATACAGTAAAGATAGGTTTATAAGTCCAGGAATGTCTTTCCTCTGATAGTCAAACTTAATTATAACCGAGAAAAAAATATGTGTAGAAATGCCAGACAAGCAGAACATGTAATCATTTGTAATTTATTTTGTTTTCATCAACTCACCATAGTATAATCGGTGTAGTGAAGTGGTGAGATCCAAGAGCACTGGTAGGAAAATATCAAAATTGGATGGAGTAGATAGGCACAATAGGTAAGTCTGGCAAATGGTACCCAAATGGACCAACTAAGAAAGACGTTAACAGGACCTGATGTATGAAAATACAAAGAAAGAAAAAAGTGATTCTGATTATTAAATGGTCCCCAAAATTGACATCGGGACCTGTTCGAAGTTATGTAAAGCTGCTCAAAAAAAGTTCGGAAATTTGTTTTCAATCGCAAATTTTCCAAATATTTCGTGATATATGCATATTGTGTTTCATATCAATGAAAAGCTGAAGTGTTCTTCTTTCCAACGATACCTCATTCGTAGCAATCATCTGTTTCAGTAGGCCTACTGTTTGTGAATGTGGGGAGGTCTCATTCAAAATGTGCCAAATTCACCACTATTTCGTGCTCAAACATGTCAAAAGAACAACTCTTCAATGAAGTTTTACATAGACAGCTACACTGTGAAACGCTGTTTAAAACTTTTTAACAACTACTGTTTTTCAAGTATCTTGCTCAAACGAATGTTTAAATGCGCAAAACTTGTTTAAGTGGGGTACTTGAAGAACCCCCGTTGTTTAAAACTGTTAACATCATTTTTGCTGTGTTGTAGAGAGTTGCTCTTTTGACTTTTGTCGACGATTTTGGCACATTCAGATTGAGATCTCCGCATATTCTCAGGCACGTTGCTGAGCCTGGGACATTTTCATATTGTATTGCATATCAATTGAAAGCTGATGTACTCATCTTACCAGTGATTTCAGATTTGTAGCAATTGTTTCAGAGCTCAGCCACGTACTTGAGAATGTGGGGAGGTGTCTCAATCTGAATGCCAAAATCATCACTATTTGTCCTCAAAAGTCAACAGAGCATCTCTCTACAACACAGCAAAAATGTTATTTAACAGTTTCAAACAACGGGGGTTCTTCAAGTACCCTGCTTAAACAAGTTTTGCGTATTTAAACATTCGTCTAAGCAGGGTTCTTGAACAACGCCAGTTGTTTAAAGGTTTTAAACAGCATTTCACAGTGTTGCTGTCAATGTAACACTACATTGAAAAGTTGTTCTTTTGAGCACGAAATAGTGGTGAATTTGGCACATTTTGAAAGAGACCTCCCCACATTCACAAGCAGGTGGCTAAGCACTGAAACAAGGGCTTGCTACGAATGAGGTATAGTTGGAAAGAAGAACAAAGCGGTATATTGGTATGAAACACAATATGAATATATAACGAAATATTTGAAAAACTGACGATTGAAAACAAATTTCCGAACTTCTTTTGAGCAGTTTATAATGATATAAAGAAACACACACACAGAAGGATTATGGTGAGTCTGGGTACTGGTATCCAAATGGAAATGGCAAACAATTGTATTGGCAGGACTATGTAAGGAAATCTGGTTAACATTTCCTCAAATGAACCGTGGACATACTTCCATGAATGAACTAACTAAGAAAGGTCAATGATCCTCTGCCTATCACTTTTATACGGGTGATTTAGCTATTGGCCGTCATTAATCCTCCAAATCCCAGATTGGGTAAAAATGGAAAATTTAGTAAGAGTATGCTATCTAATATAACGTTCAACCATGGACTTATTTAAGTCCATGGTTCATTCAACACGGTATTAAAGATGTAACTTGTTCATCCGCCTATTCACAGGCATTGGGCTTAAGGGGGGACTCAAGGAAGTCACTTTATGAATTTTGTGAGTGCTGTACTTTTTTGAGCCAAATTTTAAAATAAAAAAGTTTCCATTTTGCCCACTTTTTTAGCACTTTTGGTTAAAATTTCAAAAAAAATTAGATTAGGTCAAAAAATGAGAAATACCTCCCTTAGTTAGTGTCTTCACATCATAATCAAGCGATTTTGGGCATTTTTTACTCAAAATATTTTTGTTAGCTTTGTTCAAAAAGATTCGGTCCAAAAAGTGAATTTTGTGATTTTCTCCAAAAATCAACATTTTTGGTCAAAATTGACGCCAAATTTGGATTCTCTGATCCATTTCCTTTCCAAAAATATATACTTTTATATGCATTTGATTAATAAAAAAAAATCAAATCAAAAACTTCCTTGAGTCCCCCCTTAATTGGGACAGATCATGATGGCATGGAAGGATCAGGAAAGCTGAGAAGGTTAAGTGACAATTCCACGTGTAAACGTTGATGTTCCCCTAATATAGGCCTATTTTAGTATTAGGAGGTATCTTTAGGAATGGAATTTGACCACAAAATATGTGGCTGAGATCACAGTGAAAAATTAACTTCACCTAATCGTACATCGCATTCAGTAAGCATTTCCAATCTGGTTCTGGATCGAAGGAAAAGACAGGAACACAAAATCTTTTATTTCGATGAAAGTGTCTGCGTGACCTGTTTACGAGATGCTCATGGCACTTGATTACAACCTAACAGGAATTTTTGTTCTTTAATTATATCATGTCTCCACTGATGTGAGTTTTCGAACAATCGAAGCATCCAGCTGATAAGCAGGTTACTGACTTGTCAAGTACTCTACAAAACGTTCACAGGTAATCGGGTTATAATCGGGTGCCCCGGGGTAAAGTGCCGTGCTTTATCATGCTATCCCTCCCATACTCTTACTCTTAGCCCCCCCCCCCCCCCCCCCCCCCCCTGCCCCTCCCCAAACAACAAACAAACAAAAACAAAGTTGGTCTCAGAAACATTTTGCTAAGTAGGAAAGTGCCGAGTTTGTGTATTGAAAAATGTTTGCTTCTTAACTATTTTGTCCTATTTGGAGCAAATTCTTTAAATATTTACAAACGTAATGTAACTCGAATTTTTGAAAAATGTGAGTTTCAAACTTGGAAGTTTTTAAAAAATCGAGTTACGGTTTTTTTTCTTTTTGATCCAAACTAACGGTACATTTTTTTTATAGAATGATGTTTGCTTAACTATTTTGTCCTATTTGGAACAAATTGCGTCACTTACTTAAACATTTACAAACGTAACTTGAAATGTTTAAAAATTCGAGTTTTTTCTTTGATCCAAACTATTAATGGTGATTTTGTTTATTGAATGATGTTTGCTTCGTAACTATATCATACTATAACATTGGATGTTGTTGCATCATGGACGGGATCATGGACATACTCCTAATCCCCAAAGGGAAGTCAGCTTCTTGGCATTCACATCCAGGGGGACCAGTCAGGTAAGTACCGTAATCATCCGTGTGAACGAAAGCGCGAATTAATTTTAATCAGTGGTGCTTTTTCGTGCAAAACAACGCAGGGCCCTATTAATAAATCACCAATTTCAGAGAATAAGGGTGTCATCCTCTTCGAATTGACCGTGCCATTCGAACCCAACATTATTAATGCCCATCAAACAAAGATCGACCGATACTCATCTTTGGTCTCTAACATAGTTGACACAGGCTTTGATTGCTCATTAATCGCCATTGAGATCGGCTCAAGGGGTTTGATTGACACGGACAATAAGAAGAGGATGACTAGTATCTTCAGGCAACTGAAAAGCTCCACAAAATATTCTGAACTCAAAAACAATATTTCAAAATCCGTTCTTACCTCATCATATTCCATCTACAATGCCAGACATGAGCCGGAGTGGAACATACAGGAGCTCATTTAGATTTTTTTGTGCCGCCATGATAGTTTTTCATTTTGTTGTTTTTGTTTATAAATTCCGTTGTTTTGCTTTCTTTCAGTACCGTATTAATTTGTTTGTTCTTGTATTATGTAACTCCCATGCCTGGGGTCAGCACAGGCCCTAGATGTTCTTGGGTTTGTGTGTTTGCTTCTTTATATTATTATAATAAAGCTGATGAAATAATATATATATAATCCTTGTTATGGTCACTTTTTCCTTCTTTGAGAATCCGCGTTAAGGGTAGTTTTTGAGAGTGGATTCAAACGGATGATTACAACATTTCAACATGAGTGCCCCACATGCACCCGGATTCACTCGATGTCATCCCTCATACAATACATGATGGCAGGTAATATGGCCATCTACAGCACCATACCAACACAAGACGCACTGTCAGTTCCCACGACAATTCTCAATCATTTCACCCAATTGTGTTGTGGTTATGTTGAAAGAAAAAAGGTTTCGTTTCAAAATTTCAATGTGTGACCAAAACGATATCTGTGATAAAAATAAATGACAAAAAGTGTCGAGCGAAAGGGCAGTCGAACCCACGAAATTAGACTATTATGTTATCAGGGGCCGCAAACTTATTCTCGAAACCACTTAGTGCTTAAGCATGCAGATACTAGTTTGGGGTAACTCGATTTCTTTTTGAACTTCGAGTTACGTTAGTAAATGTTTAAAGAAGTTTCGTAATTTGCTCCAAATAAGACAAAATAGTTAAAGAAACATCATTCAATGAAAAAAATTACCGTTAGTTTGGATTAACAAGAAAAAAACTTCGAGTTTGGAAATTAAATTATCTGACGGAATTAAAAAGATAATGTAATTCATACCACCATATCCCGTAACACATACAAATGCTACCCAAGCTACAGCTGATGACCACAGAAATCTGGACACAGTTTCGTAGAATACGGCTTGTGGTTGTGTCTGATAGTTGCCGTGATATGTTCCATAAAGACCATATACAATGCCTATACTTGAAGCTATTGCGGAGCACCAACCTACTGCCAAAAATACCTGAAATGGGTGTGAGACATACGCATTTGAAGACAGAAAGAGGAATAAGAAAGATCAAATCAATAAGAGTAATGGTATAAGGATATATTTGCGGGCATAGCCGTGGCGTTTTATTTGATGTTATGGTCCGTTTTGGCTTGTCATGGAAGTAATTTTTAAATTCAAAAACAAAAATAAACCGTAATATTGATACCAGTTGAAACATTGAAAACTAAGAGATGAAATATAAGGACCATCAAGATTTGTTTTCTCCACCAAGGTATGTTTCCGAGGCAGTATAGTATAATAATGATCTGAATTAAGGGGCATTAAGATATCCGGAGGATTTGTCAAAAAATAAATTGATTATCTTTACCTTATATGTAATATGTAGAAACCCATTATCTCACTCATTTAATGATTTCTTTAATTAATAAAAATGAAAACAAAAGACATTTTCTCAGCATTTCAGAACGGCCTCTTAATGCTTCCGTTTTTCTTTTCTTTTTTGTAATCTTGATTAAAGATCGCATCCAATTGAATAAGGGAAAACATTACTTTGCTTCAGATAATAAATCACAGAGGTATCTTCAAGGTTATAGTGAACATGAAACAAATTTAGTAGAAAGATCTGTGGCCATTTAGATAAACACAAGTATCACATTTTGCATGAAATAGTGCAAATTAAACACTGTCTTTTAAGGTGGTGTATGGTTAGTACATGTGTAATCATACGAATATGTGAAAAACATCTGCACAAATTGAGGACTCCCTCCTCCCCCGCAGGATCTCTTATCAAATCAGTACCTTCGGTATTGTCAATCTTCGTCCTTTAACCTTATGGAATATATATCCTGTGATTATCCCCACTAAGTAGCTATTGATTCTTGTCCACGGTTTCACTGTTACATAATCACTTGCACCATTTATTGGATTGTCAGTAAAACTCCTGTCACAAAAAGCGTCGTTAAAAAATATTAAGTTAGAGTTTCATAAAACCATCCCCTACTCCATCTCTACGGTAGTTTGGCATACATAAAGGGTTCAACAAAAGAAAGTCATACACTTTCTTTAGGTCCTTTAGAGTAACTTCCGATTATTTCTTGACCAAACAGACTAGTTAGACATTTGGATGAATCTTTCCGGCACAATTTGATACCAAAGTTGCCACCTAACAATAAAGATAAACCATGATTAGCACCATTTAAAGAAAATTAGTCACTTTTCAAAAGTCACATTTTCAACGCACGCAAGCCGCGAGAAAATGCTGTGTGTGGCACTTGAATGGCCGGGAATGAAATGGATATTGATCACACAGTGGGGATGCGTTGGGTTGTGCCTGAACGAGCGGGCTATTTGATTATGAACAGGTAACACGTGGTCTTTTCTTCCCGCGTATGGTCAGAAGTCACAAACTGGTCCAAAAAAAAGTTTCACTTCTAATAATGTTGAGAAATGCACCAATTCTGATTAAACGGGACAAAACTTAAGTTTTACATACTTAATGACCCACAAACTATATATTGTTGGAAAGCTTAAGATTCAAGGTTTTTTATTTTTGCAAAAAAGAATCAAATTATACAGGGTGGAACATAACAAATTTGATCGTTTTTGCTCCTCACAAAATAGTTTGATAGTTTGTACAATTAGGGTTTAGCTGAAAATAGTCACCAAAATCAGAACAACCGCAGAAGGTGCTACCAAATTTGCTAAGAATCATTTGCCCAAAATGTACACAGGAAAAGTACAGGGTGTCTAAAATTATGATGAAATAATGCATAAAATTAATGTTTGTATATAATATTCTATGAAATTTATTTAGCAAGGACCATTTAATTTAAAAGAAAATGATTATCAAAATGAACTACATGAATATCGTTAAAGTTCCTTTTATTTTGAATACAGGGTGGTCCAAAATAGGTCTAAATAGCAAATTTTTCATAAATCTATGAACAATTCTGTGAAGAAACACTTCTGGCTTTTTTAGTTAAATGTTTTACTACCCAGGGTAGAAAAGGACTGAAGAGTCACACAAATGAAATAGAGAGACTGCGATTTGGCCATTGTTTAATCAATAAAATGAATAAAACTGTGTATTTTTTACATTAAAACACTCCCTGAATTGAACATCATATTCTAGTAGAGAATGTCTAGATAACAATTCAATATTAGTATTCATAGTAGCAGGCACATGATATTAACACATATGAGAAGTTTGAAAACTTTCCTATGTATAATTTTAAAATGGCATCAATTTCAAAAGTTCTAGTTTTCCGCTATTTTGTGTACAAACCTATGGGCTCCTCGTCCACCGGCTCCTCATCCACCGCTCCCACCCTTGACTCACTCGACGTTTAGATTGATAACTTTACTGTTGCTAAACATGTGGCTATAATTATTTTTTTATTCGGTAGCTGGATAAATTGTCTTTAATATGATACCAAAAATGTTATATTTTTTTGACAACTTCTATTTAAAATAGAGACACGTATCACGATTTTAAGGATTTTTTGAAACGATCCCACCTTATTTGATATACCTATTAGTGACCTGTGACCGTATAGTGTATTGGAAATGTGACTTTTGAAAAGTGACTAATTTTCTTTAAATGGTGCTAATCATGGTTTATCTTTGTTGTTAGGTGGCAACTTTGGTATCAAATTGTGCCGGAAAGATTCATCCAAATGTCTTAGTCTGTTTGGTCAAAAAATAATCGAAAGTTACTCTAAAGGACCTAAAGAAAGTGTATGACTTTCTTTTGTTGAGCACTTTAGTTATGATGTACAGTGTTACTGATAGTGTGTCTCAAAATTGTGTACAAAATGAGAGAGCTGGTAACTTTTAAAATATAGCAAGCCATTACTTTGTTTCTAAATGTCAAAAAAACCTATACTGACGTTATACTGTCAAATTGTCAAATAAATACATTAGAATCTTTTGGAGAATATATCCAATTACGTGTTGAAGGTTGGAACTCCCAACCCTCAATAAGACTGGTAATATTGCATCAAGGACTTTTAATTGAACATGTTGAACCAGAGCTTGGTCGGAACTAACGAAATGTAGCTATAATCAAGTCTCCCAATGTTTGAAGTACGGTATTGCTAACTACAAATCGAACAATAATTTAGTCTAAACTATTAATTGCATTTATATTTTTCATTATTTTTATAGAGTTCTTGAACGGAACACACTCCCTCACAGCAACTGAATCACGCGTTGAAAAGCTTGCATTGGAATTTATTAGATCAATACAGTAAAAGTGAAAAAAAATAATTCTTACAATTTTGCACCCAATTTTGGGGGACATTCTGTAGTTATAATTGAATTTGACAAAAATGTTTTCTCTATATCCTTTGAAATAGTTTAACTTACTCTTGTAACATTCCCGGAGCGAGATCATACTTCCACGCTAAAACGGCAATACTTGTGAAACAAACTGTTACAAGTAGTCCTATAAAAGCATAGCCAATCGATGAAAATCTGAAGCAACAAAACAAGTTTTATTAAGACAATATTGTGTCTCTGGGAACTGTTCTCACGTTTATAAGGCCCCTTGCAATTAAATGTGAGTTTACTGTTGCGTTTTTGAAAAGCAGGACGAGGTAACTATCTAAAATTAATATTGTAATATTTTGGGGTAAAGTCACCTGATTTAATATTGTCGGCATTGTTAACTATTATCCAAGGTACGAATACAATTCAAATGATGTTAATTATGTCCTACCACCACCTACTGCCTTGGCTTTGCATTTTGTTTCTTTTATAAAGGAGTCTACTCATATTTGCATCCCTATTTTAAATATTAATGAGATACTCGATCGATGTTTGTAAAAAAAAATCGTTACGCTAGCTCGGAGAATTTTAAAGATTGTCATCATCATCATCAGTTAGGGGGGGTGGGGTACCGCGCCATTTTGTCCCGAAGCAATGGTTATGACGTCATATTTTTGTCGATTTTCAGAACTCTTGTATTGGATTTACGTGCAAAAAATATGCCCTTGGCATCATACTTTCCCAGGTGTGCAGTTCATTTTAAATTTCAGATGTTCTAAAATGGATGGTTTTCTAAACAATTCGAGAAAGAAAATCGAACTGCACACCTCAGGATTGCAAAAAAAGCATAAAACAAGTCAACTTTTTTGTGCCTTTGAACAGAGTGGCGGCCGGGATTGTAGAATTTAACACAGTGCATTAACCCATGACCCATGATATAAATAAATTATTTGCGTTAAATTTTTTTCAATTAGCACGGTTAGTCTAGTGGAAAGATAGTCGCTTGAGGAGCGAGAGGTTGTGGGTTCGAGTCCCATTAGGAGCACTTTTTGTTTTATATGCTGGATTTGCTTAGCATCATCTGTATTGCTTGCCCACGCGGACACCACACTGCTGGCGTTTACCGTATCAGGCATACGCCATTTTTTTCTCGAAAATGTCAAAAAAAATTACCGTTCTTTTAAAAATAAGAATTATAATCAAATTACAAACACATTTTGTGCGAGAGCAACACACACATTTGGCAAAAATGGCACAATAAAAATCCGTTCGTTATAAATAAATGGACATAGTTAAATAATAAAACTATCACAATTACAGTCGTAAATCTCTGTGGCGTGCGTAGGTTGGCCATGTCGTAGCAATCGGAAATCACGGGTTCGAATTTTCCCATTATTTTTCTATTTTTTAAACTTGATGGTATATTAATGTAACATCATTGTTATGTCAATTTTTATCAATTATAAATGCCGCCCATGCGTTTATAGTTTTCTTTTTATTTATTTATCTATCATAAATGTATCCTTGATTTATTTAACTTTGTCTATAAACAATTAAAATGCGTAAACAATTATATTATTGCTCGATATAGAGTGATTTAACTTGAGTTCAGTTTGATAATATGATAGCAAAACTTGTTGTAAAACCATTTTACCAGTGTGTCCAACAATTTCACACTTTGGTAATACATTTAGAGATGTCACTTTTAGCTTGTTATAGCTAGGCTCAATATAAGCAAGTTTGCGACCTCTATAATTTTAGGCTGGTAACACAATCCCACCGTGCATTTCGTTAAAACAGTGTACATTATTTTTCCACGATACGTATCACGTGATAACCACGATCGATTTCGCAAAATATTGCAAAATGGCGCGGTACCCCAGCCCCCCCTAATCATCAGTTACGCATTTCGTCTTTGTTGACATGGCGCCCTCACTTATCAGTTAGTAAATGCCAGGTATATCTGTCACTGGCCAGTTCTGCTAGATTTTCTGCGTTTGTATAGTCAATATTTAGTTCTTGCAATTGTTTTTGGATCATTCTTATCCACGTCTGTTTTGGTCTACCTTGTGGTCTTTTAACACTTCTTCCTATTTCTGCTAGGGACATCTTAGCTGGGGTTTTCTCTGGGAGTCTTAGGAGATGATTGTGATCGTAAACAAACCTGAAATATTACCCAGAATGCACTAGAAAACTCAAAAAAAGTTCGGCGGTTTTGATGTGACGTCATGCGCTGAAGCGATTGCGCAGTAATCAATTGCCGTGCCTACGAATATGCTTCAAATGCACACATTTCAATACAAAGCGACAATTGCAAGTTTCGTGCAGAGTTTTTTACTTCCCAGAAATGTTTTCCCAACCCGGAAGTATTGCAATTGCGGCTCATCGGCTAATTTTATCGTCAGAAAAGTGTTAAAAAGCTTATGAAAAAGCTGTAAACAATGAAATAATTAAATATTTTAAAAATATTACATATATCACGCGGGTGACTTTTGGACGCGCGCGGGCAACAGTAAACTCACATTTAATTGCAAGGGGCCTAACAAATAAGCAAGAAAAACGCTAATCGTATACTACACTACTCATAAAGAATAGAGGAACGGGTGTGTGTCATGACATATAGCAAAACTGCAGCGAATTCAAAACATGGCTGCCAGACTTGTGACGCTCACGAAGAAGTATGATCACATAAGTCCTGTTCTGGAGACCCTGCATTGGCTCCCTGTGAAGCACCGGATCGTGTTTAAAGTCTTACTACTGACATACAAATCACTTCACGGCAGTGCACCTGTGTACTTATCTGAACTTCTACACCGGCATGTGCCCGGGCACAGTGGTCTTCGATCTGCTTCTCAATGTCTACTCAAGGTTCCGCGGTACTCAACAATGTCACATGGTGTTCGCGCTTTTTCAACTAGCGCCCCGATGTTGTGGAATCGGCTTCCTCTTCGAATTCGTGAGGCAAAGACCATTACTCAATTCAAAAGTCATCTTAAAACGCACTTGTTTCAGATCAAGGACATTGACAATTGGAGGCTGTAATTACTCACTTGCATGCACGTTCCACTTCTTGTGTATCTTGCATAGTTTATCTCATTTCATATTATTGTTCGGGTGCTCAAGATACTTTCCTGTGTAATATGTATTAATATTATATATGTTGTGTATGTTATTGCTTTTAAATTTTTTATGATTGTATATTTACATTATATTGCATCATCTCATGTTATTATTGGTGCTCATGATACTTTCCAATGTATGTAATAGTATTATGTTGTGTATGCTATTGTTTTTATCCGTACTTTTTAAGACTGTATACTTTGGTCAATTTGCTTGTATTTTTATCATGGTGTAAAGCGCCTTGGGGTCAATGTATTGATGGAAGGCGCTATAAAATGCGTTTTTATTATTATTATTATTATTATTATTATTATATAAAAGGCACCAGTACTTCAAAAGGTTTTAAAATACGTAGTATTTGTTACAGATATGGTCAATTGTTACCCAAACAATATAGTGTAAGGTGAAATTATGCGTGTCTTCCAACACTTGAACTCACGAGTCACGGTCCACACACTCCTATAGGACAATAAAGAACTGATTTTGTCAAACATTGTAAAAGATACACCTACAGTTTTAAAACGAGTCACAAAAACTGGTATATCCTTGGTGTAAGACATTCATAAGTTAGACTAATGTCAACACCCCATTAATAAATCAAGCTGTAGGCCTACTCCTTTAATCCGTCAATAGAGGATTTCATGCTAGGTTAATTCCGTGCTGTAATACACCAAGGATAAACCGAAAAACTGGCATCTAGTAAGACCTCCACGTACTATTAATGTTAGGCTACAATCTTAACGATCCCGGGCAAACTCCATCCGGACTCTGCGATGCTACTTTGGGTTCGAAATGGGACCGGTGGCTGGTCTTTTGGCATGCATACCATCTTCATGCAAACCGTTTTCTCACTGTTTGGTTGGATGCACGAGCACCAATTACCCTCTGAGAGTCTCTAGCTAAGGAATTGGCGGTCCTTTGACGATTTCAGTGTGTGCCAGTGTTCATTAGGTATTGCTCCTAATGAGGGGTAACAATGCAGCCTTGACCTGGCCTTCTCGTGTACAGACCATCTTTCTGAAAGTTTCTCCACACAGACGGTTGATGACACGTACTGCCACACCAGTGCGTATACAACAGCCACCTGTCGCTGTGATTGCGTTCAAAGAGCTGGAAAGCTCTAGCAGATTCAACTTCAGTTATAGCTGGCGGCGAACACCATCACGTAGAGCCAGAAGGCAGACAGAACACACAATTTGAAAAAGCAGTATCCTTTTGCAAGAATTGATGAAACCTTGCGATGACAAGTGCTTAAAACCAAGCACCTAACAGGGCTATTAATTGCCTATGAGGACGCTTATTGCCTATGTCCAGTCTTTGTCAAGCTGTTAGAAGACACGCATGATTTCACCTCAAGTCATAACACACACCTGTTCCTATAAAAAAAATGAGCCACGGAGAGAGGATGCTTAATAACATGAAACCTAACCATAAAAAACGATCTAAAAAGTGGACGGCGTATATATTATAACCTTGATAATATATCTATAGTCTATCCATCGAAGAGCGATCTTTGGTGCTCGGATGGGCAGGGGAGATGAGCAAAAATAAGATGTGCTGTCTTCTGGCGTATATTTGATATTTGTCGTAGGATCCCATTTTATTCCAACCTCCAGTCGAACCGCATCTATAATGTGAATTGAAACAATTAAGCTGCCTTATGCAAAACACACAACACTGTTCCAATGCATATTATTCTCATCACACGCATGCACATAGCAGCTACGTCTATTGTACCATTCAAAGAGAGACAAATATTGAACCATTTGCGCATTATCTGAAATCAAAAGGCTTTGAAATCGTCACCTGTGATTTCGGCCTATGAATAGAATCACAAAGCTGAAAAAGATCGCAGGTGATGGACTTTGAACATTTACCATAATCGTCACCTGTGATTTCGGCATATGAATACAATCACAAAGCTGAAATAGATCGCAGGTGATGGACTTTGAACATTTACCATAATCGTCACCTGTGATTTCGGCATATGAATACAATCACAAAGCTGAAATAGATTGAAAGTGATGGACTTTTAACATTTAGCATAATGTAGGCATATGGTAGGAGGCCACATTTAATTTTTATTTGCTATTAAATACATTTTTTTTTCCAGGTTGGCCGGGCCTACGATGAAATGGTTGTAAAATGATATGAAACTTCGTATCCCTATGTTCTGTCTGCATGTCCGAATCAATCAGATTTCCTTGTTAAGTATAGAAAGAAACACATACGCTTACAATGATATGGTATCAATATTGAAAGATAACCATTTTCATTTTCAAACAAATATTATAAAATTTGAACGTTGACGAACTAAATAAAGTTTATTTTCTGACTTGTAAAATGAAAGGTTGTCTTCATCGGGGTCTATCACTCTACATGTACCTGTTCATAGAGGCCTGTAGTACAGTAGAGCTTAAAACTAAAAGACCATTCATGTCTAAACCAGGGTACCTTGATTGAAGTAATTGATTCTCACTTAATGGATCGTTTAAGGTGACACATCTCAAAAAAACTACTCCGCCCACTTCCTTTGTAAATTGTTATGTCAATAAAACCAACGGGCGAAAAGTAAATACACCAAATGACCTAACATAAGGTGCAGTGGTACTGGCATGTTAAAGATGAGATGCAGCCAGTGCTTGCCAAATTGAAAGCATTTTTTGAAATGGTGAAATTGGAAGGGAAAGCTACCTGTCTTTGCAACGTCAATTAAATTGACTCTCATGGCACAACTTGGGTTATGATGATAAAAGTAGGTCGGGTAACATAATTATTTTTTATTATGGCCGTTTTTCACTTTATTGATTCTATCGATATTTTCTCCAGAAAATAGCCTCCTCTCCCAGTCAATGGAACGGCTCGGTCACATGATTGGAAGATCGGTCTCAGATGGATAGACTATAACGTAGGCTACATACTATTATTATTGATCTGAAAAGCTTGAAACATCATTACATATCACGCATACCTGTACAGCAAAACGAGGATAATCGGGCTAATGACGTAAAATTGCATATCGTTAGCCAAATACCAAGACCAACCCATGCACTGAAATTGAAACAAAGAAATAAACAATCATAACAAGCATATTTTCTATTGCAAATGATTCCTCTGACTGAATTGTGACATTTCACTTGAATTATACTTTGTTGACGCATAATATCTACATGTTAGGTGACCAAGAAGAAGTTAACAAGTTTAACCGAATTATTGATATCATCTGGGACTAATAGTCCCAGATATCATTAACCAAAAAGCAGATTGCCAATTTTATTATTTACACACGTTACCTCATCAGCTGTAATCGCAGGGTACAAATTGTTAATGTAAAGAAGATTTGTCCACCAGTATTTTTTGCAAAGTGTGGTAGTACTAGTATATCCTGGAACATCCATGTATAACGTATAACTTGTTGGACCACTAACAAAGTGCGGAACAAGTGTAGTCCACATGAGGATAACAAGCATATACACCGGCGTCAGTCTGTTGAAGGTTAAATGAATAATTGCTTTGTTTTGACAACCAAAGTATAAGCTTAGTATGTACTTCTTACAATCGAGTGGGGAAAAGTGTACCAGTATCGTTCAATTCTGGAACACAAGCTCAAGCCCCGGGGCCGGTCCCCAGAGGAAAAAAATAAGAGAGGGGAGGGGAGGGGGAGAGGAGGAGGGAAAGGGGGAGGAAGGGTAACGAGCATAGACAGTGCAAGCGGGATGGGGGCACGCCCCATAATTTACACGGTGGGGACAGCACCCCCCCCCCCCCCCCCCCCTAAAAAAAAAGCCAATCTTTGCGCGAATTAGTTTAAATGTTTAATTATTCAAGCTTAACAACATGGTTGCAGAAACTTTTTCTGGACCATTTTAGTGAAAAGAATTGACGTTTTTGCGTGCTTCGCGCGAATTAGTTTCAATGTTTCATTTATTCAAGTTATAATACGATGGCTTTATAAGGCACGTTTTTCTGGACCATTTAGTTTTAAAGAACTGACAGTTTCTACGAGTAAATTATTCAAGCTTAAAACGTTTTTTGGAGTTTTTAGTGTTTAAATAGCCATTTTTGCGCGCGAATTGGTTTCAATGTTTATTTTTCAAGCTTTATAACAACATGTTTCAGGAGGAACGTTTTCTGGACCATTTAAGTTAGAAAACTAGACATTTTTGCGCGTTTCGAGCGAATTAGTTTCATTGTTTTATTATTCAAGGTTAAACAACATGAACAAGATGGCTTCAGGACCGTTTTCAGGACTATTTTAGTGTTAAAATAACATATTTTTCGCGAATTCTTTTCAATGTTTTATTATTCAAGCTTAACAAGATGGCTTCAGGAACGTTATCTAGACCTTTTAGTTTTTACAATAGCCAAATTGTTCACGCTATACGCGCGAATTATTGGTAATGTTTTATTATTCAAGCTTAACAAGATGGCTTCAGAAACGTTTTTCTGTACCTTTTTAGTGTTAAAATCGCCATTTTGTTCGGGCTTCGCGCGAATAAATGTCAATGTTAAAGAATTATCCATGAGTAACAAGATGACCATCTTGTTCAGCTTGAATACTGAAACATTGAAACTAATGCGCGCGCATGAACTTCTGGTCCATTTTAGTTTAAAAAACTGAAACCTCACATAACCCCATCCACGCCGCAAAACGCGCCGCTCACTCCACTCCACTCGCTCCGCTTACCTAATGAATGATATATTATAGCCATGGTAGGCCCCGGGTCAACATCATCCTGCACACGCCTATGTTACCAGTATCACTCGATACTGGTACGATTATATCCCTTTATTTCCGCTAATGACGTCATATCAAGTCACCTACCTCCAGAACCGATGAAAATAAAACTGTACCCAATTCAATCGTCCATTTTTAGATTTGAGTTCATCCAAAGCCAAATAACAAACAAGTATACCACTGCAAGAGATATTAAAATAACGATGACCGGGCATGATGACTGATGTGTGATGAATAAAAATAACAAGTAAATGGTTTGGAAAGCTTGTGCGGCTTCTAAAATCAGGTGGTTTACCCGATGTGCCGAATTCATTTGCAAGACATTGCTCAAAACACTCTAACGAACGAACCAAGCAGAAAGTAGGAACTATAAAACGTGCGAACTGCGCACCATGTTTTACGCAGCACGTGTTCGTAGATTTTTAATGCAGGGATTACTAAAAAATCGTTTCGTTTTTATAATTAGAGCAAAAGGTACAGACAAAAAAAATATAAGTTTATAGGCCAAAACATGCGTGTGTCATGGTTTTAAAGAAATTTGAAAAACACATGCGCTTGCACAAATGATATGCCCAAAATAACAGTTCCCGGGAGCAATTCTCCTACGGGGGTCATGCAATTATTCACACATCAACATCAGCGCGCGTACATTGATTGTTCTAATTTATTGACCTATACCTATAATCAACCTACCTTAGAACAAAGAAGGTATCTACAGAGAACGAGCCATTGACAATGAACTGAAAACTGAATCTTTGAACTACCGAAAATGCTGATGCTAAGTTATCTGGAAATATCAATACAATATTGTTACAAGCTCCCGTTGTTTTCAGCACAATTCATAAGTTCATTAAGCATATTAAGTGACATGTAGTGGCAGGATAATTCAGTAAAGCTACGCTTTCAAGGAAGTTAATACCAACCCTTTTTCGGCTTCCTGCTTCGGTTAGTGATTTTGTTTGTCATCGGTTTGGTGACGAAATCGGGTTTAAATCTCGTATGTACATAGATTATTTGGAATGATTTATCTTGGTATCACCGCAGGGCATCTGACTCCAATGCAGACTGAAAATGCTAACATGTTTGGCGAATCGGCCTATAACTATAAACCTCGTCAGATTCGTTTGTACTCCAATGTTGGGTTTCCATGGAAAGTGGAAATAATGCATGGTTTCACAAGTAAGATATAACACTTTTTGACAGTGAAGTTTTGGCCCGGATTTCTGGGGTATTAGAATCATTTGACTAATTTTCTCAATAACAAAACAGTAACCCAATTCTATAGCCAAAACATCAGTCTAAGATTGTATCGTTGTTTCAAATAAGGATCCAATAGAGTGGCAATTCCCCATGAAAATACCCTCCCCTTTAATTTGTAATAGTATATGGATAGTAAAACGGGGATGGCAGAAAATTAAAAAAACTAAGGCGATAAACGGACCTTTCAGGTAGGGTTGGTCAATCAGGCGGTTTTCTATTTTTGGGTAGTCAAAATATTGGAGAAATTGTGGTTGAATATTCAACAATTTTCGAAATAGTCAACAACAATCCTTTTTTTTAAATAGAAAACAAACAAATGCAAAACATTGTCTTATAGGCTTATTTAAAAAAATGTTCAACATAAAAAGGAAAATTCTCAAATTTGGGCCGATCCGACACGTAGAATTGTTTTTCCGTCGCTTTTAAGCTTTAAAAAGAGCTTTCCCCCTTGTAATACCTGAGAATGTCATAACAAACAGATGGGTATGAACTAGAATAATCCAGAACATACTGATAGCTCGTATGCCATTTAGTGCTGCTAGATGGCTGTATGGTCCTGATGATTGCACCGACAAAAGCTTCCGACCATTGGTCAGAGCAGAAAAGCACATCAAAATGTTTTCAATCCATTCTAAAAAAAAAAACACATAAGTATGGTTGAAACTAGCTATTATAAATGAATGCATGCCAACCTTTAAAGGGGGCAGGGTAGACAAATACAGAACGGGCATTTCATGCAAAACATATGAATAAATATTAAAATACTATAATACGGTATACTAATACTGTAATATTCAAAGAGAGATGTTCTTTTGAGTGCTACATTAACCATGTTAACAACATCATACATGTTGCGCGTATTAGTAAACAGATACAAAGCTGTAGCTCCCCTTTTATGAGGCACCACTGCAAGACTAGTACGTTATGACTCATACGTATAAGTGTCATATACGTACGACCAGACTAGCACCCCTGAAAATGTTTCATTACGCTACAAGGCCCGCTTGCGAATTTATTAACCTTACACACTTTTGGCCAAACACTGTATAAATGTATTGCTGTACAATTTACATGTGCTATGCACTTTACTTCGTCAAGGTATCAAATGTTGTTTACGGTAACGAACATCGCGGCCCGCTTAGCAGCGCTATAAATTGCTGCCCTAAAAACCGGCACCAAATTTAAATATTCGCCTTCCATCAAAGCTGGTCGTTATATGACATAATTCTCGTGTGCAACCAACCGGCTGTATTGCAACGCCCATTGAGTAGTTTTTAAAACGCATGAGCGTGGATGTAATTTGCAACATAAAGGAAACTCACCCATGCAGTTAGCAAGAAGTACGGCTCGTACACGCCCGAATTTAAATATACAACCAGCCAATCCTCTCGTAGTAATTGATAACAAGACCGAATAATAGCGCTCCTAAGCGGGCAATTTATGTCATGTTAGACAATGCAAACATTTCCAGAATAATAAGTCACTTTTGCGTATAAGTCACACGTACTCTAATTTCGCAGGGCAAAAGTCATACGTACTCTAATTTCGCAGGGCAACCTAAGAACTTACTCATAAACGTGTGCACGTCATTACGATTCCATCCCCTTTAAATTCTGAGACAATCTTGACCCTCTTTATCGAGCTTTTCGAGGGTAATTAATCATCCCTCCTACACCATTTATCTGATTTATTTTACACCACCTGTGTCTTGCCGGAGCTCAGAGTACCGTTTCCACCTATCCCATGAACGGCCTAAGGCCGTGCGCTTGTGGAGGTCTGTTTTGGCTTGTATACTAGAAGAAGTTCAAGCGTTGTCAATGGGACTTTTTATTTTGTTGTGTTTTTAATAAAACTGGCAATGATGGAAATAATGTGTCGATGTTCATATGGTTTGCTGGTCGAACGAGCGAAATCCATTGGATATTAACGAAGTTAGCTAATATTAACTGAATTAAGAAAATGTTAACATTTTACCCATGGTGTGTTTTTTTATATGTTTTTTTTTATCAATTTGCAGCTTGCAAGGTGTCCTTTTTTCTTTTTCTTTTTTTTTGCGCTTTGTAAACATACCTGCTCGTACTTTTATTTTCTTAATCATAACATATTTATAACATAATATTAAGAATATTCATTTTTGTTATTGTTGATAAGTTACAGAAATCATGACTCGATCAGAGAGTCTCCCATATCACCAAATATCGTTAACCTTAGCTTAATGGTTCACGATTTTCAAAGATACATGACGCTCTCAGTCGAGTCGACAAACAAATACAATATATTTTGATAGAGATAGAAAACAAAAACAAACAAAAAGCAACTAATTTTACCCATGGTAGCTGTCTATGAATAGTTTCCAAACTTCAATAATAATTTGGGCGAGCAGCAACAAGCAGCAAGCCCAAAGTGTTAAGTTTATCATTTGTTATGTTATAAAAATTATACTTTAAACTTCAATTTGTTATAAAATTAGTGCTGATTCAGATTTTGTGAAACAAAAAGTTCAAATTTCGAGAAAAACCACGATTATAGTATTGCTTGAGCAGGTTTTAGTTTTAAAAAGGAGCCCAATTTGGACATTGAACAAACCTTATGTGGCAACACTCTAATGCCTTGGTCAAGGGAGGAAGCCCGCAAGCAGTTTCCACAGCATGTGGGCTTGTCCGGTACAATGTAGGTCTGCTAATTCCTGGTTTAAATAAAGCCCAGCGCTCAAATTGTAGGTTTATCAGCATGTATTAGCGTGGTTGTATAAAGTATTTCTAGCTTTGAACTTTAATTTGTTATAAAGATTGGTGCTTTGTATTTCAGATTTTATAAATGAAATGTTCAAATTTTGAGGAGGTGTCGATATAGCATTTCTAGATTAGACTTTAGTTTCAATTATTAGCCCTATTTGGCTACATTAAACATATTAAATGCTAAATAAAACGTGGCAAGGCTGTAAGCCTGCATCAGGTTTCATGTTCACGGAGCAATCTTGGCCTGTCATATAGTCAATAAACTGAATTACAAAGTGGCTCAAATTATATAGGCGATGGAACCGTAATGGTGCTGCTCGAAGATACATGTACATGTAAAGGCCTACTATGTATAAACCTTGTGTTCGCACTTGGAAAACCTGGTATAACACTTCGAAGGCAGTCTTCAGAATCTTGTATAGTCTTCAGTAAGCTTTAAGCTATTTATCGTAAAAGTCTAATACGTACAATAAGTCACTCTTATGTATAGGTTATACGTACTAAACTGCTCACAAAAAGTATCGAAACACTTAGAAATGATCCAATATATAACGGCTCGAAAAGGTATGCATTAATCGAAGCAAATAACCAAGTGCATAATTTTGTTCTGCGTATTTTGACACCTCGATCGTTGAGATACGATGTTGCGAAGCGGAGTTATTGTCATTTCAATGATCGTGGGTCCAGTTTCAAAAGTGACACTCATCCCTATTGAAAAGCACGAATCTGATCATTCTAAACAGTAATGCAAACCTCTTTCTATAGGATGATTGTCACTTTTGAAACTGGACCCACGACCATTGAAATGACAATAACTCCGCTCCACATCATCGTATCTCATCGATCGAGGTGTCAAAATACGCAGAACAAAATTACGCACTTGGTTATTTGCTTCGATTAATGCATACCCTTTCGAGCCGTTATATATTGGATCATTTCTAAGTGTTTCGATACTTTTTGTGAGCAGTTTAGTTTCGCAACCTAAGAACTTACTCATAAACGTTTGCACGTTGCTACTCGAAGATACATGTGGGCCTTCTATAAGCCTTGTGTTCTCACTTGGAATACCTGGTGCAGATGTACAAGTATTGTGTCCGTCATCTGGTAGAGCACTTTGAATGCAGTCTTCTGAATCTTGTAAAGTCTTCAGTAAGCTTTTAGCTATTTATCGTAAAAGTCTAATACGTACAATAAGTCACTCTATGTTTAGGTTATACGTACTAGTTTTGCAGTGCAACCTAAGAACTTACTCATAAACGTTTGCACATTGCTACTCGAAGATACATGTGGGCCTTCTATAAGCCTTGTGTTCTCACTTGGAATACCTGGTGTAGATACCTGGTGTAGAGTATTGTGTCCGTCATCTGGTAGAGCACTTTGAAGGCAGTCTTCTGAATCTTGTAAAGTCTTCAGTAAGTTTTTAGCTATATCCAGAATTGTACCAGCAATAACTAGTAATCCCAAGAGGGAGAAGATAACCCTATGATAAATGCAAAGAAATCTCATTAATCCCATGTGATGTGATACAGCAATGAAAATTCAAAGACGAGTTGTTGAAAGTAGCTGCATTCAATGGTCATATTAAGATACAGTTATCAAATCTTTCAAAACGGATTCCTTTTCTATGATCAGATTTCAAGGGCGTATTTTTGTGTTATTGATGTTACATCAACATGATCAATGCCTTGGTTACATGAAACATATCTGCCCGGATATCTGTGACAATAGAGCACATGGTAGCTGATTTTGATAATACGGCAGTTGATGGGAATGATAATAAGCCATCCCCTCTGCATGCAGCAACATGACACCAACATATTTGTCGATACAGTTGGGGATATTTTGGCGGTTGTAGTTGTCATGGTTGTAGATATAGTCATGTACCAAACAGTTAGACAAAATCCACGGGATCGGGTTTTTATTGATGTCCCCAAAATACAAAATTATTTTGTACAAGCTTGTTTAGAGCCAAAGTTTACCTCAATCATAACGAAAGATAAGTGCAAAGTCGAAAAATAGCGTGCATTTCTTTACTCTGAAAAATATTGTCGGTTCACTTTCATTTCTTGCCCCCCCCCCCCCCCCCCCCCCTCCCCCCTCCCCTCAATATGAAAAACCTAGCTACGCCACTGCGTGGCAGCACTGCCCTGTTACATTAAAGCATTGGTCTGAATCTTGTGGTTATCATTCATATCGCATTGACTCCAGCCTGACGGCACAAGTTCAAGCCTTGGCATCGGGAATGCTCGGTTTGTTCGAAACCCGAAACATCCCCGAAACATCCCCGAAACATCCCCGAAACATCCCCGAAACATCCCCGGTATTAAACTGTCAAATGTGAAGCTTTTTAAAATTCAATTGCCTAGCCGACACCACAGGTTGAAAGGCCTACTCACAATCCTGTAATGGCTCCTGCTCCATACACGGGGTCCTTTGGACAAATCGTATAATGTGTGTAATTCAGTTGTAGATTTAGTATTCCTAGAATACCTTTGGAAACAATCAAACGAAACAATACATAACTGTTTTGTTAATACCTACACAGTAAAAACTATTTTAAACAACGCCAAACAGCTGTTTAAGTCTGTCACTCTAACAACTATTGTTCAAACTGTTAAACAATTGTTTAAACAACTGCTTTTGTTGTTTAAACAATTGAGCAGTTGTTAAAACAATTGTTTAACAGTTTAAACAATGGTTGTTAGAGTGACAGGCTTAAACAACTGTTTGGCGTTGTTTAAAATAGTTTTTACTGTGTAGGCCTAGTGTCTATACTCCGTTCCGTTCCCATCCCCTGTGTAGTGACGTCAGAACTAAATAAAGACGAGGGGCAGTACGTATGTTTAATTGAATGTTTGATGACCTATAATGCTATGGAAAAACAGATTGGCACTATAACACCATGTCCGCCGCTGTCAGACTCGTAAGTTTAAATCAGTGGTTCATCACTTCTCCACATGTATTTATTTGATAAAGATAACTGCTTTTTTCGAAACGTATGCAGAAAGTACATTTTGGATCAGTCATATTAACTTGCGCGTTAATGTTTGCTACCGACCGTGTTGAATCTATTCAACCAATTTCAAATTTATAAATAATTATGTTGTTAAACATAAGAATCTCTGACTCAATGACTCTTGATAAGAAATTCTAAATTACTAAATCGTTAACAACCAATAATAACTTCTGATGTGCATCGTATTTCTGTCGAACCTACCAGATCGAATTAGTGCGTCAACATCCTCACCGCTACACGAATCGGGAACACACACTCCTATTTGAATATTCTAAAAATGAAATAAAATTATTGTAATAGTCCTCGTCTTAAAATAGACATCCGACCGCTGGCATGCCTTCCCAGAGGCAGGGTTTGTATAAACCCACCCTCAACCAGTGGTCGTGGGGGAGGGGGAAATGTCTTCGCTAATATCCACATTTTCTCGTGCTTTGCCCGTGAATAAAGTAAATGTGAATGCACGCGCATTGTGATTGGTTAATGCCCAATGAATATTTTCCCGTAATTCTAGAGTATACTCTAGAATTACGGGAAAATATTGTATCACTACTCTAATGGGCCCGTATCTATCATTGATAACACAGAACTAATAACAATATGTGACTTACATTTATTGAGTATAGACAAAGAGTGTCATAATCAGGATCTGTGTAAGAGACTGATCATTGATACAAGCCCAAGATGGCATATTTTCTAAACTGTTCTGTGTGAGAGCAGCAGCCACCAGTTGTCTAAAAGACAATTTAAATGGAAATGAATGAACTCATTGCATTGATGTTTTGCTTGTCTTAGTAAATTCATGTGCTCAGAATATTATAAATGCCTAAGAAACTCTTAGCTAGGCTAGGCAGTTATTTAGGTCAATAGGCCTATATCTAGATATGCTTACTTTGTTTTGCACATCTACTAAGCCCGTTGTTAGGCAGACATTTTGCTTTAGTTTTTATTTCATTTTGGCTTGGATGTTGTACTACAAATAGTAACATATCTGAATAAGTTGTTCACCTCAAAGCATTTCATGGATACTCTATCCTAAATCAAGGAGACACTCGATCCCAGCTATACCTAGTCTTCGACCAATATCTTAAACTTAAAAAAGGGAATGCACTCTATGTACTTGTATGTTGCATCACACATTGCATTAAGCAGAGATTTTATTGTGGCTGTTGTCTGAAAGTTTGTATGGTCAAAAATAGGGTATGGTTGCAGTACATACATAGCATTGAACCAAGGGCTGCAGTACATGCAGAGCATTATCAGGATTCTACCGATTAATATGTTTTGAGGTTTGAGGGTGGGTCCTAAAATAATAGAAAAAGTAAATAATGAAATAACAAAACAAAACAACATATCGTGCTGTTTAAAGAATTTGAAAAACATTGACAAAAATTGGGGGTGGGAAATGCACATCCCTTATAAATACAAAATATTGCAAAGAAGTTGGAAAAGGAACTCTTAATTTACTTTTTAAAATTGCATTCTCGTCTACATAATGATAAATTCGTTACCCCCTGTTTGTTCTCACGCAAGACGTAAGAATATCTATGGTTTGTTTCCATATCACATTCGGCTATCGCCTCATTACCCTGCAGACGATATACATGTATAGCCACTGGCATAATGCTATGGTCGAAATTCAAGCTATTTCTCGCGAGCGCATTTTGTTGTTGTTACCCCCTTCGCGGAGCAGCGTCCAGATGCATGAATGTGCGAATAACTTTGCATCCATGCGTGTGACGATTTCACGATTGACCTATCAGAAACTCGCAGTCATTTTTTGAAAGCACCCAGTGCGCACTTACCGGTGACACACGCTCTTATGCATGTACGCACACACACATTGTTGAAATTATGTCCATAGCATTATGACGCTGACTATATAAGGTTTAGATGGTAAAACTGTAACAAATATTTGTAAATAGGCCTACTACTGAATAACAGCGCATTGTTAGAATATTGCTGCCATTTTCTAGATTAAAAATACTTCACTTCAACTCACTGGTAACAAAATCTCTGGTTGCATCGATGTAAGCGACGTCAAGCAGTATCCTCCGTTGAAATCATGACTGTCATCAGCTTTGATGGAACGGCATTGGTCATACCGACCCCACCACATGGTATTTCCTTGAAGAAATCCACTCGGGAATTTCCCAGTTGCATCAAGCACTGTGGATGAACCAGATTCGGCATAAGCATGGTCAACATGACATACAATAATAATTCCAAATCTAGTCAGCTCTACCAATATAATATTTGTACCTTATTTTTTGGAAATTAATTGTTTCAAATATGAAAAGGCGCTTATACCATTTGCAGTTATGGCTATAATTAGTAGCCCTAAGTGCTTTCCTATTATGCATATCAAACATTGATTCTCAAAATCATAACTATCGACAGCCAAATGTTCTACACATGAACATTACAGGTAGAGCCAATAATGAAAATAAAATAAAATACTAAATCATGAGTTACAACGTATTTTCCGAGGAATTTATTTCAAAGCATTGATATGGTACTAAATGGAATTTTGTTTTTGAACATGTTTACGACAAACCTAAATGTTGGTGTGCAAGTATGCATTTCGGTTCCCCGCCTAATAAACACTATAGTTTGTAATTATAAATTCTTCTGTTTGACAAAAATGTGTCGCACAGCATTTCTAGTTTTATATTTCCTCTTTCTAATGTTTCGTGTTTTTATGCACGATATATAGCCTAATATATTCTTATTTGTATATTATAAGGACCCTTGAATATAAGCTTTCTGAAGCTTAAAGGGTCCTTGACATGTTATCATTTTTTTGTTTAGCTGGAAGTGTATGTTTATTTGTATTTCTACATTTTTATATAACGAGTAACCTTGCAATGCTATTTATAGTTAAATTCGACATGCCTATATTTGATCACACGTAATTTAAAAACCGATAAAATAAAATGAAACCAAGCAAAACTTAATCAAAGATAAGTAATGCTGTTAGGTAGGCTTATCCTAATTCCATCTAAAGGGGTATTCACTTACTGTGCAGCGCATAAAGCTCGGTAATATTTTGCTTAAACTGGTTGAAATCTTTCGAGCATTTAACCGACACATTGATAGGCATCTCCAATTCCCGGACGTTATCATGATCTCCATCAGTAGTTTCCAGTATCTCATCAACCAAGTTCTGGAATGGTGTATTATGTGCTATGACCTGAACATCGTGTAACGAATAGGATTTCGCAAGTTCCAGTGACGGAACAGAGTACTTTAAGTTTTCATTGCGATGGTAATATTGTCCGTCAGCAATTGTGAAGAATATTGCTACAAGGCAATATGTGCACGTATTAGCCATGCTATGGCATTATTATAAACTTGTTTTAATAACTGTAGCAAGTGCTTTCCCTGGTGCTTGGTGGAATTTTGAACCGTGATTGTGTGACCACAGCCTTTCAATCTTATATATAGTCCAAGAACGCGCGGCCAAGGTCAATTCTGAAATATCATAAGTATAAGTTGTTCCATGAGTGCCCGTGAGGGCACGAATGGAACATTTTACTTGTACGCCTACATGGCCAATATTCCCGCTGTGTCGAACTTGATTAATGAGGGCTCACCGAGTTGTTACGATTTCAATACCAATAGACTGGTATGCTCCATGTTTAAGGGTGGTATTCCAACATATTTAAAACATTGTTTTA
>CM069453.1:20018437-20380673 GCA_035610835.1 Ophiura sarsii
CGGGGACCCGAGCGTAGCGAGGGTACGCCGCTAGTAATATATAATGGAGAAACCCATTTGCGAGTAGAGTATTATAGTACACAAAATTTAAGACTTGAGGGGAACTGAGACTTATGCCATAAGGTGATAATGTTCTGGTCCAGGGGCGGACTGGCCACTGTGGCGTTGTGGCGATCGCCACATGGGCCGCTTGTTTTTGGGCCTCTCAGGGCCGGTTACTCAAATTTTGTGGCCGTGCGAAAATGTGTGACTGTGCGAAATTGTGTGACTCTGCGAAATTTTGTGACCGTGCGAAAATTTGTGACTGCGAAATGTGGCCGTGTTTTTTTGACCGTGCGAATTTTTTTGACCCTACCCCCCACCCCCCCCCCCACCCCCCAACCCCCCACCCCCCCCACCCACCCCAACCCCCCACCCCCCCCCCCACCCCACCCCCCCCCCCCAACCCCAACCCCCCCCCAACCCCCACCCCCCCCAACCCCCACCCCCCCAACCCCCACCCCCCCCCCCCCCCCCACCCCCCCCCCCCCACCCCCACCCCACCTCCCACTTACGTGAAATTCACGAGGTGACTGACTTGGAAAAAAAATTGGGGCAACCTTTTACGATAATTTACTACCGGGACGACATTTCTGCCTGACATGGTCAAAAAGGGCCGCTTTAATAATTTTGCCACGGCCGCTTTCAGGTCCCAGTCCGCCCCTGTTCTGGTCATCGTAAAATCAAGGCATAAAATCAAAGACTTTACGCCTTGTTAAAATAGAGCTTGATGTTTTTATTTTGTCATTATCACATCGTTACTATTGCCTAGACAAAATATATAGTTGATTGAGCAATAGTACCTAGAAAGACAAATGGAAGGGTAGAATATTGCAACATAAAATTGGGTGTACTTATACCACAAGTATTAGTGCGTGTACATCCGGATCCTTGACCGCGTGCTAGTACGATAAGATAGTACTGAATCATCCGCAAACCAATTTGCACTATGTACGTGTACAGCAAGGAAATAGAAATCGTATCTATAAAAATATACATAACATAATAATATGATATGATATGATTTTATTGGCACAAAATCGCGACCCGAAGGCCGAATTACATTGTACAGCTATAATGATATTCGTAAGGAATTCGACAATCATGTAGGCCTATTCTTAATGATTCTATTAGTTTGATTTTTGTTTCTAATTTCAAACAAAACACTTATTAGAACAAATGTTGATTATATAATTACAAATATATGGATACAGTAGGTATACAAATACACCCATCAAAATATGTAAGTTCCCCCCTAGCATATACTAAAATATTTCCAAAAATATTTAATGGATTTATATAATTGTCAGCTAGAAAGATGCACCAAATTGTTAGGCACATTTTGATACCTAATTTGTTGGCCTTGAGACAATGCAACGATAAGAAATTGTGCCATTTATCAATTTGTATACAGAAAAAAAAGTGGCACTAAATCTCACTGGCTATGGCTGTTTTATCCCCATAAATTAACAGACATTTTCTTGGTGGATTTTCGTGCACAGACATGGTAATCTACCAATCAATTATGTGTGGCATCATTTCAAGAAAATCAATAAGCAGATCATAATTATGTGTGTGGCAAGTTCGTCTGATTATGAGTGACATGGCAATTTGGTCCGATTATGAGTGACATGGCAATTTGGTCCGATTATGAGTGACATGGCAATTTGGTCTGATTATGTGCGACTTGACAATTTGGTCACACATAATCAGACCATTTTGTCAGAATTGCCATGTCACTCATACTCGGACCAGATTGCCATGTCACACATAATCAGACCAGTTTGCCATGTCGCACATAATCAGACCAAATTGCCATGTCACTCATAATCAGATCAAATTGCCACGTCATTCATAATCAGACGAACTTGCCACACATAATTATGATCTGCTTATTGATTTTCTTGAAATGATGCCACACCTAATTGTTTAGTAGATTCCCATTTTCTGTGCACGATCAATCCACCAAGAAAATGTCTGTTAATTTATGGACAAAACCAGCCATAGCCAGTGAGATTTAGTACCACTTTTTTTTCTGTATAAAAATTGGTAAATGGCACAATTTCTTATCGTTGCATTGTCTCAAGGCCAACAAATTTGGTATAAAAATGTGCCTAACAATTGGGTGCATCTTTCCAGTTGAAAATTATTTAAATCCATCAAATATTTTTGGAAATACTCTAGTATATGCTAGGGGGGAACTTACATATTTTGATGGGTGTATATAGTTGTCAATCGGATTAGTTGTCAATCGGATTATGTTTACAGGGTGTCCCTAAAACAGGTACCACGTGTTTGTTCCACGTCATTGCCCCCATTGATTACTCAGTATTTGGCTGTTATGTTTATATAATCTTATATATTTCAGTTGGCTTTCCAATGCTGTTGGTTTGATTGTAATTGCTCTCCCCAATCCAACGAATATGCTTACACACCAACATCGGTTGTATGGATATGCGTCGTTCTTAAAAATCATGCACTATGAATACCCCTGTGAAGGGTATAACAGAATTACTCCCACGTGTACTTAAACACGGGTTGTGCCACTTTTTTTAGGATTTTAGGAAAAAAGTTGCTTGAGGAAAGAGTCATTTTGCACATTTTAATAATCAGTATTTACTAATTGTCGTTTTATGTGCTTCATTATGACCAAAAATTATCTTTCAAATTCCGTTTGTTTTGTCTCATTTGCTTTATCTTATATGCTTAATTAAACTTGATCCCTAAAAATCCATTTTTTTATATTTTTACTAATACATACTTCAATATGTTTAATAATCGTATAGCTATTTTACACGGGTGATTACTTTCAAAATTACTACTTTGATTACCGTATATTTGCTCATGGTCAGGCGAGCATATATTAGGATAGACTCAAGCAAATTCGACAAAACAAACAGTTATTTAGTTAATATCTAAAAGCACGTCCAAACACCCACTCCAAAGTAGCACAAGCCCGATTTTGAGGGCTCGTTGTTGATCAAACATATTTTTAGATTGAGAAAAGTAAACACAATCAAATAAACGGCATTTGAAAGCCAACTAAATTATCTTTTAGATTATATGACGATTACAGCCAAACACTGAGCACGTTTACCCTATTTTAAGGGACACCCTGTATATGACCGTTATCTGCCGAGCCAAGGCGAGGACAACCTGAATTGGAGGCGAGACGGGTCTAGCACTGGTATCGTGCCTACCCAATACCCCGAATATATAACCATGTGAACATACGTAGTAGTGGATCCGCCCATGCCCCGATCTACTCGTATGTTTTCAGTGTATTTCATAATATACCTCCTCTTCGACTAAATATATGGAACAGACATGATACTATAGTAGATTCACAGATTTTGGCGCCAGATTACTTTTTCAGTATAGGCCTAGGTAATAAAGGGTTCAACAAAAGAAAGTATACACTTTGTTTATGTCATTTTGAATAACATTCAATTTTTGTTGTTGACCAAACAGGCTAGATAGGCAATTAAGATGAAATTTTTAAGCATAATTTGATACCAAATTTGCACCCTAACAACAAAAATAAACCATGATTAGCACCATTTAAAAAAATTAGTCACTTTTCAAAAGTCACATTTTCAATACACTACGCGGGAAGAAAAGACCACATGTTACCTGTCCATAGTCAAATAGCCCGCTCGTTCAGGCACAACCCAACGCATCCCCACTGTGTGATCAATATCCATTTCATTCCCGGCCATTCAAAGTGCCACGCACAGCATTTTCTCGCGGCTTGCGTGCGTTGAAAATGTGACTTTTGAAAAGTGACCAATTTTCTTTAAATGGTGCTAATCATGGTTTATCTTTGTTGTTGGGGGGCAAATTTGGTATCAAATGATGCCTTAAATATTCATCTAAATGCCTATCTAGCCTGTTTGGTCCAAAAAAAATAATGTTACTCAAAATGACATAAAAAAAAGTGTATACTTTCTTTTGTTGAACCCTTTATATTCCAATTGAGGGGGGGGGGGGGAGGGAATGATTTGAAATCTTAATCTGATCATTGACTCATGGTCCTATGCAGTATCTTGAATCACATGGTATAGGCCTATGTAGTTCATATCCAGAATAGTGACAAAGTGTTCACGTGCCGTTGTCCGAATTGATTTTATTTCTAATTTAATCCTCATCTATACAAGAAGGATTCAAAATGATGACCAATATGTGTCACTTGTTAAGATGGTTCGTTTGAATGGCTTAGTTTAAATTCATGCATGGACGCATGATTTGAGGATGCGTTGCTTCAAACGCTTTGAAGTTCATTATATCGCAGCGACACTTATAGCATCTAAACGATACCGATATCGTCGAGATTGGTCCATTGTGGTTTCTTTGACGTTAATTGGAATAGGTCCAAATCAATAACCGATCGGCCAATGTTTATGAATCTACATGCAAGGAACGGAACAAGCTACTGCGTGTCCCAGACAAACATGCAACCTAATAATATTGGAAGAGCTGTAATTAAACCTTCCCACCACATATCGTCATCATGTTATCACATTTTGGAAACTTTAGAATCTCTTGTCTTGCTTATGAAACAATAATTACGCGTGATCAAGGAGAGGCATGTCGAAAACCTGTCTAACCGATTTGTCAGATATTCCGGTACTGCCGACATGTGCATAATTCTAAAAATTGATTGACATGATTGAGGCAAAGCAGCGCCGTTATTTTCTTTCAAATTGGTTGAAGTGGTATTCAACTCTTCTCTTTTTACTCATTTTAATTCAAAAACAGATTAAACAGTCTTAGTTTTTATTTCTGAATTGCAATGTGGAGATCCCAATGGTTTCCAACATGTATAAACATGATTATATTCCTTATGTAAAAGGTCAAACAAGAGCGCCGTCAATTGCAGGTTTTCTGAGACAAGCTGTAGGCCTATAGTTCTCCTCTCTAGCATTCGGAATGTTTCGTCGTATGATTAGGTTTATTTATGTGTTCAGGTTGGCTTGGCTTCTTATTCTGTGCCCCTCTCTTTGGTAAAAGTAATTTCTCTAATGCCATCCATGGAGCTTCAGCACATACTGACATGATAAATGCTGCGGCATATGCCAGTACGAGGTTACCGAGGAATTGATAGATCTGAAATTGAATGTAAAACGAAAGGTTATGAGATCTTGGCCAACAAAACGAGCATGAAGGACAATAGAAACATACCTTAAAGGGAAGCGGTCATGGTGAGGATTCTAACGAAAATTGAACAGCGCGCGGCGACTATTTGAATCTAAACAAGTTGGACATTGGCGCAGTCTGTAATTGTTCTACGTATGTTTACATGCAATCGGTATTGTGTGCGACTCTACAACAATCTCTTAACCCAATGTGAACGGCGCGCTCAATCAACCATCCTTCATTTGATTGAACGCATTTTCTATCGTGTGATATAACTGATGTATTAGTTATGAGCTAAGGTTTAGTGGACCAACAATCGCCGTCAGCGGTTCTTTTCCTCACCATGACCAGTCAGCTGTAGAACGGGACCCCGTTTCAATTGAGGGCGCTCTAAAACGACGGTTGTACGTAACCAAAGTAACGCACACCCGTCAATTTGCGCAATTATTGAATTTTCGCCTTTTACCTCCAATTATCAGCATAAAAAGTAACTATCCATCGAGTTGAGAGCAGCATAAGGTACCAGAACTCCTTGTGATATCCAGTTCGATGGTTTAATTTAACTTTTGACCCCAACATCACACGACACAAGCTAAAATTATGTATTTATTGACCGGTTTGCTGCGATGAGACCACCATTTTCTAGACGAGATTACACCAATTTTAAGAATTTTTAGGGTAAATGTGATAATTTTTACATTAAATATAAGCCCAATAGTATTCAGAAGTGATGCCTTTATAACGGTTATCTCTGTGATAAGAGAGTTATTTCGTTGTTTAAAATCAGCTTTTTATGAATTTTGAAAATTACGTGACGTGAGGCCGTTCCCTTGGAAACGCTGTCCCGTTCCCAAGCCCGCCCTCTATTGAAAAGTGGTTTTTGTTCGTATTCCGGCGGGCGACGGACTTCCGTCACTTTATGAATCGCCGTGTAAAAAATGACGGCAGTGCGTCACTAAATAGAGCGCCCTCAATTGAAACGGGGCTTCGTTCTACAGCTGACTGATGACCGCTTTCCTTTAATACCAATTGCTATTACGCGTTTAAGAAATGTAAAATGGGAAGTGTATTATTTCATTGCCTAATGAGCTCCTTCGTGTAAAATCCCGTATCCAGTGTGAACAGTGCAACAATGCGTGTGTAAGTTGTAACCTCATTTCCAATGAGATATTTAAAAACACATGCCTAGTTGCTTCCAAAAGCAAAACGATCATAATTAAATATCACGTCCAGTTGAACAAGTGATCATAACCATAACATCTAAATTGTCAAGCTGATTTTGATCAGGTTTAAAATCACGCGGTAGGAGTTGCTGTACGTTTTTCATATGAGCTATAGATTTTAAATACAATGACATAATCATGATATTAATAGTACTGGTTCAGAAACCTTTGGGTTAAATGTATGCGTGACCATTTGAGGACAAAAAGAGCCCTATTTTTGTTTATATTGCTGTACGTGGGACAATAGAACCCATCTGGGTCAGACGATTAAACTAAAGATGTGTTAAATTGTAACCCAATCTGTTTCGTTTTCATATCGACTTACCATAGTGTAATCGGTGTAGTGAAATGGTGTCACCAAGGCTAACTGGAAGAGATATATTATGATCGGATGAAGTAGATATGCGCAGTAGGTGAGTCTTGCTAATGGTCCCCAGACGGACCAACTAAGAAAGGCATTTACAGGACCTGGTATTTATATGAAAACGAGAAAAGAATTGAGGCACATCAGGTTCATGGTTTCATAATGACTCTACTGTACAGGAAGGCCGTTAATAGGACCAATTGAAGTTACATAAAAAATATGAAGTATATTTCACGAACAACCTTTGAAGGGTCTCAAGTGGACCATGTAGAAGGTGGATGGACCAATTGAAGGCATAAAGGTCTGAGAGTCATGTTATTAACGAAAGATAAAGGCAAGTGTGGGTAATTGATCAATGTTCTTATCTAAAGGAAACGAAATAAGAATTAAGGTTCTGAGATTCAGATTTAGATTCAGATCGAGCAATGTTGGAGTTGAAAACTACAGTGTTATTAATATTCTGATATCATTGTAGGCCTATACAGTGTGTGATCAAGGTACCACCGTTTGGTTTTACCAATGTCACGTATCAATGTGTTCTAGGAACTTTCTAAATCGAATCTGTTCATCGATGTGCTTATTTCCGTAATGTGCTATGAAAGACCCGCTTATAAAGTGATGAGTCATTACTATTACATGATATTACATACGCGTTCCAAAGTATCATTCACTGCAAACGTCGAACACAGCGCTCTTTAATATTTCGTACGCCGTTAAATTCAAAAAATAAACTGACCGACATTGAAAATCTCTGAACTAAAATGAAGACTGTTAGTTCACAGGTACACTTCAATATCCATTACTAAGCACATGTCAACATCAAGAAATGGCGTCAGTCACAAAAAAGCAGAAGGTATTTAAAGGGAACTGTTGCTGAATATAATATAATGTCATAGCAAGGACAATAAAAGGAACACACAATGACGCACACCTGTAAAGCACATGGTGTGCCTGAGTCATTCCGTATAGAGATGTTCGTCTTGCTGATAATGCTGACCTTTATAGTGATTGGCTTCAGTTCTCCTTCTGGATCATTAAGATACCACGATTGACGGATATGTGACATTCCATTCAGCAACCCGTTCCATTTGAATGTCTTCTGGTTCTTTTGTGATTGAGGCAATATCATGATTCTTGACATGCGCTTAGTGAAGGGTGTTGAACAAGAGGAGAAATCGTAGTTGGCAAACAATGCACTATGTATACCGTGTATCATAAGTAATTACCCCCCCCCCCCCCCACACCTATAAATTACAAGTGTAAATGATTATTTAGAAAGGTATAAACATACCAATACTTTAGTTTTGTGATGAGTATGACCCTAAGTTGTTGGCACCATCATGATCAAACACTTCTTGCACTCTTTGTACCCAGTGTATGTCGACAAGCGCCCTCAACGTCGATTATGGAATATTTTCCATTATCGAAGAACATGGTTTTGAAGTTGGTCACATGTCGTACAGTAGGGAGGCTCGTAAAGTGTTTGCAAATGCAGAGTATGCTTATTTGGGTACCATAGTATAGCTACAGGTCCCCGCTTTCCATACATACCAAAACAAGTACAAACATCACCCGCATGACGTCACAATGACGTCACTAAACATGGCCGACCTCAAAATCCCCCCGTATTCACAGTGAGGTACAGGTACCTTTAAATTTCACCTCTTCAGTAAAACAGCTATAAAATTCTGAAAACCCGATCAATTTTGATGGTCTAAACGCTGAGATACATCTAATACATGTGGGCTACTATATTAGATGTGTGGTAGGGCTGTGCACAACATCTTCTCTCCAGAAATGATGATAATCGGCAGTGCCAGGGGGGTAATCACTTATGGTACACCGTATAAAACTGGCACAAACTTATTATATCCCATAATGCATAATCAAGTGTGTGCTTCAGATGTATCAGTTCATCGTCAGTAAAAAGTATCTTCTCATATTCATGCGATCTCTATTATACATTAGGCCTATACCATAGGGTCTATGTCTTACACACACCCTACAATGTTAGCCCTTGCCCATCAGGTGTGTCCATTAGGCCATTCTGTGTGCATTCAAACCCTTTAGTAATACAATCACAAGCGTGTTAGCCGTAGTATCATCTTCAGTGAATGAATAGAATGATGTCATGATACTATTGAAAAGGTTGTCGACATACAAAATAATTCGCTAGATTCGTGTAACTTTTTTTGATCAAATCCAAGAATAGGTTGTTTCATATTGGTTCAAATTGGTTCAAAACAGTGATCATATAGTGAAAAGAAAACCAAATCTTGAGAGAAGAAACACAGTCCTCCAGTGATATTGATGAAGCCACTAATGATCAGCATTTAGCTTATCAAACTCAAGGCTCAAAACTGCATGTTTGTAAGGGAACCTGTACAAGTTGATATACCTGTTATTTCGATTTTGTTGCAATATTTTTATATCGTGGTGCATTGTTTGCCGATTACGATTTCTCCTCTTGTGTTGAACTATTAAGTATCGTTCCTTTTTAAGCAGGGAATACTGTACGTCCTCGTATTCTGACAGGAAGTTGCCAAAAAGTCTTGGTTTGTTTCGATAAATATTAGTCAAAAAGAACAGAAGTAATCGTTTTCTTATATAGCTCAGTTTATTTTTTTTACTTTTAACTCACATTTATTCATATCCATTTGATATGACGTTAAAGGAGGGGTCCCACAAGCATAACATTATCCGTTATATGTTAGTTAAATAATTATCGATCCAAATTGCGTAGTTCTATAGAACAAAACATCATACTTATGACAAAAACGAATAATAATTACAATCTCTCAAAATGCAATTTTTAAAATTCGCGGCAATCGAAAGTCCCGGTGTCGCTAACGTCATGTTTATTGGTGCTCATTTTCCCCACGTACATTGTATACACATGACTTTATCGACACCGGGACTTCGATTGCCGCGAATTTTGAAAATTGCATGTTGGGAGATGGCCGTTATTATTCTTTTTTGTCATAAGTATGATGTTTTATTCTGTATAACTACGCGATTTGGGCTCGATAATTATTTGTCTAACATATAGGCCTAGGCCTAATGCACAATGTTATGCTTGCGGGACCCTCCTTTTAAAGGTTCGCTTAAAAGGGAAATTGACGAAGGAAACACGTGTCTAGCATGTACGAGCGTATAACGGAAATTTAAAAATAAATGAATATTCATACCACCATGTCCAGTAGCGCATGCAAATGCCACCCAAGCCACGGCAGATGCCCACAGAAACCTGGACACAGTATAATAGAAGACAGCCTGTGGTTGTGTCTGAGGGTGGTCATGGAAAGTTCCATACAGACCATATATAATCCCTATACCTGTAGCTATTGCGCAGCACCAACCCACGGCATAAAATAACTGTATAAGGATAAATTCGATGAACCCTATTTGTAATTGGCGCCTTGTCGTTGATGGGGTAAATCGTCTGCGTAACGAAAGCGATCGCTAAACTACATGTATATCGACGTACTTACACCATCAACAGCACCAATTGCAAATAGGGTCTATAGCAGATGAATCATAATAATTAAGTTTGTATTATTATATTTAATTGATGAATAAACTGTATCAAATTGAAATTAAAATACATTAATTGAATCTATATTGGGAATTTGCTATATGGAACTACTGTTCTTCGTTCATTTCTCTCTGTGCAGTGACGGCTGGGCGTGATCGAAGTGTCTCATCGCATGTGTCGATTTTTAATATTCATTGTCAGAGTGGGGCATTTAAATGATCTAGTCACAATAAAACACCATTGATGAATATATATACTTGACAATTGTGGGGACTTTTGGCAGTTGCTTTTCTATTAACCCGAGAGGGTAGCCATGTCAAGTGTAGCTATATAGAGGAGAATTTATAATGGCTTGGGAGATATATTCTTGTATCACGCTGAAAGTATATTCTTAAAAAGGTAGGTGTTCCGATTGCTGGCCAGATTTTCAACTACATGAAGGGTCATCCTTAAAATAGTCGTACTCCAAAGTATGAGTTGCATAGAAGCACAAGGTGACATGAAATTTGCCCATTGAGTAGTACACAAGCTGGCCGGGTGGATCTTACGCCAAACATTTTACAGAAACAATGAAGAAAATGTGGGATATCTGCTGATATCAAAATAGGTTGATGGGCAAAAAAAAGTGATCGGAACATCCACCTTTAACTCTTGTATCACACTGGAGATCATACAATACAATGTATACCCTAATATAATCATAGGACTTGTATTCACCTTTGGTATCGTCACTCGCTGTCCTTTAAGCTTATATAGTATATATCCCGTAATTATCCCCACTAAGTAGCTATTTATTCTTGTCCACGGTTTGACATAGATAAAATCATCGGCACCGGCCACTGGTGTGTCTGTGAAATCCCTGTTGAATAGACACAACATTAACGACAATTGATAACCACATGAATATTCGCATTTGATATGTGCACATGACATGTACGCGCATTGAAACGCGTTACGCGTATTCCAGTAAAATGCCATCACTACGCGCTACGCCAGTGTGTGTTATTAACATCATAAATAAACACGCATTATGTGCATCCAAATCAATTTCATTGCGATAGGCCTATGCATAATGAGCGCAGTTTATTCTTATAATGTATAAACATTCTCTTTACATACGTTCCAATAAAACATGTTTAACATTTTGAGACATGCGTTGTAATCAATACGCTATGTACATATACATTGAGCATCGCCGTGCGAACGTTTCGCCCGTTGAGTGTAGGTTTCTACTTAAAGGCATATTATGCGATCTTTCCCTCTACCCTTGATTTTCTTTGAAAGCAGGTTTTCTTGCAGATTTACATTTTTGATCATAAATCATAAATATATTCTGAGTTACAGAGCGAAACGATTCCTATTTGCTTTGAATGCTCAACGATATGCACTTTGAATGCTCAACGTAAACATAGCGTATTGAAAACTACGATGTCACCCGCTCAACATTTTGAATGATCAAATATTTCATAAACTCCTGCGATCCTCTGCAACCGCTAACCGCTAAAGAGTACAACGTCACGAACGAAATGCAACTTACACGAACGACGTTAGACGTTACACCCAAATTTCCAAAACGCCGGGTACACCGTTGGCTGTATACATTAGTGTGACAGGGCCTTTACTGTTCGCACATATAGGCGCAGGTCACACGGAGAACCATAGACTAATTACTAAAGGTTCAGTCACACAACCGATTATTTGCTAGAAAACCACTTCCAGACTGCTCCAAGACTGGTCACGATAAGAAATTATTCGAAAATCGTGAGCAGTTTTTTTTTTCATGTGAAGTTTCGGCAAGGTCTGGGACCGTCCTATGCACTCTTCTGCAGTCTTGTGTGGTCGGGAGCACGTGGCAAATTTGACACGATTTGTTCTCGCAGCCTAAACAAATCGTGGCGGGTTTTTTTTAATCGGGAAGGTCGGCATGGACACATGAGCGGTTTGGAAGCGGTAGCCGAGAGTGGGCGCGCATCATGAGTGGTTGTGTGTAGTTGGACAGTGGTCGGCAATGCGTCTGCTCCAAGCGGGAGAGAAAATGCAAGCCAACTTGACATGTTAAAATCGGCGACTACAGAAGATTAGTCGCCGACTTGTAGCCAACTGCTCATCTAAAAAAAAAGATTATGTCTTGACAGCAACATGTCACAACTTGTACCGTCGTTTCAAGGTCGGCGATTGATCAGGGACTGAACAAGTGGCGTCGCCGATTAAATATGCTTGATCTTGTTGATTTCATGATGCTGTCGCCTACTGATAGGCGATTCGGCATCTCTTGTCTTGTTGAAGGCGGGGAATATCGTATACTAATCATCCCTGCTCATCCCTGGTCGGGATCCAAAATGTAAATTGTGCAAGTTTGAACAAGATTTCAGCCGATTTTGAAAAAATGGTGGTCTTGTGTAGTTGGGATGAGGTTAGGTCGGGAGTTCCAAAGTGAACATGTTTTGATTCTTCGCCGTTAACCTCTAAAACGAGCAATAATGCGTAAGCAATTATCGCGCAAAATTCGCATCCGTAAACAACAATACGATACGTTTTGCTATCTCACGTCACACTTGATTGATTTGAGATGGGCAAGCGTTTTTAACATTAGTAAATGTAGATTTTTAAACATTATATGCATAATAGCCTTCGTTTAGTTAACTTACGGTTGCAATATTCCTGGAGCTATGTCATATTTCCACGAAACAACGGCGTTACTTGTAAAACAAACCGTCATAAGTAATGCTATCAAAGCATAGCCAATGGATGAAAATCTGTAGCATTAATAAAGTTAGTTTTAAACAATTAATAATAAATGTTAGCACAACGACAAAATCCGGGACAAATATGCATTTTAAATTGTTGTGTATAAAACACAATGCACTACCTTATTGTCCGAGTCAAAATGTAGATTTCCTTTAAAATCAATAATGTTGTAGGCCTTGGTCGAACGATTCTGGAACTGAAAATTGTTTTTGTTTAAACATTTTAATTAGTGGGCCTAATTATCTATGCAATTGGAAATTAGACAAAAGCCAACGTGCGTTTGATGCTATTCAAGTGTGCTACCCATGTACCAAGTCACAACATCTACCCACACATATCCATCAGCGTACTGATTACAACACAATTAGACATGATTAGGAAATTACCTGGCAACTTGATTTGAAGAAAAAAATGAAATAAGATAGTTATTGCCAAAGTTGTTGGTTGTTTGACCTAACGTATCTCGGCAACCGAATGTTCGATTGAAATAACATTTTCAGTTCCAGAATCTTCAGACCAAGGGCTAAAACATATTTTATTTCAAAGGTCCCTTTACGTGTTGTCGCATTTAGAGGACCAACGGATGACAAAATTGACGCATGTGCACATGACAAAGTGTCATTCAACCGTCCTAGATTCATCCATCGTGCAAATCGAAAGCTTCCTAAGACAGGTCTAAGACAGGTCTAAGACAGGTCCCAGAAATTGGACGACCGACGGATTGCTAAATCAACGCATGCGCACATGACTCGAGGTGTCATCTTACCGTCGTAGAAGCGTCCGTCGTCCAAATCGAAAGCTCCCTAATAAACGGACACACTGCAACCTTGTATAAAAGAGTGATGCGTGCAGTCCATTCTTCTAATATTCTGCCTCTTGGTATATAATTCAAGTCCCATAGATTGATCCTCATTCATTACTTCATGAATAATCGCGATAGCTACGTACCAAGTGCGTTCCAATCAAATTAATCGTTAGATGAGAACGCGCACGCCGAGCGCGGGTTACTAATAATTGCCCGAAAGTACTGCGCCAAAGTGTTCCATTGTTTTGCTCACTGACCGACCAATCAAATTAAAGCCTCACGCCCCTAAGCTGAATATTCAACGAGTTATGAGGATACACGATTAAACCTTATTTTTGATTGGTTGAATGATAAAAATGTTAATGAGGGGATGACCCGACTTGGACTGTTTCAATAACTAAGAAGGGGTGGACAAAATAAACAGAAAACTAATTAATTATTAGCAAGATTATATCGATACAAATCAACGATTTGGATAAAATATGCATATTTTTCAGTAATGAATGAGAATAATGACTGCTTTAACAACTGTTTTCGTGAATTTGTTTTGAAATCCTCGGGTTTTGTTCTGGTCATTCGGAATTGTCACGCAGTAATTATTCTCTAAATATATGTTGATGTTGAAAGATTATTACCAGAACTACACATACCTGTACAACAGCACGAGGATAATTGGGCTTATAACATAGAACTGCATGTCATTAGCTAGATACCAAGACCAACCAAGACACTGGAATTAAAATTAAGGAAATAATGAAATGGGTAATATGTTCAAATTTGTCTTAAAATCTAAATTCAAAATGTTGAAAAGACTTAAAAGAATAGGTCTTTGCTACTCACAGCCGCAACACAAGGGGGTATAATTGCGAATCCCCGTCAAAATGAAAGGTGAAGTATCGCCAACCCTTAACCATGTTAACCGACCTATAGGCTTTCCCCTCAACTGACCTTAGAGAAAATGTCATTACGATGTTTGAAATTCACACATTTGAATGTGGAAACAATAGATATAAAACAAAACTAAGAGCTAAAAATACACGATAAGGTGACGAAGAATTGTTCTACGGTCGAACGGACCTCTCAAGTATCTTTCGGGGTTTTTCTTCACAAAACTTCTCCACAGTTTGGTATCTTTCGCGCAGGGTTTTTCTTCACAAAAATCTCTTGATAATTTGGTGAATTTCCAATAATTTCCGAAATTAAAAATAAATAAAAGAATGGCAAAACATGTTCATATATTATATAACAAAAATCGAAAAGAAAGGGTGATTCAGGCCCGTAGACCTTTATTTTCGTCGCCTAAAAGGATTAAAGATCGATATACCTCGTCACCCAGATGTGCAGGATACAGATTGTTGATATAGAGCAGATTTGTCCACCAGTAGTTTTTACACAGTGTACTTGGACTCGTATAATAGCCAGGGAAATCCTCGTACAACGTATAACTTGTTGGACCACTAATAAAGTGCGGAACAAGTGTAGTCCACATGAGAATAACAAGCATGTATACTGGCGTCAGTCTGTTAAAGTAAAATGAAAGGATTAAACATTGTTATGTCTTAGCAAATACGATATTATTGTGACTATTATGACTGATCCCAAGTACATCGAAAACGTGTTTTAATATCCATTTATAAGTGCATTAATAGATTGGCTATAAACTGACAAAAGTACTTAAATAAAAGTTAAAGAAAATATTGATATTTCTTGTCGGCGGGTATTCAAATGATATCATTACAAAACAACCATCTGTGTATATATTTTAAATGCTTGCTATAGTAACAGGTTTATACCTCGTAAATATTAATTAGTTATGTCAATGTATTGCCTAATTGTTACAAGTAAGAACTTCTACAATGCTCATCCCTACATGTCATCCACCAAGTCGCGGTTTAGTGAGGCGTTATGACAAACACTGTGGTTTCTATTGGAGATTCAGGGTAAATGTCTGTCGCCAGTACCCCAGGAAGGTGGGTTGTCCCATATTCCCTTCTCAACATGTTGCGCCATCAAGACGTAAAAACATGGTAAAATTATTATTATCTATCACGGCGAAGTGGTGTGTGCGAGGTTTCTACGATGTGGGCCCCATGCTTTCAACTCCAACGAATGACTTCACTCCCTATTTTAGCACATTACCTGTTCTTGAAAATTAGCTTATTCACTTTCTATTCCCTCGATTGACGTCTTAAAATTGGGTAAACATTAATATGTAACCCCATAAATTCCCCCCGAAATGGCGCAATTTCCTCACCCAAAGATAGTCAAAGGTGGGGATGTATGTTTGTTCTTCCAGCATTCAAAGATTAAGAGGAATTATCAAAATATCTCATGAGGTCGTGATCAGAACTTACCTCCAGAAACGATGGAAATAAAATAGTCCCCAGTTCAGCCGCCCGTCTTTAGAGTTTAGTTCGTTCAATGCGAAATAACAGACGAGTAAACCACTGCAAATATATAAAAAAATAATGTTGGTATTTAGTCATTGTTCAACATTGGATGATGGGGGATGTCAGAAAGAGAACAGTAAGGTGTTAAGGAACACTTTCTTCACTTGGATTAAATAACACAAGCGTATCTCAGATAAACCAATAGGGTTGATTATTGGAATAAAAAATGGCTATGAGAGAGCCCAATAAGGGTAGTGAGGAGATGCGGAGGAATCGAACCAGAACGTCTTCATGATCGTGGCATTGAAGCTCTAGCCAATGGTCGCTGCACACCTACTGAGTTGATAACACATTTTTCTTCTTACCGATATGATATAGCCTGCTAAATTCTAACGTTGCAACACTACGGTGTAAATTACAGTTGTATTCAATTTAGCTACTGCGGATGCAAAATGTAAGGAATATTGAACACATTGGGTATTAAAATACCTTCCTGATCAACCTACCTTAGAACAAAGAACGTATCTACGGAGAATGTGCCATTTGTGATAACCTGGAAACTGAATCTCTTCACGATGTCATAGGCTGAGGCTTGATTATCTGTAAATAGTATAGTACTAGTAGAAGCATTGTTTTAGAATCTGACAAGTGCCACTCACCATTTTGGTGAAGTAATCAGGAAATGAATGGATACTGAGAGAGCCATACACGTAGATAATCTAGAAACACATTATCATCCACAGCATGATCCGCGAGAAAGACCAGGCGATTGAATCCCGGATTGAATCTCGCAATCTGTGCATTGTTAAGATTTGGCCTATAACATAGCGTACTCTATAACAGTTGCGACACGCGATTAAGCAATTATAGTTGGGGCTGTTAGGGCATCACAGGGGAGGTTTGGTTCACATTCTCCTAAAAGCACCAAATTTGGCCCATATGTTGCTCATACCATATTCTTTTGATTTTTGATGGATGCCAAAATTGGAGCCTTCTGGGAAGGCCATATTGGCCAATTCCAATATGGCCGCCATACTGGGGGATCAAAAAACTGACAAGCATACCAAATTGTTTGTCTGAGCACAATGATTCTAAAAATGTATAGTTTGCCCAACTTTCGATGTGCGGTTACTGAGATATTGAGTAAAACGTGAAAAGGTCGTTGACCTTTCCTTTTGGGGGTCAAAATTTGAACATGCGATATCTCAAATTGTTCGTCAGATCACAAGGGTTCAAGAAATGGTAGTTGTTACCACCTGGAGTCGTTTTTGTACCTTATACAGGGTCAAAAGGTCACAATCCCCATATACGCCTATATACGCAAAGGATTTATGGATGTTGAGAAGTTATTTCATGACAGGGCGAAAGGCTACACGCTCTTTGTGTTGTACAACGTTGGTCCGAACACATAAATTCAAAATAAAATACTTGTCCATCCCTGTCTTGATATGCTTTTTAAACACATGAGGCACCGCCCAGACAATTCATACATATATTGGCACAATATTGGCCCAACATTGACAATATTGGCATTGGCACTTTCTTGGTCAGCAATATTGGACCAATATTGGTTTTACATTGGCACTCTTCAATTGGCACCATGTTGGCAACCAATATTGGACCAATATTGGTTTTACATTGGCGCTCTTCAATTGGCATCATGTTGGCAACCAATATTTGACCAATATTGGTGACCAAGTGAGTCCCAATGGCATTGGCACGGTTGGCACTCTCCTGGTCACCAATATTGAACCAATATTGGTTTTACATTGGCGCTCTTCAATTGGCATCATGTTGGCAACCAATATTGGTCCAATAATGGGCACAATATACCAGGGGAGGGAAATGACGTGGTCTAAAAATTGCGGCCGCTGTTAAAAGTTATCGTTCCCCGGCCTTTTGGCTAGGATCTTTTGCCTTGTCCTGTCCCTTGAAGATTTGTTCCCTTGTCCCAGGCTTGCCCTTGGCCAAAGTTGGTCCTGGCCACGGGTTGGCCCGGGGTCCGCTCACGCCTCTTTGGGGGAAATAAAACAATATAAAGATAGAATTCCTCCTACCAAATATTTCTCCAAGATCGCCCAATATTGGCCCAATATTGGCCCAAGCTTGGCCCACATTGTCGAGTGCCAATATTGAGCCAAGCTTGGGCCAATAAGCAAATACTATTGCGCCAATATTGTAAGCCAATATTGGGCCAATATTGTAATGTTGCGTATTCTCGTACGTATTTAAACGGATGACCTGACGCACTTCAGGTCACCCGAACCAGACTGGAAGAAGACGCCCTCCTCCACGAGCGCACTCCCTTAATTGTCAACTAGGTGATGGAACTGCTCACATTCTGTGCCACCTCCACCTACATGATGGGGTTAGGCAACATCTATCAACAGAAAGAAGGTTTCGCGATGGGATCTCCAGTCTCGCCATTAGCTTCCAACATTTTCATGGAATGGTTTGAGATGCGAGCACTTGACACTGCCCCACATCCTCCATCTTTCTGGGCCAGATACGTCGACGATACTTTTGTGGTCATTCGCGAGGAATACATCAACGAGTTCACCACGCATATCAACAACATATCGCCGTCGATTGAGTTCACCATGGAACGCGAAGAGAACGGTAAACTCGCTATGTTGGACACTAACATTCACAGACGTGAAGATGGCTCAACCAAAATTACCATCTACCGTAAACCCACACACACAGACCAATACCTACTTATGGCCTCTCACCATCCTCTTCAACACAAACTCGGGGTGATCAGGACATTAACTCACCGAGCCAAAACTCTCATCACAGAACAGGAGGACAAAGTGGAAGAATTAGAACGTATTCGCAGTGTTCTAGGTGTGTGTGGTTACAAGTGGTCTCACTTCGCCATCGCAAATTCACGTAACCGCCCAAAACGCAACCAAACAGATGCTCCGTCCGCAGAAAAGGGGTCGGTAACCCTCCCCTACGTCAGAGGTGTATCGGAAGGTCTGCGCAGAATACTAACCAAGCGCGGTGTCCGGGTCCACTTTAAACCCAGGAACACCCTCAGGCAGCACCTAGTCTCGCCCAAGGACAAAACAGACACAAAGGAGAAGTGTGGCACAGTGTATCATATTGCTTGTCAGCAATGCCCTGCCTCCTACATTGGCGAGATCAAACGCCCCTGGTCATCAGAGCCGCCGAACACCAACGTGAACCGTCCCCCGTCGCTGAACATGCCACGAGGACCGGGCATAAGTTCCCCAAGGACAACATCAAAATCCTTGACTCTGACTCCTCATGGGTTGGACGAGGGGTTCGCGAAGCCGCTCACATCAGGCTCAAGCAGAGCTCCCTCAACAGAGACGGAGGACGGTACTACCTACCAGCCATTTACACTTACACGCCGCTATTGAGTTGTCGTCCATCACCGCCTGACAGCGATGATGATGAGACTGGCTAAAATGACTGTAAATGCTAATTTTTAGCAAAACAGTCCAACTTGTCAATTTTAGCAGGGTACTGTTTAGGGATTGGAATGACGATTGCTTTTTTCCACTGATGTGAAACCGTCCCCTCAGTATACGAGCAATTTAATATACCCTTGAAGATCTCCAGTGTGTGATTGAGAAAGTGAAACAAGAGAGTGGGGCTATGGGTCTGCGTCTTAATGTTGCTAAAAGCAAAATCATGATCATTGGTGGAGTCCAGCCAACAGACCCTTTGATTGTATAGGACGGAAGTTGAGCAAATAACAAAGTTCAACTTTCTTGAAGCACTTATCGCCACGGATGTCAGCTGTAAACAAGAAATTAGAAGACGTCTGACAATGGCAAGATCTGCCATGGCAAATCTCTCTATAATTTGGGCAGATAGAGGAGTCACCAAAGCAACAAAAGTGCGCCTTGTTCGAGCACTTGTTTTCCCCATAGCCACCTATTCCTGTTAAACATGGACACTCACCAACAAGGCAGACTGTGATAGGATAAATACATTTGAACCCTGGTGCTGACGGGAAATGCTCAAAATCCCCTGGGTTGCTAAAAGAACAAATATTAGCGTTCTACCGGATATTGGTGTGAAGAATAGACTACTTGATTCAGTCAATCGCCAGACTCTCAGCTACTTCAGACACATAGTCAGACGGCAGGACAACTGTCTTGAGAAGGTCCTTATGCAGGGAAAAATTGAGGGCTCAAGAAGACGTGGGCAACCTAGGGCAAGGTGGATTGACAGAATCAACAATCTTATTGGACAACCTCTACCAGTGGTATACAAACTAGCTGCTAACCGACAACAGTGGATAGCCATCTCGAAAGTCACGAACTGTCAGATATGATGGAGGCGTACCAAACCAACCAAACCATCACTACGGTACTTCAAATTATTTTAAATGCTCCTCCTTGTTGAATAACCTACGTTTGTACTACGGCTTTGTCTTACCTGTATATTGCATAATGAAGAGGTGGGTGTGTCCTAGAATGACCCAGAACATACTAATAACTCGAATGCCATTTAAGGCTGCAAGATGGCTGTGTGGTCCCGATGATTGCACCGACAAAAGCTTCCGGCCATTGGTCAGAGCAGAAAAACACATCAAAATGTTTACAATCCATTCTAAAAGACACACAAAATTGTTACAGAAGATAATCAAATTGTGTAACACCTCATACTACACATTAAGATAATCGTGACTGCTGGTGCGTTTTGGTTTTCGCCCTTTTTATAATGAACTGCTGTGCGTTACTTATACCAAAGGTGAGACTATCGGCCTAATGGATATATGGTATTGCACAGCAATTAACCATAATTTCTGCCGAACCACGTACTCCTTGAAATCTCTGTCACGTCGTGTTAAAATTGTGGAATATTTCTTGGAACCCTTTCGTATTTTGTGAATACGTTACAAACAAAACTTGAATGTGAGTGACCTCGTAGCTAGAATACATATCAACCAAAAACTTACTTGTAAAACCATGTGTATTATCTTGGCTGTTAGAAGCCACCAATGTGATATTATCCGGCACATCTACTGCATTATCATTTTGAATTTGTCCGCCATTTGATGTAATCATGGTCTCCGGTTTGTCATCTGCCCCACCATTTATTGCGACTCGTTGGTTAATGTTAGAGGTTCCCGTGTCATTCAACATCTTTAGGGTGCACTTGACTGCATCTAATCCTGTGCCAGCTACGACCAGCAATCCCAAAATAGAGAAAATGATCCTTTAAGAATTACAAAAAAAATGCCACCTTAGTTAAACATTATAATCTTACGCTTCTAAAGTACTATGTTCAGAAAAAGTGTACTTTTGGATATTAGATCCTGGTCTGTACTAGTATCGTTCGATGCTGTTACAACGTCAGTGTTCCAGTATCGGACGATACTGGAACAAATCACTATTTGTAGCATGTGTACAAGTATCGCCCAATACTGGAACATAAAAACGTCGATACTGGAACAACATGTGGTGTACCATCGACCGATACTGAACAATCGTACCAGTATCGAGCGATCCTGGCAACTTAAAAGTCCCTACTCACAATCCTATAATGGCTCCAGCTCCATACTCGGGGTCTTTGGCACAGTATGTATAATGTGTGAACTGTAAGAGTAGAATGGGTACTTCTAAAACACCTGTCGGAACAATGAATGATATAAAAACAATATGTAACAAATTGATTTATTTGACATGAGTAAATTATTTCTTCTTAACTCCACACATTTTAAATGATAATGACCATCCAGGATTTTGAATTTGGAACCGCCTGCTCCAGCGCTCTACCAACTGAGCTAATGAGTCAGATGGAGAAGATCGGCGATTATATTATCTATAGGACTTCAGTTCAATCCTGTTTACTTACGTTTAAACTTTATATCATACAATGCAATATATGCTCATAATGTACGTAGGCTTACACGCTGGACGCTATGAATGCTTCTAAATCATCTCCAATGAAATGTGTTGTCTCAAACTCAAATTACCACGGCACGGACATATGACGAAGGTAAGGGGCAAAACTATCGGGACAGAGCCAGGCGCGTACCGCGGCATGTGAGCCAGGGGGGCAGAAGTATGTCGTCCCGGTAGTGGCGTAAATGTTCGTAAAAGGTTGCCCCAATTTTTTTCCCAGTCAGCCAACTCGTGAATTTCACGTAAGTGTGGGGGGGGGGGGGGGGGGGGAGGTACAAAATTTCACGTAAGTGTGGGGGGGGGGAGGTACAACATTTCGTACGGTCAAAAAATTTCGCTACGAGTCCAAAAAGCACAACGCTCAACAAATAATGCCAATTCCTCAGTGTTTTAGGGCCTATTTCTTTTCCTTATGAAAATTTAGCGTCCCGGTATTGGGAATTTAGCGTCCCGGTATTTGGAGCCAGGGGGGCAAGAGCTCGCAGTTGCCCTATAGCCTATAGTGGACCCTTAAGCAAAGCAAAGTCAGCCATTGTTTTTCACAAACATTTCCCAATTTGCAGTTAATTTTCCTTCTGGAATCTTACCTGATTGAATTAATGTGTCTACATCCTCACCGCTGCACGAATCGGGAACACACACTCCTATTGCAATAGACTAAAGATGAAGCAATATTATTTGAATAAGTTAAAACTCATAGTACGATAAAATTCGAATTTTCTTAATTGATATAAGGTTAAAGTGGTGTTAAAATTTTTATATGTTTAAAAATTTACTTCAGAATTCAAGATGAACATTAAAAATTGTCATTATTGTTGTTTCTATTAACAAAAACACAGCCAAACTTGATTAAAACAATACCATCGCTATTTATTGAAAAACGCCCTCTATGCAAATATTGTTCGCGCGTACTGCAGGGGGATACTGTCGGACGTAAAATACTTGTTGCGGCTCTACCAGCATTTTTGAATCGACGTTTTGTTGTACAAAGAGGGCTGATTTTTCTTAATCCTTATAAGTGTAAGTTCATGCATGTAATACAATTATAAAAATATACAAATCCCAGTTTTTATCATATATTTTTGTATTTGAGGGCGCTGCCTCCACCACATCTCTTAATGCCCCTTTGAGCTATCATAGTCTGTTTCTAGAGAGTATAGAGAGTAAGAGGTTGAATGTCCCGTTATGTCAAAGGCGTCGCGCTCGCAAACAAAATTGAGTATATCATTGAAAATTAGTGTAAGAGCTAGAAATATATAGACTTTTCTATATTTAATAAATAAATAAAAATTGACTATAGGTCATGGTGCAATTTGAGTGATTCCTCTATTCTAGCCACGGAGTGACAATGCACAGTTACTGTTTTGAAAAATTAAAGTCACTTTTGTTTTTATTCTTATAAAAATATAACAATTTTTTTTTAGACCATATGGAAGATATCTTCGATGTTCATAACACAAAACTACTCACTGGTATCAACGCTCCCGGTTTGATGGAGGTGAGGGTTGTTGTACAATAACCTCCATTGAAATCATGACTGTCATCAGCTTTGATAGCACGGCATTGGTCATATCGACCCATCCATTTAGTATTTCCTTGAAGTAATCCACTCGGAAATTTCCCTGTTGCGTCAATCACTGTGGGAAAAATTAGATTTGGATACATGTTGTACCAAAGGTTTAGCCTATTTTGTATGTATATGAAATCTATCGTGGTGTTTTTCATTTTCATTGTTGCCATTTCAAATTCGGTATTTTCGATCCTCCAGGGTATATTGGGATTTTTATATATAAAAATGCATGAGCATTTATCCGATAATGTTACAATGGCCTACTGTAGCCTGTCATTGAAGAAAGGTCAATACAATGATAAAAGCAATCTAGCAAATACTGCCCTCTGTTGACGAACTTTGGGAATTAATCCTTTCTCTCCTAAACACGTCAGTATAGAGGAAATTACTATTTATGTTTTTAGTGGCATTTCTATTATTTCGGACTACAGAAGCATTGCTATACATCCAGAAATAAGATTGTTCGTGTATCCTAAAGGCAAATATAAACAGCAACAATTCCAAAAACCCAATATGCATATGGTACAAAAACAAATACCCTAAGGTAGGCCTACATCGCATCTTTAATGGAAATTAGTAATTGGTAATTTTTAGTTGTAAGTCACTTACTTTGTAGAGCATACAGCTCGGTAATATTCAGCATAAACTGGTTGAAATCTTTCGAGCATTTCTCCGACACATTATAAGGCAAATCCAATTCCAGTACATTATCAAGCTCTCCATGAGTAATTTCCAGAACATCTTCAACCAAGTACTGGTATGGTGTATTGCGTGCTATGGCATTCAGCTCCTCTAACGAATGTGTTTTCGCGGGGGAATCAAGCGACGGAACAGGATGTTTGAAGTATTCATTGGGATGGTAATATTGTCCATTGACAGTTATAAGGAATACTACTACAATGAAATACGTATAGTAACGGGCCATGTTATACTAGTGTTATGAACTTGTTACGATGAGAGTTATCATTGGGCCGGAACTATATCATCATGATCATAGGAAGATATTATGTCAGGATTGTGTGCTCGCATTGCCGGTTAAATCATTATGTCAGGAGTGTGTGCTCGCATTGCCGGTTAAATCAGTATAATTCACGTGATACAGCTGATAAGAATATCGATATCTGGCCTCGTTGAGTTTGAACTGTGGCAAGTAAATAAATTCAAGTAAGGCTTTTAAGGACGTTGGTTCCGCTATAGTTTGATATGACGTCTGCAATTCACAAGACTATGACTATATTAAAGCAAACAAAAAAGTAGTACGGACTTTGATTATGGTTAATTATAAATGAAATTGTCAGGATGGTGTTATTTGAATATTTCAAGATCATATCTTAAAGGCATATTATGTGATATTTTCCAAGTAGCCCCCTATATCATTGATTTTTACTATGAAAGCAGATTTTCTTACAGATTTACATTTTTGATCATAAATCATAAAGATCTTCTAAGTTACAGATCGATACGATTCCTAAATACTTCAAAATCATGGTTTTAAGAGATTGAAATATAGATTGTCCCGGTACCGGGACAATCTATTTTTCAAATTTTACTCTAAATTCACTCTAAAACCATGATTTCGAGGTAATTAGAAATCGTATCGCTCTGTAACTTGGAATATATTCATGATTTATGATCAGAAACGTAAATCTGCAATAAAATCTGCTTCCAATTTTTTTGAAGATTGAGGGCGTTCCCTGGAAAAGATCATGTAATATACCTTTAAGTATTGGAATTATTCGTGTAACTTTATGACTCTCCCTCTTCCCCTATATTGGACAGAAGAAGAACGCGTAGGCCACCCTCCCGGTACTTTAGAACTACCAGTCTAACCGGACACTCTGGAACTTTTCCATTTTTTGCCATTTTTCTTAAAGTAGCTCTGAGTCAACAGGGAATCACACTCTGTGACACAACACGATGGCCTTTTAGTTTTAGTGTTGTTGAATGGGAGGTGGTTGGAGAATACGAGATATTAATAAAAGGTTATAGAGTGAATTTGGATGTGTATCTTGCGAAGTGTGCTTCAGCATAATAAGCTAATAAGCGCCCTTTTGTGTGCACCACAAATTATTAGATATGTGCATTTAGACCCTTAATACTTTCAATCCAAAAATCTTATGTTAAATTAACAAGTTTTTTTCGTCGAATTTTGAAATTGTTACCGTTGACTGATGATCCCAGGATACCGAACCAATGTTTGTATATTATAAACATATTATTGTGTAAATCATTTTTGGGGCCGGTTTGGACTCAAATACGCCCTTACCCTCCCCCTCCACGCTCTTTTGTATGTTTGAGTTATATTGTTTGACAATTCTATTCTTGACTGCAATGGACATTTTGAAAATATTCATAAAGCTAAGAGTATCTGAACAATGTTTTTATTCAGTAAAGAGAGTCACATTGGTTGTCAGTCGCGGTGGATTGACTAACAACGTCTAGGTTTTCGATGTGTCTGTTCATAATGATATGATTATGTCATTGACGAAAATATCCGTAAACACGCTGAGGAATTGTGTCTAAACGTGCTGACCAAAGTCTGTGTTGAACTACTCGATAACTATCAGTATATAATCTTGGCCGTGTGATCAATATGACACAGATAATTACTATAATTAGTTTACCTCTTGTAGTTATTTATATATCAATAACAGTGTGTAACAATAAATGCTTACTTGCTTACTCGCTTAATTCGAGTTCAGTCAGTAGGGAGGTCACGCTGCATGTCATATTTTGTTATACGCAAGAAAACAATGGAGTCTTAGTGACTGAAATATATACTAGAAATAGCTTCGGAAAATGGTATATTTGGGCATCTCAAAAACTAAGAAACGTGTTAAAGTCATGTAGAATTTTAGAGGAGGGTTAATAATATCTGCAGAACGGTAAAATGTATAGTTTTAAAAACGTTTGGTGACCAAATTCATGTCGTACAATGTCGGAAAATTCACGTTTTGAAAATCCGTGGTCTTCAAAATTACAGGAATCCTAACTCATTCTAAACCTCACCAAATCATGAAATGAACCCTCGTCTACAAAAAAAGTCCATGTACGTATTGCTCTATCTGCTTGGAGATAGCGAAGACCACGGAAACCTCATAGCTTTATACCACGGAATGAAATCTGCCATAGACAATCAATGGCGAAAATCGTACAGATTTGCACTGCACACCTCTGTGTAGGGAGTGTTGACAATAGCATGACAATAGCAAGGTCGTTTGACTATTGTGTTTGTGCATGTTTGTGACGATTGACCCCGTTTAACAATCTTCATAGCTTTCATATAGGGCTTGGGTGACCTAACTATTGACTGAGTTGTGTCAGGGAGTCTATAATTATGGGAGAGGTCACTCCTCAGAAAAAAAATCGCCTACTAAAACCAAATTCACGGGTGAAGGTTTTGTAGGGGGCGCACTATCATAGTCGTAGTAAACCAGACGACCTAAGACGTGGTTGATTTTATCGGCTCAAAACATGATTTGTGGCACAAAAATAGTACATCAATGGTAAAAAAAGCTGATTGTGATTTAGAGTAGAACTGATTTGCTTTGATGATGGCTGAATTTAGTTCTTATATGACACGAAACATTCAGAATTGGTTATTTGAAATTAATTTACGTAGAACAAAATACGAATTTTAAATTGTGGATGGCTTCTTCTGGCAGTGTCAGAGGAGGGGCGTGGGTGATGGTCAAAAAATTTCGCACAGTCCCAAAAAAATCGAACAGTCAAAAAAATCGCACAGTAAATGTACTACATGTACAATTTCCTTCTATTTGGCTATCCTCCCCCTTTCTCTTCTCTTTCTCCCTCTCCTGCCCCTTCTTTCTCTCTTTTCTCCCCTTCTTCTCGTCCCCATTTTTCCGCTTCTCCGTCCCCATTCTAGGTGTCCAGGAGGCAGTCTTCCCCCCCCCCCCCTGCCCCTGCCCCTGCCCCCCCCCCCCCCCCCCCCCCCCGCTGGCTACGCTACTGCCAGACCGTCGGACCGTGTGACTTTTCATTTTCGCTTTTTATTTACAATTTTTTTTCAAAGTCACGTATATGGCCTTAATTGACCCCCACGTGACCCCTCATGTGACCCTATACCATGTATGGTATTATGTGAGCTATTTTGAGTCAAGTATGGTTCATCCAAAAGATCTGCCACGGTTCAAAATTTGGCGTGCTGGCTAGGACTGGGCCAGAACAACCACTAGCAAAAAATCCACAAATACCCGCAAGAGCTACAGTGTGGGTGTACACCCACAATACACACAAAAACAAACAAAATTGGAAGTACAAACATGCCATGTGGGTGTTGTAAATGATATAAAAGGTCATTCTAGGTGTATGAAAAATACTCCCATAAAGACATACAAATCTATGATTGGCTATACCCCCTCTAGAGGCCATTTAAAACAACCTGGAAAAGTCTCCACTGTGGGAGTACCCCACAATGTAAAAAACGCCCACAGTGTCTGTTCATACGTATAATCTACTCCCACAATGTACCTCTGGTAAACTCCCGACCTACTGACCCTACCTTTTGAGGACCCTCAATGGACAAACAAACAAACAAAATTGGCCTTTTAATTGGTTCACTTCACTTAATTTATGTAAGTATTTCTAACCAGTTGTCGGAGCAAGAATTCGAATCGTTTGTTAGCAATTTTAAACGATGATTTACCAACTGCGTCCAGACTGAAATACATCATTTCTATTTTTTAATTCCAATTCACAAATTGCATGCAAATGGACATATTAAGACTTTCCACGCGGCAGCTGTCTGCAGGCGACAGTTCCAAAAGTTCACAAAATGTTTCAAAAATGTCAAAATCGTTGAATTTCATAACCAAATTTGGAATCACCATGATCGAGAAATGCTTTAAAATAAGTACAAACGTGCCAAGTATTGGTTCAGTAGTTTATGCGATAAGAATTTGAAAGATGGGAAAGATTTCTGAAAAATCTGTTATGTATATCGTAAAACTAATAGCCGCGTAAAAAGTGTAAGTTACGATATAAATTAAATATTAAGAATAAATCAAGTTATATTGAAAAGAAACCTTGATATCCAAAATACTTTACATACAGTGTATAATATCCGTCCATTCGTGAATTTATCTCTGTTTGGCATGGCATACCCATTTATTTGGTCTTAACTCTTGAAAAATCACGATTTTACCTTACTTCAACATGTTCAAATACGTCCCACCCTCTCTCGCTACCTTCAATCAATGCATGGGCTCATTATACTACGCGATTATATGAAAGCGTATTGGCAACACAGATAGCTGTTTTTGTAATATCAAAATAATTCATACAAATGTTCTATCCAAATATATGTTCCACTTTATATTGCGAATTATTTTAACGGAAATATCAAACAGTATCCATACTTAGCTAATATCACATTACAATGTAATGCAGGGAAACCACTTGCGTCTAACAATGACGCAACTGTCATGATGGGTCCATTATGGTTCCTCCGATGCAATGGCATAGGTCTAAAATCTTGAACCGATCGAAAAATATTTATGAATCTAATAGGAATAATATGGCGCTTTCAGATTCCCGTCGTTGCGAATCGGCCAACGTCGGTGGATGATTGGTGCGTGAGTTGAAATAATGTCAAATTTGTATCCGCCGACGTCTGTGGCAGACCGATTTCGCTATTATGTTTATTAATATACGTATTATTGCACATGCCTAGTCGTTCGAACACGATCTAATTGACCATTATTGCCAATGAGATTGTAGGATAGAGCCTGATGTAAGGTTTCTTCCTTAATTGATATGAATATTAGGTCCCTATTATGCAAACTTGATTCGTTTATGTTGTTCCTGCGTGTTCCGATAACGACGTGTGTAGTACTCTTTCTGTAGCTCTGATAGCTCTTTCACAGCTATGAATGGAACCAATCAACTGGTCCAATCAATATGTCTCATCTATCATCTATAGGTTCAAACAATTATAGCCTTATATTTCTTAATGAGGATTATTACTATTATAACAGGTATTATACGTAATTGGAAAGTATTATCCAACGACTTCGATTATCTATCACATGGACGTGTATTAAAATACGATTACGCGTGTTGGAATCGGCTAACCATTGGGCAAAAAAATGTTTGTTTGTCCAGATCCGATTGACCGTGTACTACAGTCCCGACTGTGTAACCTTTTTCCTTTTTTTCCCAAAAAATATCGACCCCCGAAAAACCCAAACTTTTTTTTAAAAGTCACGTATATGACCTTAATTAGCCTCTCATGTGACCCCCATACCATGTAGTATTTTATGTGGGTTATTTTGGGTCATGTATGGGTCATCCCAAAGATCTGACACGTTTCACAATTTGGCGTGCTGGTTAAGACTGGGCCAGAACAACCACTAGCAACAACAACAAAAAGCGCAACGATCGGAGTATGAGTGGGCATGTAGATGAATTTCGATTGATTTCTCCCACGACGTAACACAACACACACTAATTGAGCCGAAAGAGTTTCACATTGTGATAACAAATACATTTATTTAATTGCATTCTTTTTAAATCTATATTTGCCGGAGATTACACAACAACTTATTTAAAACCCATCAATCGCCAAATGGTATATTTCGTTATGGATATGTCAATAAACTCGTTATGTTTTATCGTTTATATAACACGTTTGACATATATATAATCATTGCAATCCCTCGTTTCAGTGCTTAGGCACTCGCAGTAATGTGTGGTGGACTCAAATGGTATATGCCAGAGTTACCACTGGTATTCAGGCTAAAACAACCCTGTCAAAAGAGCGTTTTTCTAGGCATAATTCTGTTATACCCTACACACCAACATCGATAGTAGGCCTATGCGTCGTTCTTAAAAATCATGCACTATGAATACCTCTGTGAAGGGTATAACAGAATTACTCCTTTTTCTATACGGTAGATGTTTATAAAAGACACATCGTGGCATTTTTTAAATGAGTAGAGTGTAATTCGTTTTTGAAAACAAATATCGTATTGATATAATACCGAGAATTTAGTCCAGTTAATTTGGCGCCATGATACGTTTCATCCAGTCATGCACGTGTAGACGGCGAACATTTATAAAATCTGAAGAGCATTGAACAGAGTAGGCCTATTTGAAAACATTTACACGCATTTAAAGTGCGAGATTTAATTTGATAACCAAAAGAGAATTTTGGGCAAAATGACTGAAATACTTTTTGGAATGCTAAGATTCTATAGATATTTTGCAGGATAACATATAAATTAAGACTATTAGGCATTGCGGTATTTCAAATATATAGCCATATATATAGCCTTTCTGTTTGGAACCACCGTCTCCTTTGTGTTCGTGACCTTATGTTGAAACGGCTTGATTTGTACGGCGAGGGTACAAACCTGAAACATGGGCTTCATGACACACGTATCCCAACACCTAGATGTTGTTCAAATACGGACATTTGCGAATGACTGAGTGACAATAAAACCGATTCCGCGTATGGGCTAACGTTGCAACACATGCTTGTTATGACGACGACGACAACGACAACAACGAAGACGAGGATGATGATGTCCTCTCTCCCCGTGTAGGCGCAGGCCATGGTAAACATACACTATATTCACAATCTGAAGACACTTAGTATTTTACCTCGGCTGCTAGGATGACATGTCTTCTGTGAAGGCGCAGGCCATGGTAAACATACACTATATTCACAATCTGAAGACACTTAGTATTTTACCTCGGCTGCTAGGATGACATGTCTTCCGTGAAGGCGCAGGCCATGGTAAACATACACTATATTCACAATCTGAAGACACTTAGTATTTTACCTCGGCTGCTAGGATGACATGTCTTCCGTGAAGGCGCAGGCCATGGTAAACATACACTATATTCACAATCTGAAGACACTTAGTATTTTACCTCGGCTGCCAGGTTGACGAGTCTTCTGTGTAGGCGCAGGCAATGGTAAACATACACTATATTCACAATCTCGGCTGTCAGGAGTGGCTAACTACTTTAACCATTGTTAGCAGTGTAACACAAAAGATAATTCAATTCTGATATAAACCTTAATTTATATTTTATACGAAATATTTATTTTGTTGAAATATTATTAGAAAAATATCGCTAGTATGCATACAATGATCAGTCAAGCATCACTGCTGTTATTGGTTACATTGACTGTAAAGCCTTTCAGTCAGCAAAGTACGTCTAAAACACTGATTGGCAAAAATCATGGAAATGATGGTTCATCATTGAATTATAATGATATTTTTGGTGGCTAATCTGTATTGGTGCAATAGGTAAGCCGCCAAATATTATAATTATGTGATGGATGATACCGTGCTCATAATAAGAACAATGAACAAGGTACGAAAAGAGATGCAAATGCACATGCTAAATTACAAAGGATGAGATGAATCCTGTATAAAACGAACCAAAATTGCATCTTGTCTCACACCCAACTCTTTACCGCCACGAATCTATGTAATCCTTAAGGTCTGTATGGTATTAGAATCCCTGGCAGGGGAGGGAACACCATTGACCAGGAATTCCGAATACTTGTTGAAATAGCCAAACGCAAGCAATTTAATGGGTATGTGCCATATATCGTAATACACGTGTGGATAACACTAGATTTGAAATAGCGCTGTAAATCACATAATAAGGTCGTACTACAAATTAAACTGAATGATGATAACCGATTGGCCATCAACTATTACAAAATCGTGTCAGACCAGGATCGCTTCATATAACAGGCATGAATAGTGCTTCTTATTCCTTTAGGTATATTTGTCACTGATATTTTGCTAGATTGTCCGATTTCGTGTTTCATAATTATTATTATAAGGAGTATTGTAAATCCGTGTGTAAATTAATTTATCTCTGAAATGATAAAGAAGTAGTTTTGAAATATTTCTGAGGCTATTTTAATTAAGAATTCCGTTGACAGCTCGATGAATTGTACATTTATTAAAGGCATAGACCAAACTCATTTGTATCACTAAATATGTTCGAATGTCCCAGGTATAAATATCTCATACAATGGAATGGTGAGTGATTCGTGTTGAAAATACAGGTTTAGCCTTGACCCAAGAAATACATGGGCCAAGGGTGTGGGGCCTTTTTAAGACCTTGTTTAATCCGTTGTTCATACAAATGTATAATCATCCTTCTACCTACAATAGAAAGGGTTTATTTCAAATTGTCGGTAGAGCCATATTTGGATTGTGATGTTCCACTATCGGGCGAGTTTCGTGTTTCATAATTATTATGATTTGGATTAAAATGTTGGTAGTGTTTGGTTGGTTTTAGGGAATTAGCGCCTTTCTTTGGTAGAAACAGTTTCTCCAATGCCATCCACGGAGCTTCAGCACAAACAGACATAATAAATGCCGCAGAGTACGAGAGTGCAATATTGCCTAGGAATATGTAGATCTGAAAAGACAATTTAAATATTAAAATGTCATAGTATTACTTCCGAAATGTGTCTGTTTTCCAACATATTGTGTAGAACTTTTGTTATTGATGAAATTGTATCTTAAACCTGAAAGCGTGTATGTATGTATACCCAATCTATGTTATAGTTGCTGTCAATCCAATGTTAAGAGTTTTGCAAATAGATTATGTGTTTACATCAAAACAATAGCCGCCGATATCGTTTGTAGTCCATTTTCAACTGGTGGACGGTTTGATGTTTAACCAAAGCGGTCAAATTACCTTGATGCAGGCTCAAGGAGATCAGTCAAGTCAATCTGCAAAGATTGAACTGAATTCTGAAATGTTCATAATTGGGTTTTATAAGTTGTCGACTTTTGTCAAATTTAATTGCTTACTCCTATTAACAAATTGACATTGATATTAATATTTCTTAATGTATTCTGTGGTTTTGTAGGACATTTTGAAAAACAATCCAGAAAATAATCTTGTTTGGAATCAACGTGTTTTAAAAACGATAATCTTGTACCTTTGTGATTGTCATTTTGGAACATATTAACGACAACCGACAAATACAATTACGTAGGTTTTCGTAATGAAACTCTAAACACAATGTGAACCTTTGACTTACCATAGTGTAATCTGTATAATGAATTGGTTCAATGGAACTGCTATAGTAAACAATCACAAATATTGGATGAAGTAAATAAGCACAGTACGTAAGCTTTGCTAATGGCCCCCACGCTGTCCAGCCAAGAATAGTATTTACTGGACCTGTAATGGGTTAAATCAAAACATTTTATTATGGATTAAATCTAAGACCTCATCTTTAACAGTTCGCCACAGACGAGCTGGGCATAGCCTGCATACGCTCAATATTGATGACAGAAAGTACAGAGTTAACATTGTAAAATTGAACACTGTAAAATTCCAAAGAGAACGAGGCTATCAATCAACGGATGGGATCTTTTATAAGTCATAAATACAACTATATACATCATTATACGAAATGTTTAGTAAAGCATCTTTTTTATACTGAATACAAGTTCACATTCATAATAACCTTTTCACGTATGCATGTATGTGAATAATATACTAGTTCGGCGATCTTCACGTTCTTGTTGACAAGAGTAAATGTTTAACGTTATTTACAGTCATATCGTATGTTGAAGTCAAAATTGGTGAAATATACAAAATTATAACATTGTTATTAAGTTTTTCTTAAAAGAACAGGTAGCATTGATTAGATCAATTGATTCAATTATTTCACCATACAATAAATGTCTAGAAAAACACACCGTGGCCTATAAGTTTCACATTACACCCCGTAGAGGCCCCGCATAGGACGTAGTTGACCGGAATCATGGCGCAATACTGAACTGTGTTAACCAAAAACATAAGAAGCTATATACAAATCCCACTTAAATAATCATTTTCAAACATCCCACGTCAATTCAAAGAATAAAATGAATGTACTGTAATACCCCATGACTCCGGTGAATGACGCATGTGTGATTCCCTTGTGTAAAGCCGATCGATAAATGTGTGCAGGGCCTCTATTGTAAACATGTTCAGAAAGTCTGAAAACCTGCAGGATCCCACTTTATCTTCGAAATAATAACTGAGTTTGAAATTGGTTTACGCGTGGTAAAAGATTTATCTCGCAATGGTAATCAAGATTTAAAATTAGCGGTTTGTGAACGATTTTTTAGTAAAATACTTTAACGCCACTAACTGATGCGTCACGATTTGGCAACCAAGCCTTAGCCTACGTACCGCCATATCCAGTGGCACATGCAAATGCCACCCAAGCCACTGCCGATGACCATATAAATCTGGATACAGTATAGTAAAATACCGCCTGTGCTTGTGTTTGATAGTTTCCATGATAGGTTCCATATAAACCATACACCATGCCTAAACCAGATGCAATTGCACAACACCAACCTGCTGCATACGCCAGCTGAAAAGAGAAAGTTGAAGACCAATATTTTGATTGAATTTATTTTCCTCCCGATAATTCCAAGGTATAACCAGACTGTAGCATGGGCTCGTTGGCAATCACCAAATACAAATCGCGAACAAACACGGCAAGCAATGCGAATAATCGAATTACATGATATTTCATGGGTATGGGCACTAACATATTTTCATTTGTCAATGGATATACCGCGATCTCTATTTTATTCTTAATAACAAGCATTGTGATATATCAACATTAGCCCTATTTCTTTTTGTATTTCTATTAAACGAAGACATTCACATTCATTGGCCTATCTAATTTATGACAAAAGAAATAATAATAACAAACTATGGAATAAACATTATTAGGAAAAAGTGCACCTAGGTCCCAGATTCTAGAGTACTGTACTAGTATCGTCAGTTACTGGTACAACGTCAGTGTTCCTGTATCGTACGATGTTGGCACGTATAAAATGTTCCACTATCGGGCGATACTGGAACACAATTATGTACCAGTATCATTCAATACTGAGACAAATCACTACTGGTATCTCCCGAAACTGGTACATGAAAAAGTTCCAGTATCGGAAGATACTCCCTACTGGAACAAAAATGTGTGTTCCATAACCGATACTGGAAGTCTAGAGTAAATTCGTACCAGTATCGAGCGATACTGGCAGATTTTATGTTCCAGTACTGAACGATACTGGTATACCCATGTCAAAAATGAGTTACTCTTGAGAAGCGATTTAAGAGTAGCAACGGATGAAGCGCAGCAAATTGTAGCAGCCTGAGTTCCACATTTTAAAAAGCGATGGAATTGAAACGACGATCGCTAATGCTAATGTCCTTAGCCGATCTTAGTGGGCGTACAGGAATATACATGTACATTTGAACTGTCCCGTGATGTACGGAGAAGGTGAGATTAGTATAAGTATTTCCAATAGACCTCAAAATTATTAAAATGTATTAAAACTGTAAAATGGAACAATCCAAATAACTCGCACGCTGTCGATGGGGTTCACTGCGCGGAAATCAGTGTAAATGAGACATTTTCAATAATCCTCCGCATATTCAAATTACCTCGATCTCGATTGGCTCTTTGGTATTTTCATGTGTATGAATATGTATATTTACCTTTGGTATTTTCACCGTTGTTCCATTCATCAAGTGCAATAAATAACCAGCAATCATTCCTACAAGGTAACTATTTATTCTAGCCCATGGTTTGATATATATGAAATCCTCAGCATCGGTCATTGTGTTGTTATTAAAACTCCTAATAGATAGTGAGAGTGTTAGAAAAACATTCTTGTTGTGGTAAAATATGAATTATAATAATATCTTACAAAATATCATTAAGGCCGATTCATAGAAATCAGTATTCAAAAGGGCCATGCAATCTGTAACTTAACATGATTTTTAAATGCGTGTCTTTTAATTACTTTATTGGGACTTTTTAAATATAATAAGATAGTTTTGCGACAAATGCGTATTGAAAATGTAAAAGAAATTGAGCTATTATTTCAAACTTAGTCCAAAAGATGCGTATTTGAAAGACATATACACATGGAAAAAGTATCGCACCACTTTTTTTGGTTAAAAAGTGCAAATGTGGCCTCGAATTTTTCCACCATGGTGTGATATTAAGGATCAGTTGTTTGCGTAAGCTGTCCAACAAAATGCTATGCAATAAAAGGGCCACATTTTAGTTTGTGACGTAATCGATGTAATGTGTTTCAAGGCCAAGGGGAAAATGCATGTTTTTGTCCAAAAACATGCATGAAACAAGTTTGGGTATAACTCGATATTGAATAGACTTTAAAAACTTAAAATAGTCATTATATTAGTTCTGTATTTGACGCAAGAAATGTTCCATTTAGACGTTATAGGCTACAATGCAGTGAATCAGTCCAAACATGCCATTTTTTGTTGCTCATTAATTCAGCATATACGAAGAGGTCACCGTTGATTTTTTTAATTATTATTTGACCTAGGTCAACACTTTTGCAATATTGTTTTTGTCATTTGAACTTATTTAAAATTTGAATTATTTTGACCTTTGACCCCATAACCGTTGGGCGTACGAAAAGGGAGTTTTTTCATGTTTGAGGACAATCGGGCAACTTTTGAAATTTGACCCCAGATGACCTTTGACCTTGGAAGACTTGAATGTGTTACCAAGGATTACAACTATAGAGATTAATCATTGGGCCTCTCAATATCGCGTTATACCCAAACTTGTTTTATGCATTTTCCCCTTGGCCTTGAAAAACATTACATCGATTACGTAACAAACTCAAATGTGGCCCTTTTATTGCATTACATTTTGCTGGGCAGTTTTCGCAAACAAACGATCCCTAATAACACACCATGGTGGCAAAATTCGAGGCCACATTTGCACTTTTCAACAAGTGGTGCGATACTTTTTTCCATGTGTATATGTGTAGGGTGGGAGCTTTAAGGGGAGCCGACGGCGGAGAAGCAATTGATAAGATGACCGATTTTCAAGCAATAAGAAGATGTTCATCTTACGGTTGAGTTCTTCCTGGTGAGAGGTCATATTTCCAAGAAATGACCGCAGTACTGGTAAAACACGTAGCCATTAGAGCACCTATCATACCAAATCCAATGGCTGAAGATCTATAGCATTATAGATAATTAAATCATTATTTAATATGATAAAATCACTAGAGCAAGGAGTGTAAGAAATCATTCTTGTTCTACCTTGGAAATAATAGCGACATCAACGGTAGAAATAAAAAGAATTGGTGCGCATTCTCCAACACGGATGATTCATTTAATCATTTAATATGATGAAATCACTAGAGCAAGGAGTGTATGAAATCATTCTTGTTCTACCTTGGAAATAACAGCGACATCAACGGTAGAAATAAAAAGAATTGGTGCGCATTCTCCAACACGGATGATTCGCCAGTATGCCTACGAAACCGTCGCGTAGTCAGTTACGTCACGCACAGGTTTGTAGCATTTGTGAACTGCTAATGAATGTATCGTGAATTACCTTTAATACTATTATAATTTGGTCCTCAGACGAAAATACTTTGCTTAAAGTATATATATGGACGGTATTTAGTCAAAGAAGATTTTAAAGACACCACCACAATGCATATACATGCGTTTTTGCAAAATGCCCTAGTTCTTTGTCTTGGCTCCCATATGCACACAATCATGGCTTCATAGCGCGTTCATCGTTGGAGCTCTTAGGTTCTAGTTTACATAAATGAATAAATTAGTAATCAGTGTTCATTTTTCTTATTTCTAAAACTTATGAGCTTGACATCAAATGCATCGTATGAAAAAAAGCTTTAGTTGGCTAAAAAGCTTTAGTTGGCTGCTAATGAATGTATCGTGAATTACCTTTAATACTATTATAATTTGGTCCTCAGACGAAAATACTTTGCTAAAAGTATATATATGGACGGTATTTAGTCAAAGAAGATTTTAAAGACACCACCACAATGCATATACATGCGTTTTTGCAAAATGCCCTAGTTCTTTGTCTTGGCTCCCATATGCACACAATCATGGCTTCATAGCGAGTTCATCGTTGGAGCTCTTAGGTTCTAGTTTACATCAATGAATAAATTAGTAATCAGTGATCATTTTTATTATTTCTAAAACTTATGAGCTTGACATCAAATGCATCGTATGAAAAAAAGCTTTAGTTGGCTGGCGTTCGCGCAATGCATTGTGGGAAGACCTTAACATCTTCTTTGGTATTTAGTGGTCCTAAGACGACATTGGTATACAAAGACGATTGCTTCATAATAATTATTCACAACAAAATCTTTAACTTTATAAGTTTTAGCTGTGAAGATACCTGTATAGTAAGTAGACTATGAAGGGGCTGATCATATAGAACTGCATATCATTGGCTAAATACCAGGTCCAATTAAGACACTAGATAACAAAATGACAGAAATAAAGTCAGTATCACATAGAACTGCATGCATATCATTGGCTAAATACCAGGTCCTATTAAGACACTAGATACAAATGACAGAAATAAAGTAATTATTAATCATGTTAACAAAATTACAGTTTACAAAACTAACATATTTAATCCAATCTGTTGGCTTACATATAAAAAGATACAATGAAGGATATTGAGTCTTAACTTGAGGGGCAAATGTGTCTATAAGGTTTGATTTGCAACTAATGGACTAAAAACAGTGGGTCAAAGCCTAATTGGGATTAGGTATTCAAGGGGTAAATATTACCGTCAAATGGCTAACAATTAATGTTTTTGATACGGCAGGCATTCTAAAATCGGAACCAACGGGTTGTATCCAAGAAAGCGGCTGCTAAAGGACAACATTACGTCATGTTGGTGCATACGTACAACATTAACTCAAGGTCTTTCAAATTTGTGGGGTCCATTGCTCCTTTTCGGACCCAAACACTATTATGGCAAAACCTGTACAACTTAGCCTAAAATCGTCAAAAATACCCAATGTTGCACTACGTAATGTTGCACTACCCAATATTGCACGACGTTGCCATCAAACGTAAACCTTCGTAAGTTCCAGGTTAAATTATAAATATTTTAAACAGGTTCGCCGTCGTGGATAGAAAAGAGACAATTATGAGAAAACGATCTCGCCCGGGAATCGAACCCAGGACCTCTTGCTTACTGCGCAAGTGCCTAAACCATTGGGCCACAAGACCTCGCATGGTAAAGCATCTGAAATTCAAACCTAAGCGATCACGTTTCTCAGTCTCCTGCCACAAGTATTACCCGGAGTAGCTCGGGCCTATACAAGTGTAATAATCAAGTGCCGTCCTCCCTGTAGAGGGAAAATACATAGAAATAATAGGCGTATACGACGGGTATTAAACAAATTATAAATATTTTAAACAGGTTCGCCGTCGTGGATTGTCCCAGGTTGCCGAAGATGCACAAAACATTATGAAGTTGCGATAACATGACGAACATGTGCAATGGAATCGTCGCATATTACCGAAAATACGTAACATTTTTTCAAGTTGCGATAAAATGCCGAAGATGCGCTAGATTTCCTGCTGAGGTTGCCATAAATCGCGCAGAATTTATACCAAAAGTGCAACAATACCCAATTTAATATGAGGTTACAATGTAGGGTAGCACATCAACCAAATTGGTTATTGCTGTAGTCGTATGGGGAAAACCCCTTTGTTTTCAGCTGTTGAATAATTATAGATATAATTTACATTTTGAAGCAGCTGAAAAAATATAGCACACGGTAATGATTGTTTACAAAATATCTATGTACGTATACCGCCCTCACGTGGCTGTAATTGTCCAATTACGAATAGGAAACCAAAGATTTTGGCTACTCACCTCTTCAAGCATATGTACTGGATACAGGTTATTGATATATAGTAGATTCGTCCACCAGTAATCTTGACAAACAGTAACTGAACTTTTATACCCCGGGAAATCAGTATATAACGTATAATATAGTGGACCGCTGCTAACATATGGTAGCATTGTAGTCCATACGAGAATAACTAGCATGTATACTGGTGTTAACCTGAGTGATAGTAATATGTAAATAATATATTTTATTCTGTAAGTCAAAAGGAAGCTGTGTTGCTACTATCGATTGTTTTATTGTTTCTTTCTGTTAATCAGAAATGTATCGAACGCAGCGTGAATCAATGTCAACATTGCCGCATACGTAAGCTGAGGAAATTGCTGACCGGTTCATTTGGTCCATATTGTTTGCTCAGCCAATTGTTGCACGTTTACGTTTTGCACCGAGACTCGATACTATAGGGAATAAAATAATTCATGATTTGAATTGTTAGGGCGTATGTAGTCATGGAAATAAATTGCAGACATGCCTCTCAATACCACAGTGCATCCGCAAACCTTAAGTCTTGTGTCTGATTCTTCTCGAGCGTCAGACGGCAATTGAATTTGTAGGCACTTGTAGTAACTTTGGAGTTTGATCTTAAAACAGTATGTACACCATCCGCATTCTGGAGACTGTCGTGATTAACTACGGGTCATTATAGATGGGGTGACATGTGACGTCATACCAAACAATTGCCCGGCAGTTGCCATTGTTCTTTGCCCGGCAGTATGCGCTCATCCTGTTTTGTTTAGGACCCGTGCTTTTAAAACTCGCGCCAAAGCATTATAAAGGGCAATAAGGCATACTGGACAGAGCTGTGGTCATATGCTGTTTCCTCAAGCATGTATCGACAGTCCAGTCCCTTCGACCGTTGCTTTTGTTTATAAACATTGCTGTCACCCCATCTATAATGTCGCTAGCTACACACGGAGATGCGCCGAGTTAGGCAGAATACGCCACCATAAAAACTGTGTGTAAAGCGTAAAAGCTTAAAACATCTAGCTGAACGACAATAAGTAGGGTATATCAAATTTTGATGAAAAATACCTTTTATTGCTGCAATTAAGCAATTTACAAAATTCTTATTTTTAACAGGCCTTACCTCCAGAAACGATGAAAATAAAAGAGACCCCAATTCAGTCGTCCGTCTTTAGCTTTCAGTTCATTCAACGCGAAATAACAAACCAAAATACCACTGGAATATATTTTGAAAATATTGGCAAACAATTTAAATACTATATTTCACATTTCATCTGCGACAAGTTTAGTAAATGGCAAGTAGCTAAAGCATGTAAACAGTGGCCATTTATTCTAAATGGTCATATCTGTTAAGCAGATAATTCTGCACAGCCATGATTTTCAGATAGTTAATTTTTTGGGCACGGATTTGCCCAAAAGAGATCTATAGCAGACGGTTCAACGATCACGATGCTGATCTTATAAGACACATTGACCAATTGAGGGTGTGACTTTCATCAAATCCCACATCAAATGTGTATGAAGTTTACCAAATGAAATTCAAAGAAATGCTTAACATACATAAATGGATAGGACAATACGACCAATGCCTTTCAACGAAAGTTACTGCGTGAATTACGAACACTTTGTATCAACTAAATCAGAAGCATTGCGCAGAAACTTATAGTAATCAACGTTTAGTAATACCAGCGCTTTAATTTTTCGGACAGATTTTTGGTGTCTGTGATTGGCCACATGATAGCCCTATATGCCTATGTCACCATAAACTTATTAAGTCACATTACAAGGTTTCAACGAATTTAGATATTAAGAGTATAGTCTACACATTTGTTATCGACCCATTCCCAATATTATTTTAGCGTACGAAATGTCGACAAAGAATTAAACACTATCAACATCTGAGGGTCGACTGTCCTATTAAACGTCATGTTATATTCTCCTTTCATACCAAGTGTTTCTATGTTTACAGTAATTTCACTGTAAGATTTTCGTATTCATTGTAAGATAAGACGTACCTTAGAACGAAGAATGAGTCGACAGAGAATGCTGAGTTATCGATTACTTGGAAGCTCAATCTTTTTAAAACGTCTAGAGTTACAATTGGATTATCTGTGAAATATACGATAATGATTCGTTGTAATCATGTATTTTCTCGTAAAAACATACGGTAGATGATGACTCGGGGGAAATCTGATGTTTTTATTTTAAACTAATCATCACATAGTTACCTTATCTATCTTCAAACGATGCAAACCCACAGACGTATTTCTATCGAGATCCTCTTCTTTGTGCTAGAGAGCTTTTTGCAAATGTTTTCGCTCTTACCAAACCCATCCACAAATTCTTCCCAACTTGAATCCCACACAATCGTCCCGTAAAACAGAATAGAAATAACGAAGTAAAGGTGTGATTTTTCTTACCATGAACCCTCCCCTAAAGACAAGTGGAGACATGGGATATCCCTCCATCAGGACAAATAATAGGAGAAAAGATTTCCCTGTGAATACATATATGTAAACTGCTCACAAAAAGTATCGTAACACTTAGAAATGATCCAATATATAACGGCTCGAAAGGGTATGCATTAATCGAAGCAAATAACCAAGTGCATAATTTTGTTCTGCGTATTTTGACACCTCGATCGATGAGATACGATGTTGCGGAGCGGAGTTATTGTCATTTCAATGGTCGTGGGTCCAGTTTCAAAAGTGACAATCACCCTATAGAAAGAGGTTTGCATTACTGTTTAGAATGATCAGATTCGTGATTTTCAATAGGGATGAGTGTCACCTTGAAAACTGCACCCACGATCATTGAAATGACAATAACTCCGCTCCGCAACATCGTATCTCATCGATCGAGGTGTCAAAATACGCAGAACAAAATTATGCACTTGGTTATTTGCTTCGATTAATGCATACCCTTTCAAGCCGTTATATATTGGATCATTTCTAAGTGTTACGATACTTTTTGTGAGCAGTTTATAATAGAAATACATAAAAGCGGTAAAAACATCACGTACCTACATAACGAGCAATAAGTCCGTGGGTATGTCCCAAAATGACCCAGAACATACTTATAACTCGTATGCCATTCAGTGCTGCAAGGTGGCTGTGTGGTCCTGACGACTGCACCGACAACAGCTTCTTACCATTGGTCAAAACAGAAAAGCACATCAAAATGTTTTCAATCCATTCTAAAATAGGAAGAGAATTGGATTGGATTAATGACATCATTTATCATGAAATGAAAAGATTTTTATAAAAACTGAAATTAAGAAAATAATAATGAACCTCGACTTGACTTTAACCAGATTGTTGTAGTGAATTAGCAAAGGAATCTAATAATTGCAGTTTATGGATTCATATGCGCGCATGGGTAAACGAATGAAATGGTGTAACTTGCATTGCAATGGTGGTGAGAACTTACTCAGAGATATATGTTTATCGCTGCTGGAAGATACAAGGCTGACATTCTCTTTCTGAGTATCAATATTTGACGTTGATCTGGATGCGTCTTCGCCATTTGGTATGACTTCATTATCGCAATCTCTGGACTCGTGTAACTTCTTTAGTAGTAATTCTTATATATTGGGCGTGGTTTAAAATGTCAACCCATAATATCCATCAATTTCATTGGTTCTGTGGTTAGTTTTGTTGGATACGCGCTATAGATTACCAGACCGGTAATCTATGGATCTGGGCGGGGCTTAATTCACACCTTTGATGATGCCGGAACTACATTTAAAAAACATCGCCTCGTCAATAATTGTAAACATCCACGTAAATTATTGTAGATCGAAAGTAAGCTTATTTTACAATACAAGATTAGGTTATATGCATGTAATTAAATGTAAATAAAAGATAGAGGTCCATTTAATGAATAAACGCTAATAGTAATAAGACATGTAAAAGATAGAAGGACAAATAAAAAGGGTGCCTAAAAAGCCTATTTTCGTCTGCTATAAAATAAATATTCGTATAGGCCTAGGCCTAGGCTACATTCGTAATTACTTGCAATAAAGTGAATATGGAAGAAACCACAGCAACTTTTGAAATTGGAGACCTAGATGTAAAACATGTGAAAGGAAGACCAGAACCAGAACCGGAGTGTGATGATTTACCAGATGAAGTGATCAGAAATTTAGAAATTTGATGGGAAGGTCCGACGTTAGCGGCAAGCATTTGCTGCTGGCGTGATGATCGCCATCCACGCCCCTGAATTTACCATTTGTAGAGCTCAGTGAGGCTGAATTTAGCCATATAGAGGAGTGAAAAGATGACAAAACTTACCGAAAAGGGCCACGAGCTGGGGCGTCAATCGCCGTAAAAGTAAGGAAACATTTTTACGTGGTGTATTTATTAAATTAAAACATTCAAAAGTCCCCCGGCTCTTTTTGCGTTCGCACACAGGCCAGAAATAGGAACTACTTTAGCACGAATCCAACAAAACCAATGAAATTGATGGATATTATGGGTTGCCATTTTAAACAATATATAAGAATGACGATTAAATAATTATTTGCAGTGATTTCAAGTAAAAATTCCATCGTATACCGCGAGTAAATCTGATCACTAAGGGCTACCTGATCACTAAGGCCACCAAATCACATATTCTTGAGATTCTTGCGCCAAAGTAAAATTTCTATGGGTTGTTCGATTTTGTTTGTGGGGATGTTTAGAACAGTAATCAGTTGATTTGCCACTGTGTACTAATTCAAAACGATCTTAAATGATCCCCCAATGAATAAAATGTTGAAAAAAAACGTTGATAAATATAAGAATGAGAATAAAATATGGTTCGTCGATGTTTTGGTATAGAAGGCTGCCATATAATGCATAGGCTGTACCATATTTTTATCGTCGTGAATGGCCGCCTGCGGCGACCATTCACGACTCAAAATATGGTACAGCCTATGCATTATATGGCAGCCTTCTATACCAAAACATCGACGAACCATATTTTATTCTCTAAGTGTTTAACTATATCCAATATTGTACCGGCAACAATCAGTACTCCCAGGATAGAGAAGACAATGCTACATTTCATGAAAATACGTAAATATGCAATCAATATGATGAGAAAAAATCATTGTATATTGAAGGTAATATGACCACAAAAACATGTTTTGGCGTCTTTATACAAATGTTTTTGTGATGCAGAAAACACTTACGCTGTTATGATTACTCCAGTTGTAATATCTGGGTCTTTTTCGCAATGGCTAGATGGCACGTAGTCTATCTCAAGAGGAAGATGTAAGAAACCTGGGAAACAGTGGGAATAATATTCAAATATACGATTTCAATGATTTCTTTGCAGGATTAGGAGCTATTAGTTAAAGTAAAACTGTGTTCCCTAATGAGAGCAACATTGGTAAAAGTACTGACAATTTTCCTTTCAAAACGATTAAACAGTTTTTTATCCATTTCACAATTGTCAATTTTCTTCTTGTTACCTAAACATTTGATACAGTTGCTACGCCAATTAATTTCTGGAATTATCACCAAATGATTAAAGCATCAAGCTTCCTTTTGTTCCTATTTAGAAGTTTCACGCATACTTGTAGCTGTTAAACAATGTACCATTTCTCTTTCATGCCTCTAGAGGGCGTAACCGTAGATTTCAACGTAGCACTTTTCTTAGATTACTATACAGATTGAACATGTTCACTTTGTGATAACTTACCTGATCTGATGAGTGAATCTACATCACTGCCATTGCATGAATCAGGTACACAAACTCCTAACTGAATAGACTTAGATAATAAAACAATGATGGAAATAATCTCCGTTATACATATCACAAAATTGGTTTCGTAAATAAAGTAATCACACCTTTCATACCTTGGATATTAATAAAACAATTAAAGGTAATAATAAACAAATCTATTTTATAAAGCAAAATTCTTGCTGAAAAGTTGCTCAGCACGACCGTCTACGTCTGTGAAATTCACAAACCTTCTCAAAACTCTTATCGCAATGCATATTTCAAGTTCAACCTCAGATGTCAACAATACAATACTTCACGGCGTATAAGGGACTTGATATTTCATTTCATTTCATCTGAGGGTGTGGTGTGTGTAGCCATATTAGGGTTTGTGTTTGGCGGGCGTGAGGGGTGGGGGTGCGCACGTGTGTCGGTGTGGATGTACGTACATTATATCCTCTATATTATTGTATTTTACTTATTGCCTTTTTTTAAATTCCAATTTTTCTATTAATGTGTTAATATTTGTATACAGGGTGAGTCAAAATATTCAGGTCCCGATTTTCCCGATTTGTAAACAAGTTAATATGCAAGAATTAGTTAGTTAGAACGCGTTGTTAGCTAGGCCCTATAACTTAAATTTTATTTCATTCAAATTAATTTTGTTTTTCCAAACGGGAGATATGTGCCCAAATTTCCAAATTCTGTGAAATTTAATCTGCTCCAACTTTCAAGGTACCTCTGTGAATGCAAAAGTTTAACACACGCATTTTTAATATGTCAATCAATGGCTTGGTGGTATTCACCATGCCTACAATGGAAAATGTAGGTATACTTTGGAACACTTTTGATATCGCGCTTTTTCGTTAATATGTTGTAATTATGGCCTGGAATAAGGTATCGTCTTGGAAATTTCACCAAGTATGAAGAAGTATTCCTACTCCTATATGAGGAAATTGGCCAATTTTTAACAAGAAGTAATTTTCCTGATTTTGTAAAAACTATGGGACCTGAATATTTTGACTCACCCTGTATTTACTTGGTACTTTTAATCATGTGTGCTTCATAAATGCTGTTTAATAATAAATTTCATTTCATTTATGTTTTTATCAATTAATTTGATTTATTTTACGTTTTATAATCACGGCACCTATAGAACCTTGGAAATTGATAAGTTTGATCTACTAGTATCTTGTCTGGCAAATCTGTTTACTTGTAAGCTTTCGAACAAATAAACATATATGAGATATCAGTACATCTGATAAATGAATTACTAGAAAATCTTTGATCTGATAAAGGCTGTAAGAAGACTTACCGGGATCAATGCGTCTGGTTTGATTGATATAAGCGTCGTCAAGCAATACCCTCCATTGAAGTCATGACTGTCATCAGCTTTGATAGAACGGCATTGGTCATAACGACCCCACCATTTAGTATTTCCTTGAAGTAATCCACTCGGGAATTTCCCTGTTGCGTCAAGCACTGGATTGAAATGATATTTGAAAGATTAAGATGTGTTTTTAATTTACTTGTGAGAAATAATAAATAAAGTGACCCATCTCCAGCTCCAGTGGCGGCACCACGGAATGGCCCCGTCACGATCCTTGACCCCCTCAGTCAGTAAACGTTCCACCCCATTGTCAGTGGCGGCAATATCCAATTTTGTCTCCGATCAATAAAAAATGTTAAAATTAGTCCAACATTTCTGATTTAGAACAAATTAATCTAATTGCAGGCAATTTTTACAATAAAAGCCGAAGAAAAATTTCCCAACATATTCCCCCCCCCCCCCCTCACGTTTTCCCCCCTAACATGTTGATGCTGGTGCCGCCACTGCTCATTGTGTCAATCGAAAATGTTGACTTTCAGACCAAATTTAAGTTATTTTGATATCAAATGCAAAATAAATCCCCTTACCGACTTTTATCTTGCCCCCCCCCCCTCCCCCCCCCCCTCCCCCCCCCCCCCCCCCCCCCCCCCCCCCCAAAGACAGTGACCTCAATGACTGCCTGTCGCAGTTTCAAATTGTTGGCGTCATAAATGATCAAACAGAATACAAGTTACCTACTTTGCAGTGCATACAGCTCGGTTATGTTCCGTAGAAATTGGTTGAAATCGTTCGAGCATTTCTCCGACACATTATATGGCAAATCCAATTCCACCTCCTCATTGTGTTCCCCATAATAAGCAGTTTCCAGTAGATCTTCGACCAACCACTGGAATGGTGTATTGCGTGCTATGGCCTCAACATCTTGTAACGAATGCGATGTTGCAGATACCGACGACAACGGAACCAAATATTTGAAGTTTTCATTGGGATGGTATTGTCCGTTCACAATTGTGACAAATAATAGTACAAGGCAAGAAGTATAACGCAGTGCAATCATGTTGTTGCCGCCTGAGCTTTGTAAATTATCGACGCATTTCTTCTACCAAGCTACGATGATGAGATAGCTATGATATCATTGATAACGACAGCCCATTCGACTGCATAAACTTAACTCTTGTCATATCTTAATTATTTATATAAAACTGTCAAAACATAAACCTTCACCTTTGAGACTAATACACTCTAAATTTTGCAACGGGTTGAAGCATTCGCTAAGTCACTCACAGAGTGGGTTTGACCTCGAAATTGTCTTTCAACTTTCTAGTGCAAGTACGTGAATGGCTTTATGGACAATAACAAGCTGTGATGTTAGTTTTAGGTACCAAATCAGTTCCCTATTGCTTTGTGTGGTAAAGAGGTCAAGTTCGTGTTAATTTTTTTCACCTTTAGAGCAAATTAACTGGTTCATTCATGGTTTTTATTGAAGATCTAGATGTCTTCTGCTTGAAAACAATCACTTTTGTAGGGGGTAACCATGCCAGCATTTTCCCCCCGCTACGGGCCAATGATATCTATCTTAGGTACGACAGACTGCCTATATTCTTAGATCAGGGGTTCTAGCTCTAAATTGGTGGAAACAGTGAAATCGTGTAAAATGGTACCATTCAAGAAAAAGCTAGAGATGTTGGGCCTAATGTGGAGGAAATAACCTACAAACGCCAAATTATGAAACATTTTGGTACATTTACAGCACTTTTTACCTTTTCTAGGATGTTAAATTTAGACTTATGATGGGGTCCATCTTAATTTCAAACACTGCCGTGTATGGCCAAAATGCAAAATATCATTTGGTGGTGTGCACTCATTATGTCCGGGTGGTTCAAAAAAAAGTTAACCCAAGTTCAAAGTAATTTTTCAACCACATTTATAGTTTCAGAGAATTTTTGTTTATACTTAGTCTTGATCAGCAGTAAGTTTTGAAATTATCCTGAAAAGATGGTACGTTTAGCTTGTTTATTGGTTCTTCAGATATGGTTCATCATTACAGAAAGCATGCACAAAACTGACTTGTCCACGGAAGTGTCATTTAGTTTTTGTCTTCAACAAAATCGCATGCTCTAGATACCGAATTCAAAAGCCTAGCTCCCTGACAAAGTATTCCAATCTCTATGCTTATGTGCCAATCACATTCAACAAAGAAACGTAGGTACGTAGATAGGTATTGTCATGCACCAGGCTCGCCACACTACTCTGTCCCTCATGCATGCTTTCATCTCCTCATCATTCTTCAGTCCTGTGTCTTTCGCCAAGGTGTCCAAGTATGTTAAGGCTGGGCGGCCGACAGATGTGTGTCCGTGTTTGGGTCTCCATAGCAGCAGGTCAGATACAATCTCATTTTTCTGATATCTTTTGTAAGTTTTCATACAGGTCTTTGTTTGGTACCTTATCTTTCCAACTAATGTTGAGTGCAGTTCTCAGCATTCTAGTGTAGCATCCATCTAGAGATTTCTTCAGTCTGTTGGTGATGGTCCATGTCTCAGCTCCATACAGTAGAACACTTTGAACAGTAGCTTGAAAAGTCTGATTTTGATTTTTCGACAGAGGCTGGATTTCCACACTTTGTTCAGAGCATTGCAGGCCTTCCAAGCAAGTGATTTACGTACTTTTATGTCATGCTGGCTACTACCTACCCAAGCTCCCAAGTACTTGAAGTCCTCTACGTTGTCTAGGTTACTTCCATCAGAGGTTTTTAGCTGTACCGCTTGTGCTTGGTGGAATACCATGCATTTGGTTTTCTTGGCATTCATGTGGAGCCCAGTTTTGAGTGCTGCTTCCTCAACATATTTCAGCAACTTCTGTGCCTGCTCCTTAGTGTCGGAAAGTAACGCTATGTCATCTGCAAAATCAAGATCAGTGACGTTTTTGGCCCTATTCTTCGACTTTGTCTAGGCTTGATGGTGAATCCTAGTTCCTCTTCTCTCCCACTGATAGATATTCTTAAGCAGTAATCAAGGATGAGTATGAATAGGTAGGGGGCAAGGGTATCTCCTTGGAGTACTCCTGCTAGGATGTCGAACAGTTCTGTGTCGCCATCAGGTGATATGACTTTGGCTCTTGTGTTTCTGTAAGTTTCATCAATTGCATCTGTTATAACCTGTGGGACACCGTACACTCTTAGAAAAAATGGTTCGTTTAAGAACCCTTTTTTGTCCCGCGGGGAGCACCTTTTGGCCTAAAAGGTTCTAAAAAGAACCTTAGAATGGTTCTTTGAAGAACTTTCAAATTTTAAATAAGACATAAAGGTATATTTACTTTTTTGTTTTTATGTAATATGCAAATTCAAGAGAAATGTAAACAAATGTAGTCCTTTTCAACTGTTAAAAATCATTTCTTCTTGGCTAAAAACATTTTTTACCGTTTTACCAAGAACCATTGAGGGTTCTCCATAATTTTTCCCCAAAAGGTTCTTGAAGCTTGAGGAACCATTTTCTTGGCTAAAGAACCCTTTTAGAACCTTTTTTGGTTCTAAAAGGAACCCAATGAAATTTCTATAGGGTTCCTTTTAGAACCAAAAAAGGTTCTAAAAGGGTTCTTTAGCCAAGAAAATGGTTCCTCAAGCTTCAAGAACCTTTTGGGAAAAAATTATGGAGAACCCTCAATGGTTCTTGGTAAAACGGTAAAAAATGTTTTTAGCCAAGAAGAAATGATTTTTAACAGTTGAAAAGGATTAAATTTGTTTACATTTCTCTTGAATTTGCATATTACATAAAAACAAAAAAGTAAATATACCTTTAGGTCTTATTTAAAATTTGAAAGTTCTTCAAAGAACCATTCTAAGGTTCTTTTTAGAACCTTTTAGGCCAAAAGGTGCTCCCCGCGGGACAAAAAAGGGTTCTTAAACGAACCATTTTTTCTAAGAGTGTATACTTTGAGTTCTTGATCATTTTCCCACGATGTATGGTGTCGAATGCCTTTTTGAAGTCAATGAATATTATGACTCCAGAGAGATTATTGGAATGTATACCTTCGATGATTCTCCTGAGCCCCAGAATGTGTGAGGTAGTGCCTCTTCCCTCGCGGAAGCCATTCTGGTTAGTTCGAAGTAATTCATCTAGGTGAGGTCTTATTCTGTTGAGAATCATTCTATTATATGTCTTGGCCACAATAGAGTTCAGACATATGCCTCTGTAATTTCCTGCAGTGGTATCAGGTTCAATATTGCCCACTGGTCAGGTTTTTGTTTTTCTAGGAGTGCCTTATTACAGATGTCCAGTATTAAATCATCAAGATTGCATCCTGTCAGGAGTTCAGGTGGAATGTTGTCCTCTCCAAAACTTTTCCCCTCCTTGATATATTTCTTGGCTTTCTGGTACTCAGTGTTATTGAAGGCAGTACACTTAATTGGTAGTTCTTCGAAAATCTTTGGGATGTATTCATCTTTATCAGTCACTACCGGTGGATTTCCTAGGAGTTGTTGGAAGTGGCAGTACCAATTATTGACACGTTCTTCCTTTGTCTTTCCTTTGAGGATACCATTCCTAGAGGTTTTCCTTCCACTTACTTCGTTATGAGCTCCCAAGATAATCTGTGTTGCATGTTTAGGGTTGCCTTTTCCACTTCTTTTAATTTCTTGTCCAGGTATTCAATTGACCTCATCATAGGCTTGGTCGAGTTCTCGTTTACCTGCTTCAAACTCTTGTGCAGACTCTTTACTGTTGTCTGTGACATGTTTTTCATACGTCTGCCTTAGCATCTTTCTGGCAGTTTCTACTTTTCTACTATAACACAATGCCTTTTACCTTTTCTTACATATTTTTGGTAGTAGTCTCTCGGCAGTTTCTTGATTTGCTGTGATAAAGTTTCCATATTTCACTGTTGGATTGTCATCACAGGTGTCATTTAGTAGTGTGTATTTGTTTCTGAGAATATTGATCTTGCAGTTCTGAATCTTGGACACTCTTGGACAAGCTTGTTCCAGTTGTATTTCACTTTCTTTGGCTTGGTTTTGCTGTTTGCTCGTAGGCTTAATCTAATCTTTGAGGTCACTATTCTATGATCGGATCCAATACTTGCAAACGAATTGTAGGCTTCTGTGTTTGGAATACTATTTTGCCATTTCTTTCTGATCAGGATGTAGTCAAGTTGTGCTCTGAATCTACTTGGTAGAATACAGGTCCATAGTTTTGTTACTTTCGTTTAGAATCTGGTGTTTGTAATAACTATCTGCAAAGATAACTCAAAATATATTTTGTCAAATTTTGTCATACTAGTTTTATGATAATCCTGATAACATTCCCCAGGTTGCTTTTGTGTTGTTGTTGTTGAATATCTTATTTATTTTTTGAGTTATAGACCAAAAAGTGCCAAAAAATGTAATTTTTTTTACCTCCAAAATCATGAAAATCACATTTTTGGGAAAAAATCGCACTTTTTGGTTTATAACTAAAAAAATAAATAAGATATTCAAAAGCAAACAAAAAAGCACCATGGGGAATGTTATCAGGATTATCATAACACTAGTATGACAAAATGTGACAAAATATATTTTGAGTTATCTTTGCAGAACCTAAAATGGGTAAAAAAAACGTGTTTTTTATAATTTTTCCAAAATGGTCAATTTCATTATCATGGTTGGATTCATTGAACCCTTTCCTTCAAAACACTGTATATTTTTATACAGATTAAATGAATATTGAAGAAGCTACGGCAGTTTTACGGAGGCTATGCTGATGGTCCACACCCCCTTAACACAACAACTTTCGAAAGTCGCACTTTGGGCTCGTAGTTCCACCCAAGAATTGGCAGACCCAACACACCTATAAACTACATGCCGGGGACATTGTGTTTAGCCAAAAGGCAGTCTACAGTGTTGCCACGATGACTTTCACTCAGCTTCTTTAAGTATTCACATTGAGCTAATTTTTAAAACTAAATTGTGCTCTAGGGATACCATATTGTGACATTTATTTCGAAATTCGAACTTTCGATTTTAAGTTCTAACACAACTTTCAAAAGTCATACTTTGGGCTTCTAGTTCCACCCAGCAAATTATCCAAGTACGATACCGGACCAACCATTTTAAACCTCTGTAATTTTAAGTGCATGGGTGAAGCTTTAACATTTTCTTTCAGTTAATTTAGCCAACTTCGCTATCCAATGGATATCACTCGTTCGACCAGGAAACAATATGGAAATTGACACATTATTTTCATTATTGTCACTTTTGTCAAGAAAAACTAAATAAAACTCGAAACTTGAAGTATACAGGCCCAAACAGGCCTACCCAAGAGCCTTTTATTTATGACCCTGGAAAAGCTTGAACAGCGCGGTTAGGATAGTCTCAACCTATTATTAGGGGATGGAATCGTAATGTAAAAGAAATGTTGCAATTAGTGATAAGGGCTTATGTACGAGATTCATAGGTTCTACCTCCTACCTGCCTCCGCCACAGTTATGCCATTGGAAGATAGTTTCACCTATCAAAGGTTATTTTGGGGGGGACGAGTTAACTCGGACCCTTAGTTTTCAAATGAAAGGTCACGGGTCATTGTTATTGTTTCAATTAGCTAGTGGTGACGTGAAACGTTACAATTATTGTATTTACTAAATAATGTAAATTGTATTATACATAAAGGAAGAAGTATTGATAGGAAAACGAACCTGATCTGTGGTTTCAGGCAATTTGAGGGTCAAAAATAAATAAATAAAGTCGGCAGTATTAAAATTTGAAAATCTCGCCAAATTCATATTTCAGTGCGAAATTAGTATTTTAATGATATTTTATATTAAATGTGTCTATTACTGTAAATAAAATGGTGCTTTAATGGACAATATCACATTTTAATTTTTCGATTTAGCGTATAATAGCCCGTATAGTTAAGTAGCTATACCATGCCTTGGCTATACGTCGCTATATATAATTTTTAAGCAACGCGTGTTTGATAGACTCATCCATGGTGCAGTGGCCAAGACGCCAGACTTGCAATCATTTTCAATCATTTTTAATAAATACTTCGCGTGAGTTCAAGCCCCGCATCTGCTTTTTTATTTTGTCCCTTTTTATTTTCTGTGAATAAAAAATAAAACGGCACTTTTTTGCCACTTATTAATTATTAATTGAAAAACGTTTAGTATTAAGAGCTTTTAATTAATTATGATAATTGAAATAAAACGTCAATATAGGGCTTATTAATTATTTATATTATTTAAAAATGTATTTACTTATTTATAAATTTCTTTATTTTTTAAAAATTTATTTATTCATTTATTCACTTATTTATTAAGTTTTATTTATTTATTTATTTATTATCTATTTACTTATTTATTTATTTACTTATTTATTATCTATATCTATAAATTAAATGTTAATAAGGGCTTATTAATTATGAAAATTGAAATAAAACGTCAATATATGGCTTATTAACCATTTATTGAAAATTGAAATTAAACGTTAATAAGAGCTTATTAATAACTAATTATGAAAATTGAAATAGAACATCAATATAGGGCTTATTAATTAATTAAATTATATTATTTTTTAAAATTTATTTATTCACCTTTTTATTATTTTATCTTTTTATTATTTTCTTACTCTTATTCACCTGTGTCCTCTCTCCATTTCTTTCTGCGAGTTTGACCTTTTTTTTTTAAATATCTTGTTTCTTTCAATTCTTTTTCTTCCATAACTTCACCACATATAGCTCACATAACGTCTCGGTGATTTCTTCCGGAAACAACACACTAGTGATCCTCTTGCCAACTTCCACAAATTCAACAGATCCATTCCAAGTCTTCTCATCCTTTTGCCACCTTAAACCGGGCCTTAAACACTCGTCACCCCCAGTTTTTTAGAAGACCTTGTTTAATTTATGTCCATGATCGGATCCCAGCAGTATTGAGGGTCGACTTTGGCTCATTAAATACACTGTATCACTCTAAATTTGTATGTGTTTGTACACCAACATGTTTCTGTCCCAAAGATCCAAGCGCATACAACGCATGTAGCCTATGCTATGTGTTGGTGTCACGAAAACAAGCACTTGCAATGCGTAAAAACTAACACATAGTTGTAAAATAAAACCCAAGTACATACAACGCATGCACATTATAAGTGTTAGTACACTCATTCTAAGTATTAGTACACTAACACTTACACATTAGTGTTAGTATACTCTCACATATACACCAACACATAGTTGTCCCAATAAACAAACACATACAACGCTTGCACATTTTAAGTGTTAGTACACTAACACTTACACATTTCAAGTGTTGGTATACTCTCACATACCAACACATAGTTGTCCCAATAAACAAACACATACAACGCTCGCACATTCTAAGTGTTAATACACTAACACTTACACATTACAAGTGTTAGTATACTCTCACATAAGCACTAACACATAGTTGTCCCAAGAAAACAATCAAATACAACGCATGCACATTGTATTAAGTGTTAGTACACTAACACTTACACATTTCAAGTGTTAGTATACTCTCACATAAGCACTAACACATAGTTGTCCCAAGAAAACAATCAAATACAACGCATGCACATTGTATTAAGTGTTAGAACACTAACACTTACACATTTCAAGTATTAGTATACTCTCACATAAGCACTAACACATAGTTGTACCAAGAAAACAATCAAATACAAACGCATGCACATTGTATTAAGTGTTAGTACACTAACACTTACACATTTCAAGTGTTAGTATACTCTCACATAAGCACTAACACATAGTTGTCCCAAGAAAACAATCAAATACAATGCATGCACATTGTATTAAGTGTTAGAACACTAACACTTACACATTTCAAGTGTTAGTATACTCTCACATAAGCACAAACACATAGTTGTCCCAAGAAAACAATCAAATACAACGCATGCACATTGTAAGTGTAAGAACACTAACACTTACACATTCAAAGTGTTACTCTCACATATACATCTAACAAGTAGTTGTCCCCCAAAAAAACAATCACATACAACGCTTGCACATTCTAATACACATTAAAAGTGTTAGTATTCTCTCATAAGCACTAACACATAGTTGTCCCAAAAAAGCACTAACACATAGTTGTCCCAAAAAGCACTAACACATAGTTGTCCCAAAAAACAATTGCATACAATGCATGCACATTTTAAGTGAATGGACATCTTTTCAAACAACACTTAGGAAACAGTCAAAGGATTATTTCTAACTAAGTTTTATTGGTAAAATGTTTTACCTTACGACGTTTATAACAAACTGTTGAGAGGGGGACTTGCTTTTGGTGTTGTGTTTATATCAATCTTTGAACGTTTAAACATTTTACAACCTCAGCATGGTTTTGAAAACAAGATGACTTATTTCCACTATTGCAGGTGGGTTTTTTTGTACATGTACACCAATCAGGGGAATGATATGAATAGCACCAAGGCTTTCAAGAAGGCTGTTGAAAGTAACGGTAGTGTGAATTGTGTCAAGGTTTTTCTTTGCGAAACTACAGAAACTTTCGAGTTGCTCAGCTAATTGAAAAAACTCACACAGTACACCAATTTGGGGGTGTACTTTAGGTCCCAGATACTGGAATGTACTAGTATCTTCCAATACTGAAACACCCAGTTTCGTTCGATATTGGTACAAATTCAGTGTTCCAGTATTGCTCGATACGTGCGCATATCAAATGTTCCAATATTGCCCGGTACTGAAACATGCATTATCTGGACCCTCAAGCACCCCTCTCCCAATTTTGAATTTAAAGAGGATGGTATTAGTACAGGGAAGGCATACATAATTAGATAACCAACATTAATTCCTGCACATAAGGAGAGAAAGGTAAAATAGTAAAGTCTATCCACGATACCTCATCTGAAATGACTGAATAGAGACTCCCGGCAGAGACTCTTTACATGTCCAGCGGAAGGTTGCATTATGACATTTGTGAAAGTCTGTAATTTGAACAATCATCTCATATATGGAAAGCCTTGGATAGGCACACCTTCCATGATAAGCCAAAATGCTATGCAGAAAAGTTGGAACTGGTAGAAGGGATGTTCCTTTGATCAAATCTCATGGTGCAACATCCGATGGACATGAAGAGTCTACAACAGTAATGCCAAAAGGATGGGCTCTTCAAAAGAGAAGACCAGGATTTGCTGAAAATCAGAAGGCATTCCTTAATTCATACTTAATCAGGGAAAATAACAGGCAAGAAGTATGATGCAAATGATGTGTCAAAACAAATGCCCATTAAAAATGATCATGGTCAAAGGCTCTTTACTTTGTATGAATTCCTAATAGTTGAGTTGCAGAGGCCGAAATGTAGCCTTAATCCTAACATCTGCGATGTATTTGATGATCAAATCAAATACATCCTGTGACGTCACCAGAAAGTCAACATCTTCTGGCAACCCTGGATCAACGGTCATACATCATTGAGAAAGACATCTGACCGGAAGTCGAAACTGTCTGGAACAGTAAGTTCAATCTTGAAATTATATCTATGAAATCTTATTATTATTCTTACAGAATTGTTCAAAATATCAAAAGTCTCACGATACAACCAATGTCAAAAACAAAAGAAATACTCTATAAAGGGCTGTTTTATGAGTAATTGTTTCATTGACTTATGTACAATCAGGAATGAAGGAATGAAGAAATACTCTTTTTTTTAATACTTTAGTCAGTAAATTCTGCCAAAGTACATCATAGTTCTGGCAACACTGCTTTTGACTGTTATCAGATATTAGTATATTGAAACATCCACTGTAACTTTTAGAAACATAAATAAATCTCAAGAAATTTGCTTCAATATAAATATTTCATATCACAGTTTGAAACTTTAATTTTGTTATTGAAATGTAACATTTTCTGGCAACACTACTTTCGAAAATGAAAGAACAATTCTTGTTATTCTAACATGCTACCAAGGTATCAACCTGGCATGGTATCAGCAAAATCTATACTTTGACCTTGATATCAATTATCAATATTTACCTGAAGTAACAATTAAGCGTCTCCCCAACTGATGCAAACTATCTGTAGATACACTGCGTGTATATGCATCCCTAAATTGAAGTATTGACAGCCCGGCCCATTATTTAGTTCTTTTATCAGATTTGATTACACAGCCCCAAAAAAGTGTGTGTCAGATTGTCTTAGACCACCAGAGAAAAATGTACTATATCAAATATTTATTTTTTGTTTTAGGGTTTAGGCCAATAGATTGTTCTTTTCTTATGGCATTGAATTGTGTTGAATACAAATAAAATATGAGGAAAAGGAAGCTACATGTTTAATAGCTTTATTTAATGCTGTTTCATGGTGTAATTGGACACCATTTAATGCTGTTTCATGGTGTAATTGGACCCTATAGTCATAGTTATTGCTCTAATCAGCATTGAATAAAACTAGTTACGGTCAAATACATTTCGATACAAATACAATTCAAACGGTAAAATGAGGCCAAATTAGTTTTCTACAATTGGAAGAAAACAACGTTTAATTTTGTTCAGTAATTATGGAGATATCTGTGATTACATAAAAGGAGTCACAGAACACTTCCATCCAAGTTTCCATATTTTGACAGATTTTCACTTGCGCCGCTGGTTACTTACTCATTAACGTTCAATTAGCCAGCACTGTTTAATACTATGATAAAAAAGTTCAATTTGTGATCTAAGAATCGATTATAACACTCATAACACCACGAAAACCAAAACAATACAACTCATTGTAAGGAGAGAGATATGACCAAACTCTTAACTCTTTTAATGTAAACAAAACATTTATTTTGTTTTCAATTGCGATACTAATAATTTGACCATCATGCGCAAAATTGGCGATAATTTTATAATATATTTGATTTCAGCATTCAAGTTGCAAATGTGAAGACTAGAAGCTTGATAAGTTATTATATTATTAGATCTTGAACTTGGTTTAATAACGACACAATGTTCATATTTACTCAAATTACTATAATTTTGTTTCCAATTGTTATAAAAAGATTGAACTTATCCTACAAATTTTAAATTGTACTGTTCTTAAGTATAAAATGTGATGAAAATAATCTAGACAACTTTTATATTATATTTTGTGTTAAACTTTGGCCTCATCTGGCATATTATTTGGTGTAAAATAAAATCTAGACCCATAAAACACGTTAATCCATGTCATTTTGTAGAGAAGTATTGATTTCATGTATCTGCCTGCTGTCTGAATCACTCAATATGAGCAAACTTGGATGGAAGTTTTCCCAGACTAATGTTACGTAATTGCTCATTTCTCTGGAATTACTGAACCGAATCACATCCGGTTTTCTTTAAAGTATATCAAACTATTTTGCCTTTATTTTGTTGTTTGAGCTGTTCTATTCTGACACTTATTCAGAAAGTTACAATCGAGAAAGAGGTGATAAATTTGTATGTCAACGAAAAAACTATTTATAATGCAGACCTGAAAAATAAAGCTTTCAATATCCGGTGGCATAAATGGACATCACTTTTTGAGAAATAAGATAATTAAATTGTCAAAGTTATTGCATGTATGTAAAAGAAAGAGGAACAATACACTGTCTCTGTATAAATTTACCTGTTCATATACAAAATACGTTCAATCTAAATAACATTTTGTTCATAAACGAATGTACCCATTGGTAAATATAATTTGTATCACCACATGTATATTTGAATTGTTTTTATGATGTATGTGAAATTTTCAGCGAGAGAAATGATAATAAAAAACTATAAATGAGAAAAAAGAAAGTTACAATCCTCTAAAGGTGCGTTGTAATTTTTTCTGAGACACCCTGTAGAAAAGAATATATGGGCAAGATTTAAGTAAATGAAAGACATGAACCCCTGTATCAGATACATTATATGAAAGTTAATTCTGTTAACAGCATGTATGGTTACGCACTAAAGTATCACTTTATTTAAAGCTTACTATCTGTAATAAGAAATAAATTATAAATATCATGCTTGGTATCAAACAATTTTCCAAGGTGTCTCAACTTTCCAAATCAAGTTTGAGTATTTCCATATAATTATCTAACTATTTTTATTAACACTAAACATGGTTGTCCATAATTTAATGTCCCACAACTTGTCAGATTGTTGCTAAATAATATTTATTAGCCCTGAAATTCTCACAGACATGGCTGATGTGAGTTTGGAGCAAGGTTTCATATTCAAAAAGGTTGACTTAGTGTAACTAGACCAACTATAGACAAATATTCTGATATTTCTATTATTATCATACTTTAGTCAAAAACAAGATATTGACACAGGCATGGTTTTTGCTGAACATACTGGGTTTTATTGTGTTTCATGTTTTTTTCCTTTTTTTTTCTTTCCTTTTTTTTAATATAATTTTGTATTATTATGGTCCATATTATTTTAATATAGGCCCTACAAAATAATGTGTCTCTTCAACGTTTTACGGTAGACCGATACAGAAATGTAAAGGAAGTTGAAAAGGGGACAAAATAATACTAAAGCAAACAACCCTTCTTTTGTCTGTTACCGTATGTACAAATATTTTATACACCCAATTAATAACAAATAATACTAAGACAGCCAATCAATGGGCCGAGTAAATAGACCATTTCAAATCCGAAAATATTTGATTGATTCCTATGCTATCCGATTAGCTGAGGGCTTTTAGAACCCAGTTGGAGTCATGCACAAAAAAACAATATGTTTTAACCCGGTGTTTTTAATAACCAGTGTGTGGATTGCGCTAATATTAAGGGGGGACTTAAGGAAGTTTTTTGTTGAATTTTGTTAGTGCTGTAATTATTGAACCATGACTCAAATGTGTATAAAAGTATACCTTTTTGGAAAGGAAATGGATCAGAGAATCCAAATTTGGCGTCAATTTTGACCAAAAAAGTAGATTTTTTGAGAAAATCACAAAATTCACTTTTTTGACCCAATTTTTTTGAACAAAGCTAACAAACATAATTTTGAGTTAAAAATGCCCAAATCACTTGATGATGATGTTTAGACACTACTGGAAATCTAATCCAAAATTTTTGAAATTTTGACAAAAAGTGTTAAAAAAAAATTAAAAATTCATTTTTCACGTTTTGTGGCACTTTTTGGTCAAAATTTTCAAAAATATCAGATAAGGTTTAAAAAATTAAAAAATCGTCCCTTCATTAGTGTCTTAACATCATTATAAAGTAATTTGGCCATTTTTTACTCAAAATTATTTTTTGTTAGCTTTGTTCAAAATAATTTGGGTCAAAAAAGTGAATTTTGTGATTTTCTCAAAAAATCTACTTTTTTGGTCAAAATTGACGCCACATTTGGATTCTCTGATCCATTTCCTTTCCAAAAATGTATACTTTTATATACATTTGATTAATAGTTCAATAATTACAGCACTCACAAAATTCAAAAAATCAAATCAAAAACTTCCTTAAGTCCCCCCTTAATGAGAGATTGTCTGCCTCATAAAGTTGTAGAAGCAATTACTAGTTTTTATTTATTCAGCCCACTGTGTTTGATTCTTGAGAAGAGCCGTTATCCATTTGATATTGTCCATCATGATTGTAAAGGCAACTTGTGCCTGGTATAAAAGTTAACTTTCCATGTCACTAGTTTGTGTTTTCTTAGTGGCAGACATCAATTCTCCAACACGTCCAAGTACACTGGCTATGAGGTCAAAGGTGAACTGAGCTGAAGATAAAATCTGAAAAATAACAAAAAATATATATGTTGTCAATTCGAGGGCATTTCTTTTACTTGTAATCCGATTACCACTATGTCAACTGGATATCACACTTTTGAGTTCTGAACCCCGATCGAATTGATCGCTACATAAAGTCTATGGCAAGAACTATCATTCCAAATGACTGTGATACAGAGTTACCAAGAGTTATATATTCACTTTGGTGTTGAATTGTGACACATAACAATCTTTTACTTTACTTTGATATGTGACTCTTTCCATACTTTTCAAAACGCTTGATTTGACTCAAGTCACCCATCAAAAATAATTGACTTGACCCTTGGTTAAACATTTTACTTGACCAGACCGGATTAGAATCTGCTGCTAAGCGGACTTATGCTGCTAAGCGGACTTAGGTTTGTTTAGTCAAAACCAAATTTTGTTTAAAAGGTTTAAAATATATATCGCAAAAAAAAAAAAAACCAATTGATATATATTTCATTTACAAGAATACTAACACTTCAAGTGACTAACAATTACATAGGGTATCATGTTGCCTAGAGAGCAATTGAAATGTAATGAAATCGCATACATGGCTTCAAAAATGGTGAACAGTGAACCCTCATGCCTCTGTGCCAAAACTTGTTCAGCGAATGTCACTGTGTATTTTTTGTATATTAACAAATAGACTGTAAGCCAGCATAATCAACACACACTGAAATTGGGCATACCTACATTGTTTCCACTGGATACCAATGGTTGCACTGAAACTCTGTAATGCACCATATTTTTCACATGTTACCTCAACGATCCTTTTTACCATTCAAATGAAATTATCAGGTTTTAACAGGTTGCACTGTTTTGAATGTCATAACCCTAACCCTCATGGGGGTGTAGCAATGAAGATAACAGGGGGAAATACAGGACAAATAAGGACAGAAAATAGTGTGTGCTGCCCCAGGAATCGAACCTGGGCCGTCACCATTTTTGCAGGCCATATGTACCTTTGGGGGTCCACCGACGCGGTGCTTCTGTTGGATTTACCAGGGTTAGGGTTAAGGAACACCTTGCTCTCCAAATGGGTGGTATAGGAGCCCTTAATTCTCTTTTTCATTTTGTGTGGAAAATCTATAGGCTTTCAAATCCCTTTGATGAAATGTAATTCTATCATGGTTATATGATTAATACTTTCACTAGAATATCATACCTGTTTTTGTTGTTGTACGGGCATCTTTGGTAATGTTTGGCCAGCCACTGAGACGCTCATGGAACTTTGTTGACCTTTATCTGTCATGAATGTAAAAATACAAAATTTAATAACCTCCACATTTTCATGAATTTCATTTATAAATCTGTAAAATGGCAAAATAAAACCCCACAAATTATTGGGTGGGTTTGCCATATATTGAAAGCGATTTACATTTCATATGTTTAAGCATGAGATTCATAATTTTGGTCTAAGAAGATATTTCGGTCAAAAGACGTTCTTTGCAATCCATTTTCCCATTCTTTCCGTAAACAAAATAAATCCAGGACGTAGGTGTCCACCAGCCTGGCCCGAGCAATTTGCTTGAGTCTAGAAGGGACCAAAGCGTGTGTCTGTACAGACCGACCGTGTAAACAAACAAACAAACAAACAAACCAAACTGCTTAAATCTTTGAGCCAGCGTGCAATAACATTTTCTGTCATTTTATTCCAAATATTACAAGAAATGGCCAACAATGAATGATCAATAACAACAATTCTCACCCAGTGCAATACACCATTTGTGCATTTCTAATAATTGAAAGCTGGCTCTCCAGATAGTTTTTCCTTCAAATTAGATAGACTCCGGGTAACACCCATCAATCTTTTGGTCGATGTCCGATGATGGTTACCGGCTGATTGCCAACTCCTACCTCCTGTCTGGCTTTATCTGTATACTTTTCGATGCTGCATTTTTGTTCTGAATACAATTAAAATGATTAAAAAACAAATAAGGCATTACTAACCTCTCTTTGCATCTTCTAATAGTTGTCGTAACCTCTGTTCATAATGTGCCCTAGATAGATCCAGTCCTGTGTGTAATTGAGTAAAATACACACTTTCCAAATCTTCAACACCAGACCATACACCAGTTTGGTTCTTGTTTACGGGATCACGTAATAAAAGATATCGCAGGAAATTGAGAGCTGCTAGGACCCTGTATGCAGGAAAATAGAAAGAAAAAATAAGGATATTTACAGTTTTGCTACAATACAGGGTGAGTCAAAAAGACTGCAATAGTGGAAAGAAGCCATTTTGTTTTCAAAACCAAAATGAATTTTAAAACTTTTTAAACATTGCAAGAATGATGTATTTAATCCTAACTTTGTGTGAAAAAATGAAGTCGATCGCATTTTTCGTTTGTCTTTAGTGAACCTTTTGACTAGTGCACCCATTTTACACGTTTGTCCACAAGATACCCAAAATATGCATCAGATCGCAAAATGTGTCTCTCATTCATATTTGGAAACTTGAGTTCATTTGTGATGTTATTGGAATTTGATGCATCCTTTCTTGTTTACATGTGAGTTAGCATGATCAATTATAATCGTACCCATGCAATGAAAGCGTATAATGTTCTAAATTTTAATAAAAAACTGAAATTTTCCATTTTTTTGTTGGCGGGATATTCAAATATGAAAATGCAATGTGTGCCATTTCAAATGAAAATCACTGTGCTCGTGGACAAACAGGTAAATTTGGTTGTGCAGCAAAGAGGGTCACCAAATACAAACGAAAAATGCAATCGACTTTATTTGTTCACACAAAGTTAGGATTAAATACATCATTCTTGCAACGTTTAAAAAGTTTTAAAATTCATTTTGGTTTTGAAAACAAAATGGCTTCTTTCCACTATTGCAGTCTTTTTGACTCACCCTGTATATGCTGCTGGACACAGTAAATATGGGTTTGGATTAGATATCACTCAAAGAACATCCAAAATGAAATGACAAAATAGATCAGGGTTGGCTGAATCACTTTGATTGAAATCACAGTTTAAATCAAATGATTTTATATATAAATCACTGATTTAAATCAACTTTTATAACTTTGATTCATTTTGGTAATTTTAAGTGAAATGCTTTCTTAAATTGACTGTTTTACTTCATTCATTCGTAGTACTTCTTAAACTTACTGTTTTACTTCATTCATTCGTAGTACTTCTTAAACTTTTGGATACAACGAAATATCCCTATGATGTCATTTTATCTATTTCCAATATATTCATCTTCAAGGTGCAGAATTCAGGGTTCGGGGTTCGGCCCCGGGGGCGTGGGGGACTTTTTACCCTTGCTCTATGGCCGCGAAAAAAAAATCTTTGAAAAAGGTGCCTCGGAGGTTAGGATTAAAGCAAAACAAATTGTATATCTGCGAAAAAAATCATGAAGTGTAAAGAATAATATGACATTTGATAGCCGTAAAACGGCTTAGATTATGGCTTAGAAATGCCCTCCGACAGCTTCTAAATTCCAAATTTCTCCCTACACCGTACATATGAACATCATGCCTTTCATCATAACAATTACATGCTGTCTCCCCTCCCACGTTTCAAAAAGCTGGCTACACCAATGGATGACACAAGCAGACACATAATTTCGTAAGTCACATTGACGACCTTTTCCTCATTGACAGGAAGTCACTATATTTTTCTCTTCATTTTCTCATAATTTTCTGTTTGATGAGTTCGGTTGATTATATATCCTGACCTTAAAAAGGGGCACAAAGAGATTGGTCAAAATATGAAATTCAATATTTTCACTTTAATAAGATATTACTTTCATGTTTAGATAGATGATATACATAGAAACCCTCTCATGTAAGATTTTTTTCAAAAATAAATCAGGAAAAATGAAGAAAAAATAAGATATTTTCTCTGTGTTCTCAGCAGTATAATAGTGCTTTTCACTTTTTTTGTGTTTTTGTGTTTTTTTGTTATAAGTCATGCACCAATTGACTATATATCACGTAACAAGCCATGGGTGGTCTTCAAGGTTATTTTGAATAAACATGAAACAAATAAGTAAGAAGCCATCTGTAGCCTGAATTTGGTTAGTTTTCGATGTGATCATATCGAAACTCAAAACGCTATCAAATCCATGAATTTCTCATGAAATACTGCAAATTAAGCTCTATAATTCTAGGTGGTAGTTAGTACGTACATATAAGCATTACGTATGTGAAAAACCCAACTTCTGAAAAAATTGAGGGCTCCCTCCATGAAGGATCTCTTAGTGCCCCTTTAAATGTAAAATGTACCCTTAAATATTTGGAAACAAGCCTATGTCCGTTATCTTCGGCTACAAATGATCTTTTCATGAGCACCTTTGCTAATTTGTCCGGTTAATGCAAAAATTTGAGTAGACTTTTGCATTTGCAATCATTAAATAAAAAGGTTTTCTATTCACAAAACACGGCCATTAACTGATTGAGAGTAAACATGTTTAAAGGGACACTAAGAGATGTGTTGGAGGCTGCACCCTCAATTATGATAAAAACTGGGATTGGTATATATTTACAATTGTATTACATGTATGAACTTACACCTATATGGATTATGAAAAATCAGCCCTCTTTGTACAGGGTGTATCAGAAAGAACTGTACCGAGGCAGTATGATTTATTACCGTATGAATTCGATTGATAATGTTCAAACCGTTTTCAAATATATCTTGCGCAAACGCCCAGCTTTTATAAGAATTTTGAATTTTGAAAATCGGACATTTCTGATGAAAAATACAGACTTTCTGGTAAAGATGGTAGATTCCAATTTTGGTCGAAATGATCAATTTAAAAAATCTGTGAAATTACTAACCCTACCTGAGGTATCTATCCGTCCATAGGACAGTGTTTATTTTTGTTCGCCATATCTCAACTTCACATCAATTGTATAACTATTTATTATTTGGATACTTTTGTGGGTGACATTGAGAGATACATTTTGATTTTTAATCCGCAAATAAACCAGGATTTGTTCTGCTTGAGTGGTTTTATCTTTCCTGTCTTTGGCGGGATTTTGAATATGCTTATGTGGTGTGGGCTACATTGTTTGAAATGTTGGATTGAAATTGAAAACAAGATTTTCATCGATTTTCGATTATGTCTTGCCACACGAGAACAAAAAGAGATATCTCAATGAAATTAACATATAATATAGGAAACATGTTCACCTTTTATATTGCAGGTGTTTAAATTTAAGACAATAATCATTTTGTATTTTTTATGTATTTTAGAAACACGGTATACAGTTCTTTTTGATACACCCTGTACAACAAAACGTTGATTAAAAAATGCTGATCGAGCCGCGATCAGCATTTTACGTCAGACAGTGTCCCTCTGCAGCACGCGTGATAAATAACGTGATTACTGAATGTGAACCATATTTACATAGAAGGCATTTTTAAGAAAAGGTTCAATAAATAGCAATGGTATTGTTTTAATCAAGTTTTGCTGTGTTTTTTGTGAGTAGAAAAGATAATAATGATAATTTTTAATGTTAATCTTGAATTCTAAAGTAATTTTTTTTTTTTAAATCGTCAACATTACTTAATTAGTGTCCCTTTAAATGCATTGATAATGAAATGCTAGACGTTTTAACTAGGACTTGAGATTTATAGAGTTTGTGATTAAATTGAAACTCTCTTTAATTACATTTCTATTGTTTGGTAGGTTTGTGCGGTGTAGCACATATTGAAAATAGCAATAGGCAGGGATGTAGCTACACTGGTCGGTGCCGGTTGGTAGCGACCGGCACTAAGGCTAAACAACCGGCACTCACAGCAATTTTCAGGCAAATTAACCAGCTCTAAGACTCAAAAATTGAGTAAATGTACATCAAATACCACAAAATGGCTGAGAATGCCAGAGCGTGGCGATAAATGTGTGAGATTTTAGCCGGCACTAAAATGTGGCTAGCTACAACCCTGGCAATAGGTTATGATTTTGTCAATTACAGGTGACAGATTAAGCAGGGGGCCTAAATTTCATGAACCCCTCTGCATCCTCCTTTCTTAAATGTAACAATTGCCCCATAGATTGTGCATTACATGTATCCCTGTATCCTTAAATTCTGATGCTTCCACTGCAACTGTTGTCAACCATATCTCGCATTATAGATTAAATAAGTTCATGGTTCATGGTTTACATAAATATAGATATATATAACTCACATGATTTTCTACTCTTATTGTATTGGATAAAGATGGTTTCTATAAATGTCTTTAGTATAATAATAATAATAATAATAATAATAATAATAATAATAATAATAATAAATAATAATAATAATAATAATAATAGACAGTTCTTATAGCGCTTTCCAACGAAGTCCCAAAGTGCTTTGTTTATGTTATTATCATTGCTGTCATTTTTTAATTATCAAAATTCTTTTTGTCGCTACACTTAGGAGGCTAAACCAGCTAACAGCCTGTTGAATGGCGCTCATCACCCTATCAGCACTACTTGGATTATGATTATGATATAACAGCTCCCCAAATATCGCATGGGTCGACGAGGCAATCAAGACTAAGACTAAGTATCTTGCCCAAGGATACAAACACATTGGCCGTGGCGGGGCTAGAACTCACAACCTTTGTATCATGAATCCCAAGCATTATCCACTAGACCACATGTGCTCTCAAGTATGTTATTGTTTATTTGGGATGGGTTTTTTCACTGCAAACCAAAATTATTGGAGGCCCATTATCACAAATATACAACAGATATCCAGCTGACTTAGTATATTATATGCAATATTGCTCCCCCCCCCCCCCCCCCCCCCCCCCCCTCCCCTGGTTATACTGCAAGCAATCAATCCTTTTAGAAGCAGTCAATAACGCTCGTGTGGCCATTCATAATGCAGGTTAACCCTAAGGAAAACAATAAATGCATCTATGCAGTGGATATTATTTTCTTTTAATATTTGACCAGCTATTAGAGCTTAAAAATCTAGCGGAGATATTAAATCAGGCAATAAATTCAATAACCTCACACACTGCAACCTTGAATTCAAAGCTTGTAATAAAATGATCAAGTGTGCTACCTGTAGTAGCAATTTCCTGTTAGACAATAATGGCATAAATACTGGAGCGAAACCAGTATTTATGCTAATGGCAAAGGTAGATTTGCGAGATGTGGTTTTCTATTTAATTGAGTCGGCTGTGAACAGTCGTAAAAAGAGACCTGCCATAATTGTACCGATTTCTGAATGATTTTAAACATTCTTCAGATTCAAGCAAACTGGAGTTAATAGTTGGAGTATAAGAGTGATTTTGAATTGCAGATTCTGACACCAATGGAAGAGCAAACAATGTTGGCTAACAGCTCAAAAGAATACTATGAATATGTTTTCAATCAAACAAACTGTACCTATGGCAACACATTTGTACTTTCTGAACATACTGATGATGAAATCAACAACATATATGGGTATTACCCAACAACAGCATTCTTTGATCAAATCTGGAGAGTTATCTACATTTTTATGTTTGGTTTTGGTTGCCTCGGATACGCACCTTTCGTATTCATCATCTTGCGTGATAGAAAAATGCGTACTGTTACTAACTTTTACTTAGCTAATCGAGGTGTGGCAGATATATTGTTTTTACTTTCACAAATAGTGATACCTCTTGATGCTGTAAAATATGATTATTCGTGTATGATTATATCGGGAATAGTATACCTGAATTATATTGCATCTACTTTGCTTGTAACATTGGTCAGTATTGAAAGATATTTGGCTATCTGTTTACCTATAAAGCATCGCATGATGAAGTCCAAACGACTCAGTATAACATTGGCGACTCTTGTATGGTTAATAGCAGTTGGGTTTACTGCTGTAATTGCTCCTACATTCAGTAAAACCTACAAAACATGCTTTATCTGGCCTCCAAGAGATATCTACGAACACTATCCATATATTATCTACAGTTGTGGACCTGTGAAGCCAATTTTTCGAAAAATGATCATCGTTCAAATAATTCCTTTTATTTTAACTCTGATTATCAATTGTGTTCTCTACCGCATAATCTTCAAACGACTATGTGCACGTGGTATGGAAGGAGCCAATCAAGACCAAGCCCAGAACATCTGTAGGAATGTATCTAATATGGTCATTATAAACGGCTTGGTGTTTTTCATCTGTTTGGCTCCATTCCAATTCGCTACTGTAGTTTTCTATCATGACCACTTATCTGCACAACAACTATATTACCTACTTGGATCACTGAATCTGCTAATTGCACTGAATTCAGCACTAAATCCATATATATACTTTATCACTAACCCAAACTATAAAAAGACACTGCTGATTACAGGGAAATGCTGCTTTCAGTCAAACAGAGTACAGGATAGTAGTCAACATGATACAGAACATTCTTAATGCAACTAATAAAGAGAATTCACTTCACTCATGTGTGCCAGGAACAAAAGGCTCTCGTACCCGTAGCATTAATTATTCAGATCAATTCAATGCACGACCACCCCTACGTCCAATCGCCTCAAAAATGGACGTAGTTGAGAACTATCCAACCGAGGACGGTGTGTATCACATTTTAATCGACATAACGAGAACGTTTTTTATACCTTTTTTTTTAACAAAATTGTATCTACCAACTGTGGACTATATTGGTACCTGTGACTGAGGACCATATTTAAACATGCTTTAAAATGCAATTTTTGGGTTAATTGCAGCCCCATGCACCTAGTCTAGAACTGTGGACAGTCCACGGTTGGCGCAAGGTTCACGGTTAGATGGTTAGAATCTGTTGTGTGTCCACGGTTGCCGATGGAAACGCACGCATCGATACGGGTGTTACTGTACAAAGAATGACCTATATACATTTGGCAGGTTATTTAAATGAGTATCAATCAACATGTGTGTTGGTCACAGATTTAGATATCTGTGGTGTTGGTCTTTTTAAATTTGGAAACAGACTTTAATTTCCGCAATTATGGCCGACAATTGAATGGCCTAACAACTTGTATGATGTAAACAGTAAACACAATGGCGGGACCAGCCTCCTAATTTTGGGGGGACAAAGAGGGGGGCAAGAAATTTGTTTAGGGGGACATGAAAACAAATGATGCGCTTGCGCGCAAAATTTAGCTGTTTTATGCTAAAATTGTCAATATTTGGTCTAATTAAAACCTAATTTAGTAAGAAAATGTGCGCACGGCGCAGGAAAAAATTGCCTTTTTATGCTTAAATTGTCTATTTTTTTTGGGGGGGGGGGCAATCTTTTTTTCTGGGGTGGCAAATGTCCCTCCCATGCCCTTGTGGTGCTGCCACTGAGTAAACAGTAAAGAAAGTTTAAGCAATCCCCATAGCTCACAGAGAAATGTGATCTGGTATATGTGATACAATATAAATCAAGTAGGTGAACCTTAAATTTATGAGACCACCCTCGCGCAGTGTGTGGTATAGTTTTCTTCCATAACGCGCATTTCTGCAGTGCGTCTTACTATGATTCTCCTGTATGCTTATGTTGCGCAATACGCCAACACATGACATACTCCCCGCACAGGATTGGATGGAATGTTTGTGGGTTATTTGATGCTAACATGGGTAACAGTTGACAAATGCGGGCAAATAAAGATACAAATTTGATTAAATAAATGTTTAAGAATGAGAATAAAGGGATTGTGTTTAGACTGTGCCTGTGTTATGTTGTCTGACATAAATGCGTTTGGTAGTTTTATTTTTTGCGTAGAACATCTCTGCCTGTGGCATCACTGTTCCACTCAAAATAATACTAACGTCCACATTTATTGCAGCTTATATAAAGAAAATATTTCATATACTTTTTGTCTATTAGAAATAGATGCTTACAAATTTGATAATTTGTGAGGTTAAAAAGGCAAAAATGGGGAAAATAGCCCTAAAATGGTATTTTGGCCGTTGCCATGGAAACGTGAATTATTTTTCAAAATTAATTCCACATTTGTTAGTTTTAACTAAAGGGTCATCATATATGAAAGTATAAAGAAATTCCATTCCGGGGCCGTGGCCAACATTTAAAAAAAAAAATCCATTTTTACAGTCCATTGCACTTAAATTCTGATACTGTTGTCAACCATATCTCACATTATAGATTATATAAGTTCATGGTTCATGGTTTACATAGATATAGATATATATAACTCACATGATTTTCTACTCTTATTGTATTGGATAAAGATGGTTTCTAATAAAGGGTTCAACAAAAGAAAGTATACCACTTTGTTTATTTCATTTTGAGTAATTTTCAATTTGTTTTGACCAAACAGTCTAGATAGGCATTTAGATGAATCTTTTAGGCATACAAAGATAAACCATGATTAGCACCATTTAAAGGAAAATATCCCATTTTCAAAAGTCGCATTTCCAATACACAGCACGAGAAGATTTGGTTAATCTGTCCATGTTCGACCCATCCATAACATTCCTTTACATTCAAATCCTTCACCCATGCATCAGTTTACATTTGAATTAGCCCGCGCATTGAGGGATATGCGCGGTGATCAGTACGGGATAAATACGGCATATGTGTGTGATAACAATTGGCCCTTTCTTCCCGTGCTGTGTATTGGAAATGTGACTTTTGAAAATGGGATATTTTCCTTTAAATGGTGCTAATCATGGTTTATCTTTGTTGTTAGGGGGCAAATTTGGTATCAAATTATGCCTAACAGATTCTTCTAAATGCCTATCTAGCCTGTTTGGACAAAAACAAATTGAAAGTTACTAAAAATGACGTAAACAAAGTGGTATACTTTCTTTTGTTGAACCCTTTATCTTTAGTATAATAATAATAATAATAATAATAAATAATAATAACAATAGACAGTTCTTATAGCGCTTTCCCCCGAAGTCCCAAAGCGCTTTGTTTTGTTATTATTATTGCTGTCATTTTTTAATTATCAGAATCCTTTTGTCGCTACACGTAGGAGGCTAAACCAGCTAACAGCAGTGGCGTAGCTCAGGGGGGGGGGGGGGGGGGGGGGGGGGGGGGGGCAAATGCCCCCCCTGCCCCATTTGTGCCCCCGCCCCTAAAACCTATTTGTGCCCCACCCCTCTAAAAAAATTAATAAGGGAAAAAAAAAGAAAATAGTGAAAAAAATGCTAAAAGACCGAGATTGCGTGCGGGGTACAGGTTATGTGTGGGCATATTCAGCCCAAATAGTCAAATATAAGGCAAAATTTTACATATAGTACATGTACTGTGCAAGGTCCATTCACAAATAAACAACAGATATCCAGCTGACTTAGTAAATTATATGCAATATCCCCCCCCCCCCCCCCCCCCTCCTCCCCCGGTTATACTGCAAGCAATCAATCCTTTTAGAAGCAGTCAATAACGCTCGTGTGGCCATACATAATGGAGGTTAACCCTAAGGAAAGCAATCAAAGCATCTATGCAGTGGATATTGCTATCTTTTAATATTTGACCAGCTAAAGAGCTTAAAAATCTAGCGGAGATATTAAATCGGGCAATAAAATCAATAACCTTACTCACTGTAACCTTAAATTCAAAGCTTGTAATAAAATGATCACTTAGTGTGCTACATTTAGCAACCATTTCCTGTTATAGACACAAATGGCACTGGAGAGAAGCTAGTATTTATGCTAATGGCAAAGGTAGATTTGCGAGATGTGGTATTCTATTTAATTGAGTCTGCTGCGAACAGTCGTGAAAAGAGACCTGCCATAATTGTACCGATTTCTGAATGATTTTAAACAATCTTCAGATTCAAGCAAACTGGAGTTAATAGTTGGAGTATAAGAGTGATTTTGAATTGCAGATTCTGACACCAGACATCAATGGAAGGGCAAACAATGTTGGCTAACAGCTCAAAAGAATACTATGAATATGTTTTCAATCAAACAAACTGTACCTATGGCAACACATTAGTACTTTCAGAACATACTGATGATGAAATCAACAACATATATGGGTATTACCCAACAACAGCATTCTTTGATCAAATCTGGAAAGTGATCTACATTTTTATGTTTGGTTTTGGTTGCCTCGGATACGCACCTTTCGTATTCATCATCTTGCGTGATAGAAAAATGCGTACTGTTACTAACTTTTACTTAGCTAATCGAGGTGTGGCAGATATATTGTTTTTACTTTCACAAATGGTGATACCTCGTGGTGCTGTAAAATATGATTATTTGTGTATGATTATATCGGGAATAGTATACCTGAATTATATTGCATCTACTTTGCTTGTAACATTGGTCAGTATTGAAAGATATTTGGCTATCTGTTTACCTATAAAGCATCGCATGATGAAGTCCAAACGACTCAGTATAACATTGGCGACTCTAGTATGGTTAATAGCAGTTGGGTTTACTGCTGTAATTGCTCCTACATTCAGTAAAACCTACAAAACATGCTTTATCTGGCCTCCAAGAGATATCTACGAACACTATCCATATATTATCTACAGTTGTGGACCTGTGAAGCCAATTTTTCAAAAACTAATCATCATTCAAATAATTCCTTTTATTTTAACTCTGATTATCAATTGTGTTCTCTACCGCATAATCTTCAAACGACTATGTGCACGTGGTATGGAAGGAGCCAATCAAGACCAAGCCCAGAACATCTGTAGGAATGTATCTAATATGGTCATTATAAACGGCTTGGTGTTTTTCATCTGTTTGGCTCCATTCCAATTCGCTACTGTAGTTTTCTATTTTATGGATCGTGCAGGGTTTCATGACCACTTATCTGCACAACAACTATATTACCTACTTGGATTACTGAATATGCTAATTGGACTAAATTCAGCACTAAATCCATATATATACTTTATCACTAACCCAAACTATAAAAAGACACTTCTGATTGCAGGGAAATGCTGCTTTCAGTCAAACAGAGTACAGGATAGTAGTCAACATGATACAGAACATTCTTAACGCAACTAATAGAGAGAATTCACTTCACTCATGTGTGCCCGTAACAAAAGGTTCTCGTACCCGTAGCATTCATTATTCAGATCAAATCAATGCACGACCACCCCTACGTCCAATCGCCTCCAAACATGGACGTAGTTTAGAACTATCCAACCGAGGACGGTTTGTATCACATTTTAATCGACATAACGAGAACGTTTTTTAATTTTATTTTTTTTACAAAATTGTATCTACCAACTGTGGACTGTATTGGTACCTGTGACTGAGGACCTTATTTAAACATGCTTTAAAATGCAATTTTTGGGTTAATTGCAGCCCCATGCACCTAGTCTAGAACTGTGGACAGTCTACGGTTAGCGAAAGGTCCACGGTTAGATGGTTAGAATCTGTTGTGTGTCCACGGTTGCCAGTGGAAACGCACGCATCGATACGGGTGTTACTGTACAAAGAATGACCTATACATTTGGCAGGTTATTTAAATGAGTATCAATCAACATGTGTGTTGGTCACAGATTTAGATATCTGTGGTGTTGGTCATTTTAAATTTGGAAGCAGACTTTAATTTCTGCAATTATGGCTGACAATTGGATGGCCTAACAACTTGTATGATGTAAACAGTAAACACAATGGCGGGACCAGCCTCCTAATTTTGGGGGGGACAAAGAGGGGGTAAGAATTTTTTTATAGGGGGAAATGAAAAAAATGATGCATGCTTTTTGTGCCATTTTACGCTTAAATGGTCAAATTTGGTCTAATACTAACTAATTTGGTATGAAAATGCGCGCTTGCGGGCAAAATTTAGCTATTTTATGCTAAAATTGTCAACATTTGGTCTAATTAAAACCTAATTTAGTAAGAAAATGTGCTTATTTTAACTAACTTGATACTTTTTTGGGGGGCAAGATTTTTTTCTGGGGTGGCAAATGCCCCCCTCCCCATGGTGCCCGCCACTGAGTAAACAGTAAAGAAAGTTTGAGCAATCCCCATAGCTCGCAGAGAAATGTGATCTGGTATTTGTGATACAATATAAATCAGGTAGGTGAACCTTAAATTTATTAGTGAGACCACCCTCGCGCAGTGTGTGGTATAGCTTTCTTCCATAACGCGCATTTCTGCAGTGCGTCTTACTATGATTCTCCTGTATGCTTATGTTGCGCAATACGCCAACACATGGCATACTCCCCGCACAGGATTGGATGGAATGTTTGTGGGTTATTTGATGCTAACATGGGTAACAGTTGACAAATGCGGGCAAATAAAGATACAAATTTGATTACATAAATGTCTAAAGTATGACTGTTTAAGAATGAGAATAAAGGGATTGTGTTTAGACCGTACCTGTGTTATATTGTCTGACATAAATGCATTTGGTAGTATTATTTTTTACGTAGAACATCTCTGCCTGTGGCGTCATTGTTCCACTCAAAATAATACTAACGTTCACATTTATTGCAGACAATATAACACAGGTACAATCTAAAAACAATACCTTTTATTCTCTAAATGGTATACATGGCATAAATTGCAATTATTACCATATGAGTATAATTCGCTGATGTTTTGTAAACTATATGTACATAAACAATTCCACAGTGTTCTGTAAATCAATCTGATTGTATCTACCAACAGAAATATGAAGATAGTGTATATAAAACAGGAAAATAACAACTTAGTTGTTCCCTAACTTAGTTGTGCCCTTTAAAATAACTCGGTTCGAAAAAGGTATCTAAATTATTCCTAACAATTAACTTGTTTATCCTTGCATTTTTGTTTATATTTTGATTGTACTTTATATTTAGTGAATAGTCAAACACACTGAATGGATGATCCATGAGAGAATTTGGAGTAAAATTTACGATTATTTTCCCCTCCAAACAAGTTTTTTAACAATTATCACTTCTCTTTACAGCATCTTAAACATTTACACAATTGCTTACATATGTTCTTGATTTGACACCATGGATTGTGTATTTATATATTGCATGGGGTTTGCGATTCAACCTTTTAACACCATCCTGTCGTCTAACGATTGGCACGAATCTCAGAGTAATGACTCCTTATCCGGAAAGTCTATACTTTGGATTTTTATATTATACATATATATATAGTTGTTACAGCTTAAATATCATCGTTAATTTGTATCGAAATATGTTAATTACCTAGATGTATTCCCACCCTTCATGAACAGCGTAAGTAATAACTAACTGTAAAACACAAACACTATAATTTCGTAAATACTTTATTTCGCAAATTAAGAACTACTGCTATTTTAGCGGGCATTTAATTTCTCCAATCTGGAAATTTTACTGATACTTTCAATGGAAATTGTCAATTACACAGGTATTTAATTTCACGAATCCACATCCCTCATGAAATTCACGAAATTAAATCCCTCGCGAAATTAAGTACTAGTATGTGAAATTAAGTTGTTTTACAGTATGTGATCAAACTGTAATATTTTCACTTTCTGGAATAGTTACAAGTAGTACTAGTTACAAGAAAGAAACTCTACAAAGATATATCAGAAACATTTTATATGATTAAATAGACATAATTTATTGTAACAGATGTTTACAACATTCACTATTATTAATAATTATCAATTCATATGAGTATGGTTTTGGATATCAACAAGTGATTAATTGGTTTTAGATAGGATTGAACTGAAGGCCTATATTATCACTGTTTTTCCCCATCTGACTCATTAGCTCAGTTGGTAGAGCACTGGTCTAGCCATCCAGAGATCCCATGTTCAAATCCTGGATGGTCAGTGAATTTGTTTTCACTGACCATCATTTTAATAATGTGTGGAGTTAGATGAACATATTTACTCATATATCGATTTACACACATGATGAATTTAATTGTTTTTAATTTTAGACTGTTTTTCCACTGAGACACTCTAATGAGATAAACAATTATTGTGTGTAGGGCAGGCCTTGAAATAAGAAATGAAAAGGGCAGGCAATTTAAGGCAATTTGAAAGGGGCACCAAGTTTATCCAAGGCCATTATGTACTTTGGAATGGAGAGAAAACAGCCAGAAATTGAGGGCATCAAGGCTACTAGTGGGGCATCGAAGGCAATGGCCTTCAATGCCTTCGATTAATTCAAACCCTGGTGTAGGGTTGTCTTTTTATTTCATAAATTTCAGTGAGTGATACATAAACCTGGCAAAAGAAAGTGAGGTACTCGCAAAATACATGTAAAAATAATCATTTTCACCAAACTTTTGGCATTAAATATATTAAGTCAAGAAAATATATCAATATTAAGTCAAGTTAAGGGAAGAACTATCAAGAAAAAGATTCTCAAACATTCACATTGTAAGATCTTATAAGGAATCTAATCAGTTGGTAAAATATATTTATTATTCGAATATGACATGCAACTTATAATCATCTACTGAAATCTTTGGCTGATTTTAGCCCGCTAAACTCTTTATAGTTTGATCAGTTCCAAAGTGACGAAGCCTCCTTACAGCAGCAAATGAATACAGAAGAACACAGGCGCCTGGATTACTTTTGCACGTGGAGAGATAAAAACGGAATATTTCTCACCAATTTGGAACTAATAAACTAGAGGAGAAACAACATCAAAGGTAACTGCTTGTACCAATTGAGACAATAAAATTTGATATACATAGTTATAGTCTGTTCCTACTTCTTGATGCAAGGAAAAACACCAAAAGTAAATTATATTTATCAACTCAGAATATTTGGTAAAATTCCGGGGAAGGGGTATTCAGTGGATCTGAGGTTACGGAATGTGCTGCCAAATAGGGTTGCCTTTTCACCTGTCTGGTAAATGGATGACCCCTTATTTTTCCTAATTTTCTGATAAATATATGGGTTCATTTTTCATCTGTGCTATCTCAATTGGGCCTTAACAGGTTGCTGGTAAATATATGGGTCACAAATATTCCCACTTCTGGTAAATGGATCGGTGCCTATACCCGGGTTCCTATATCAGTAAACAATGATAGGCTTTTGTTGATTTATTTATACGATGGGAGTACCGAGATTTATTTCCAAGTTTCACGGTCATCAGTGATTAATAGTCATTATTAGACTAGAATAATTTGATCGGTAAATGATTGAAGGTCTGAAATTAGTGGTAAATATATGGGTGGCAAAACGATAATTTAAGTGGTAAAATGTTTCGAAATCCTTAGAGGCACACACCTATGCACACACAAAGTGAGTATAGCCGTGAGTTTAGCCCCCCCCCCCCCCCCGGTAAAATTAGTATACTAACATATCAGATTCTTCTATAGTTTATGTATCTATCATAGACAGTGATGTAACTACATCATTTACTAATTGCAGTACATAAATAAAGGCGCTTACTGTAGGTGATGGTGTATACACACATATCGCTCATCAGAAGAAACAGTTTGTAGTACCAACTGATGCTATAAGGCTATATTAAAAAAAAAATTCTCAAAGCTCCCGCGCACGTAAGTTAATTGATGCGCGTTTGGGGTTTATTTTCAAAAAAAAATCTCAAGTTTCAAAGATTTTTCAGATTTTCATTGATCAAATCATTCTAAATACAAAAGGTCACTTTTATATTTATAAAAGAAAATTGAAAAAACTTCTTAAAAACCATTCCGCATTAGGTTTTGAAAAACTGAAGAGCTTTGAGACAAAAGATTTTTTAATATAGCCTAAGATGCATTATACTTTCTTATCAGATTCTTCTAATAAATCCATCTCTGCTCCTTGGAGAGAAAACATCAGAAGGAATAGCTGTATGCATTATACTTACTTATCGGATTCTTCCAGTAAATCTGTCTCTGCCCCTTGAGGGAGGGAAAACATCAGAGGGAAGAGCTCCAACAACCGAGTCCCTATAAACCATTCATTATTAGACGATGTCTGCAAAATAAAATTATTGACAACATCATAACAATGTAGTAAACAATTATATTATTGCAATTTAGTTTGCATTTCATTACTACAAAGGTCAATAGAAACTGGTTCGCTTTATATATACTCATTAACCTAACTCTACCCCCCCCCCCCCCCACCCCCACTTTTTCAGAATTTTTTTTCCATGTGGAAAATTGACCAAAATATCCCTCTGATCCCCCCCCCCCCCCCCAAGTTGAACCATGGACCTCCAGCACCAAAGCCAATCTCCATGCCACTACACGACAGCTGTCAAGGCTACTCGGCTCAGTATATTTCGCCTCGTATAGAGCCTGGGTCCATTTTTTAATCAAAAAACTTCCAGGCCAGGTGGTACCAACTTGCGCAGTCGTGGTATTTTGGGGTATATGATAGGGTTAACCAAACTTAGAACATTTTTGAAGATAAAAATTTGCTTCTTAAGGATTCCGACATAATTCAATTTTGATGATAATTAATTTCCCCCTCTTATTGGTGGGGATATGAACATTTTGACCCAGGGACCTCCTAGACATTAGGCAGGCACTTAACCATTTGATTCAAATTCCTATTTTTACCACTTCTTAGCAACAAGCATCATGGAAAATTAATTATTTTAAATGAAACATGAAATAGAGTTTACTCAGTTTACAAAGATGAAGTGTATTTCAACCAGCATAAGGGAATGATAATTATTATTTTTACTCTCGTCTTGTAAACTAAGTCACTTTTATTTCAAATTCAATGTTGTACTCAACAATCTTTTAAAGTCAACAACTCTGTGGTGTATAACAACATAGGAAAACATTACAAAAACAACATAACCCAAGATTTGAATAAAACGAGATGGCCTCATGGCTAGGACATGTATATGTCTTTTATGCAGTGTTGCCAGGTTGAGTGTTTTACTGGTCAAGCAAATCTTTTATGGAAGACAATAGTTGTCCCACAATGAAACCTAACAGGGCTTAACTAGTGATTAAAGGCGTGGTATGTGATCTTTTCCAGGGGACGCCTTCTATCCTTGTTTTGGTTTTTTTAAGCAGATTTTCTAGCAGATTTACGTTTCTGATCATAAAATTGTAAATATCTCCAGAGTTAGAGAGCGATATGATTCCTAATTACTTCAAAATCATGGTTTAAAGAGTAAAAATAAAGTGTCCTGGATTTCCAGGACTTTCCATATTGATCATTTAATGATTGTGTGTATGTATATACTTTAAATGTGACCAATGAAAACATTTTGTAGCAGGGTATACTCCAAGAGATTCTTACCTCAAGTGTCTCGTGTACATAGTTCTTAACTAGACCGATCAATAGACCACATACACCTGTATGCTCTGTGCATTGCAATAGACAATGTATGCAGGAGGGTATACTCAAAGAGATTCTTACCTCAAGTGTCTCATGTACATAGCTCTTAACTAGACCGATCAATAGACCACATACACCTGTATGCTCTGTGGATTGCAATAGACAATGTATGCAGGAGGGTATACTCAAAGAGATTCTTACCTCAAGTGTCTCATGTACATAGTTCTTAACTAGACCAATCAATAGACCACATACACCTGTATGCTCTGTGGATTGCAATAGACAATGTATGCAGGAGGGTATACTCAAAGAGATTCTTACCTCAAGTGTCTCATGTACATAGTTCTTAACTAGACCAATCAATAGACCACATACACCTGTATGCTCTGTGCATTGCAATAGACAATGTATGCAGGAGGGTATACTCAAAGAGATTCTTACCTCAAGTGTCTCATGTACATATTTCTTATCTAGACCGATCAATAGACCACATACACCTGTATGCTCTGTGGATTGCAATAGACTATGTATGCAGCAGGGTATACTCAAAGAGATTCTTACCTCAAGTGTCTCATGTACATAGTTCTTAACTAGACCGATCAATAGACCACATACACCTGTATGCTCTGTTGATTGCAATAGACAATGTATGCAGGAGGGTATACTCAAAGAGATTCTTACCTCAAGTGTCTCATGTACATAGTTCTTATCTAGACCGATCAATAGACCACATACACCTGTATGCTCTGTGAATTGCAATAGACTATGTGTGCAGCAGGGTATACTCAAAGAGATTCTTACCTCAAGTGTCTCATGTACATATTTCTTATCTAGACCGATCAATAGACCACATACACCTGTATGCTCTGTGGATTGCAATAGACTATGTATGCAGCAGGGTATACTCAAAGAGATTCTTACCTCAAGTGTCTCATGTACATAGTTCTTAACTAGACCGATCAATAGACCACATACACCTGTATGCTCTGTTGATTGCAATAGACTAGGTATGCAGCAGGGTATACTCAAAGAGATTCTTACCTCAAGTGTCTCATGTACATAGTTCTTAACTAGACCAATCAATAGACCACATACACCTGTATGCTCTGTTGATTGCAATAGACTATGTATGCAGCAGGGTATACTCCAAGCGATTCTTACCTCAAGTGTCTCATGTACATAGTTCTTAACTAGACCGATCAATAGACCACATACACCTGTATGCTCTGTGCATTGCAATAGACAATGTATGCAGGAGGGTATACTCAAAGAGATTCTTACCTCAAGTGTCTCATGTACATAGTTCTTAACTAGACCGATCAATAGACCACATACACCTGTATGCTCTGTGCATTGCAATAGACTATGTATGCAGCAGGGTATACTCAAAGAGATTCTTACCTCAAGTGTCTCATGTACATAGTTCTTAACTAGACCGATCAATAGACCACATACACCTGTATGCTCTGTGGATTGCAATAGACTCCGCAATAACCTGTATCTACCCTTCCAGTCATATTTGTTGATATATCGTGGTAGTATATGGACGGCTTTCTGCCTCTGTGGAAATCAAAGAAATATTCATAGCTTGAGAATATAGAACTGTAAAGGTGGTAATTTTAGCGTGATTAAATTTTCACGGTTTGCCGACTTTCAGCCATTTCGCTTGTTGTCAAATTCACGATTTGAAAGTTCATTACATAGACTTATCAACAACAAAAAATATGCTTGCATGTTTTTATTTTCACGATAGCTGCTTGGAGTGTGAAAATTAATGTAGCACAAATATGTCCACGTTTACGGTATACTGAACAGTGATGGTGGCAAATATCTTAAAATAGAGAACTGTAGGCAAGTATAGTCACTCTTGCTAAAGACCGCCGTGCTTGGAGAAAACTTATGGTCACCTGCTCTGCAGCCGAAGGATGAGGAGGAGAAGGAGGAGGTAGGTGTGTTGATCAAAGGTTAATGGCTACCAGACAGTTGTTTAGCGGTTATTGTTGAAATCTGAACGTGTTACTTAGGAACGGGAGAATTTCCAGAGAATACAGAAAATTCTGAGGTATGGTTTAAAGTATTTCAAATTTTTAAAGAGTCCAATAAATTACCTGATCAAAGTCATTCAAAAACATAATTCAAAGAAATTGTGTTTGTAAAAAAAACCATTGACAAAAATATTGAGTTTTTATTTTACTTGACTTATCAAACAGCTGGCTAGAAAATCTGTATTTGCCAACCAATCAACAGTTGACTGTGTTGAACATGCAATTATCAACACGCACGTAATAAAATGAACACGTTTGGCTGTTCACGAACTACACATAAATACTTAATACACATAATGTTACCAAATAAGGTCCGGGCATAGGTCATTGTCATAATTTAATAACCTGTGTTCCTGTATGCGTTTTGCTATAATGGTGTTATCTGACTGGATCACACTTGACATGCATATATTAATATGGTTATGAATGAAATGTTTACACAAACAAACAACTATTTCTCTGAAATCACAGCGCTAGTGATCTCGTCCTTAGATAGATGGTCAACTCCAACAAATGAATCCAAATAGTCATGTTTTAAAGCAATAGTCAATTAAAATAATTGCAAGATATTAGTAGGCATAGCACAATGCACACACACACAGAGTCTGCCACTGGGAGTGTTACACCAGTGAACAACAACATATGAAGAGCTGTGTTGCAAAAGGGCCTACATCCACTTCTACCTGTTACTCATTTTGCATTATTGAATTGATGGCTATTCATTATGTGGAATATGGCTTCTATTGTTGGTGCCTCAATTAGTGTGCATGGATGCACTAATCCAAGTCATGAAGACAGCCATACAATAATTTGATTAATTAATAATGCAAAATGAGTAACATGTGGGAGTGGTCTGTAAGCCCTTATGCAAAAAAACTCTTCATATAATGTATGCAGCTCCACTTTGAAATACACCCCTATATAAAATTGATTATCCTCACATTGTGCACTCCCTATAGGGCAGTGAACTTGCCATATATGGTAGGCATGACCTTACACTATATAACCTTGATTCAGGTATAAATAGTTGTCATCTGTTTTTTTAGTTAGGACTGTTTTTACCAATTTTCGAAATTTGCTCTAAACTTGTATATATTCGGCCGATTTAAATTACCTAAACTGAGATATTGTACTAAACACTTCAGTTCATTTAGTGATATGATCAGATTTTGCATCTTTTGAGTGCACAATGTAAGTAAAAGACTGAGAATTTAAATATGGGTATTTAAAAAATGGAAAAGCTTGTAATTTCTAAATGCAGCAATATTTGAAGAGCTTTGTTGCAAAAGGGCTATGGTGCATTTCAAGGAAACAAAGTCATTTTTTTCAAAAATACCTACATCTCATTGTAAACAGCCATTAAAATTGTTGTTTTGTTGCAAAAGGGCCTGTATCCAGAATTAAATCGGGATACAGTCCCTTTTGCAACAAAACAACAACTTCAATGGCTGTTTACAATGAGATGTAGGTCTTTTTGAAAAAAATGATGTTATTTCCTAGAAACATATGATTGAGACCTATACATTTCTATATCAAACCTTTTTTTTTTAAATGATTAAAATAAATGATTTTTTTGGTGTTTTATTTTTTCTGTATGTACAAACAGATGGAGTTTTGTTGCAAAAGGGCCTACATCCAAATTTTCTAAAAATGTAAACATGATTTAAAAAAAATTGAAAACTAGCACATTTGAAATGTATGTCAATTTAAATTAGTATGTAGTGTACCTCTTTCATAATTCATTCAGTTTTTCAATTGCTCAACTTGAATATTTAAAAACAGTTTTTTGACTTTTTCTCAATAAGAGCCAAAGTGGATGAAGGCCCTTTTGCAAAAAACCTCTTCAATTTTGTCAATCAAATTGGGTATACATGTTATATATCTATTACCGATCACTCTTATGATGGGAACAAAATTGTCGGACATTGCTCATTTGCATGTTAATGACTTGAATAGATAATTAGTTAATTTGCATATTTAGTGAGCTTATGAAACTAAATTATAGTTTAAAAGATTGGGTATCATACAGTTAGCCAGTATACCCAGATTGATTGCAATACACCATTCACATCTGGATTTATAACATTTACGCATATTAATTAGCTGGACTTAGTCATTTTTTTATTGCGGTCAGTGAAACTGGTCAAAATGACCAATTTCACTAGGTTATTTTAGCTTAATGCAATATAATTTTACCATATTTTTTAATTTAACATGGTATATAGATATTCAATTGTAAAGAAATATGTGTAAATAGTGTTTTGAATGTTACATTATTAACAAACTGAGCTCTCTAAATCCTGAACAATTCTATTTTGGGACATTGTTACTGTTTTTTGGCAGGTTTTCGGCCATTTTCGGAATATTTCAAAACACTGTAACACAAGAACGCATTGACCGATTGTCATAATTCTTTTTGGAAAATAAATCTTTCATTGCAATCTTTCATTTGACAGCAATTTTGTACATGTCTCAATTATTTGAATGTTATGTGTGCTATGCCTAATATTAGATTTTGTGAAAAGATTCATCAATCTTATTACAAAGAGTATTACAGATGCAGAAAAGACATCTCTACAGGAGTATGATAGGGGATCACATAATCAGCCATCACTAGGGTAGGGTTATAGTTGCTCAATCATATCACCAATCCACTGCTAAAAGTGCCAACTCTAGAAAGGAGGTTTCAAGCCAGATTGATCAAGTTGATTGTCAAGGAGTCTTTAGACGATGATATATGGCTTCGTTAAAGAGCAATTAAAGATAAAACGTATGGGAGTGCGCCCTTGATTCTTCTGGAAATAGGTTTTTGCACCTACGTAAAACTTCGGCATATACTAACTGCCATCTAAAACCGTTTACCTAAATTCGCCGTCTATCATGTAACATTTCACATTTTGGTAATTTTGATGTACATCACATCGAAATTATCAGCATCACTTACCAAATAACTTGCTTCAACCAAATTTCAATCTAACGCGATTATTCAACCGTTTTCCCATAAATCATTCCACTTCAGGGTTCTTACTTACCTTCCTTATCTATTGAAACAATTCCTTTTTACAAATTTCATTTTTCTCGACAATCTCTCAATGCCCCTCTAAGCACAATCTTTAATTGGTGAACTTACAACTGTAGATAAGGGTGTTTGTCTAATCATTACTCCTACTCGTCTCATATAGTGTAGCAACTGATCATACAATGTTATAGTATACTTACAACTGGAGTTGATGGACATCTCACCATGATTACTACAAGCCTCTGTGATAACTCATCATACAATGCTATGTCTTGAAGTAGATTGCTTGGTAGACCATGGTTGTCAACATTATCCACTAAGGAGGAAAATAATTCCTGTGCCAAATTGAAAAATAAACAGGATATTTAGGGATAATTTCTTTATGGATAACATACCAGCTACAAATAGAAAATAAATGCTTGACCAAATTGACATTGGGAAAGGGAAGCTTAATACCGTTGCAGTAAGGGTTGTTTGCCACATTTATTGGTGATCATTCATCAGACAAGTCCTTAAAGGTGACTCGATGCTATAGTTCAATTAGCTCAAAATTGGCAAGATATATTCGGTTTTTATCTCTCCACACGCAAAAGCAATCCAAGCGTACGCACACGATTATGGTCATGCACACGGTTTTGGTTGTACGCATGAGTCACCCATATCATGTACAGTGCACTTATTGCCAACATGCCTGCTTGCATTCTGTATTCATTCTCTACTGTAAGGAGGTTTCGCCAATTTGGAACTGATCAAACTATAGAGAAGGAGAATTTCCATGAGATTGAATAATATACTCACTAATCCTTTCCATAATGCACAATCTTCCATTCTACTAAGTAATGAAGCAACATGAAGTAGGTTGACTTGTAGAAGATATGACGAGCTATTGGTAAAAATAAACAAATGAAAAATGTTATATTAATTATTATCAATCTACGTACACTATTTTAAAGCAACAAAATAAAGGATCTTTTTAGCTAAGAGCCCACTCTTCCTATCTGTCCAATATCTTTTACACTATTCAACATTCATCTACCTATGTTTTACCCAATACTTGTTTTAATATCAAGGCAAAAGTGGATGACCTTGTGTAAAAAGTAAGTCAACATACCCACCTCCCCCCCCCCCAACAAAAAAAAAAAGTCAAATCAAAATCAAAACCGTCAAATGGACATCCATGGTTTGATTTCAAGCATGCAAAATAAGCTTACCATAGCTATAGGCACACTCAGATATTGACAATCTATATGCAATTTTAGAGGCTATATTCATCAAAACCAAAGTAGACAGTGGATAATAAGTTAACTTGTCACTCAGATATCTTCAACAATCTAATTCTTAAATGTGCAAAACAAATTGGCAATGTTATGGTGAGGCTATCATGCTTTAGTAGTAGACCCAAATTATGATTATCTGACTGCCAATGATATGATGAAATTTTAGTCAGTGTAAAATTAAATAATTATTCAGGATTTACTCAGGTGTTCATGTACAACACTGCTTGAAATATGAGAAGCCCATGGCCAAATATATTTATTTATTTATTTTATTTATAACAATTGGCAAAACAGCCAGGACAAACCCAATAGTGACATAAGCACTAAATTAAAGGGATGCCAAACATCAAAGAAACAAAGAAACATAGACACACACAAATAATACGCAATACAACCCCCACCCCACCCAAATCCCCCTCCCCACCCTACCCAGTCCATGGGCAAAATACCAAATTCAAGTGCTCATTTACAAAACCAGTGCATTAATTATTGTGCATAATTTTACAGGTTTAGATGATGAATTTGATGATAATGTTAAAACTCTCACATCCTGTCGAAGGAAATTGAGTCAGAGAAGTTACCTCTCTGACTCCATCTCCTTTGCTATAGCAAGATAAGCAAAACAGCTATACCAACGAGTGGAAGTTCGAGAATCTGGAGGGCCAATGGCCCAATAATTCATTCAACTTCTTGTGTATACTTAATCATTGCATACACTCAAAATTACATGTCAAATCTTACCTATATACAGTAGGTAACCTCTCTGACTCCATTTCTTCTGCTATAGCAAGATAAGAGAAACAACTAAGACCAACAAGAGGCAGTTTATTATCTTCATCCTCCTTCTCCTCCTCTTCATCTTCATCCTCCTCCTCCTCCTTGTCCTCTTTCCTCCTCTCCACATTCTTGTCTTTACTCTCAATTTCATTGTCCTTACTGTGAGTTACTTCTAGTTTATTTTCATTCCTATAATACTGTTGTGCATATAACATCAAGGTTGAGAAGCTGCAGTTCATGTCTTTTAGGTATGTCTGTATAATTGTAAAGTGTAATAATGTTATTAGTAAAATACACATGATTAATGCTAATTTAGAAAAGTAATTACTTTGAATTGATATTTTATTAGGATATCACTCTAAAATATCTTAATACATGGCATGCCAGGTTTGAATTTTTTTTTCATTCCAATAATACTGTTCCGCATACAGCATCAAGGTTGTTTATCTGCATTTTATCTCTTTCAAGTAAGTCCATATTAATTGAAATGTGTAAATGGTAATAAATGTTGTGATAGAGGTATGCTGCTTTTGGAAAAGTAATCATTTGGATTTTAGTTAAGCAAAACATATCGTCGCTGTTCTGTCAAAACCTTGCATCCATCCGGCTCTTCAGAGTGTATAAAGTAATACTTCCTATGAATAACCTTTGGGCAGTCTGCTCTAATCATGTTTAAGGGCCAAAAACACATCAAAACTTTATAACTGCTCTTGCGCCTTAACATGAAAAGCAACCCTTCCTATGCATAACCGTTGGGCATTTTTACTTAATACATGCTGAATGGCCATAAATATATACAAGGTTTTGACAGAACAGTGATAATATCTGTAGATTATCATCATTGGAGCTGCCCCTTGCTCAATCATTTGAGAGTAGGTGCCCCTTTCCTACTTGAGATATTGGTAGCTCTGAAAAAGGCCATTCAAATTGTACATTTGAATGGCACATTTCAATATAGATAAATCATAAATATAAGAGATACTAACCATAATCTGCATAGCACATGACCTACAGACAGAGTTCCATGGATCGGTGTTCTCATCAGCCTCTGGGTCAGGTTCCATCTGATTCAATTCAACAACTACTAGAGGATACTCCAGTAGTTCCAATAAACTGGAGAACAAAATGAAATAATTCAACACTTGTTCAAGCATGGTTTATACCAAGCGTGTGCAACCTGCGGCCCGCGGGCCACATGCGGCCCGCCGACCTCTAATCTGCGGCCCGCTAAGCAATCCTAAAATACCCATCGATGCGGCACGTTTTAACCGGAACTCCCTAGTTTTACACAAATGGCGGATTGATTTAGTGGTGTGCTCCCTTTTAATTAGTAGGGTGACGCGCTGCATTAAGTATATATAACTCAAGGCGTGATTGAGTGATGCAATCCCTGGTTAAAATGGCGCTTGCAGCAGCAACAGCGAGTAAAAAGAGGAAATTACACGAAGAGAAGCTGGTATTCTATGAGCAATGGACTTCCCCTCTCCCTATTACTCCTCCTCCGGACGTGTTTTGGAATGTTTGACAATCATTGTGGCCCGTGAATACTCTCAAAATCACAATGCGGCCCGTGTGGTAGAAAAGGTTGCACATGCTTGGTTTATACAATCAATATAGCATTTTCATGATAAGGAAGGTTAAGTAAAGTAGTTTTGCATAAACTGTTTCGTGTGACAGATCTGAAAAGTGAAAATGCAATGTGTTTTTATTTCTTTCTTTTGAAATATCTTTAATATTTCCTAGTGACAAGCTTTCATAATTGTTTGACAGTATGCTCACCGCGGGAAAAAGTAGGCAATACGGAAAGATCCTTGCCGGGAAATGAATACCTCTCGCGGGGAAAATGCAAAGAGTGAGAAAAAATATAAATAAAAAATAAATAAATTTTAAAAAGTTCAAAGAAAAAGAAGTAGAAAAAAAATCGAAAATGTTGGAAAAACAGAGGATATTTACCCTGGAAAATACCCCTGGAAAATACCTTTTTTATGTAAACAATGTCTGGTTCCCGTATGTTATTTTTCCCATGTTACGCCGCGCCGTAAAATTGGTATCAGCAATTTGAGATCGCACGTGTTCTGACGTAATGCATAATGATTAAAATGCCGCCTAGGTTGATGAAATAAAGCTCAATAAAGAATTGACTAAGACTCTGCTGCCCTCTACATTTTGTTATCAATGTAACGTACAGTAATTTTTAGGATCGACTGGAATCCACTGGGGGATGTACTCAAGATGGCGGCACATGTTCGAAACAAATATTTCTTCGGTATCAAAAATGTCAAAACGGAGGACATTAATTGTGATATTACGCAAATTATGAAACCCCTCTGCCAGGGATAAATTTGGAAATCAATATATTTTCTCGCAGAGAAGAAAAATGGACTTTAAAGTAAGCTTATTTACTTGTTAGTGCTATTTGGGGGTGATTTTTTGGTCACGGTTTCTCGCATTTGGTTTATTTTCGCGGGATTTCTCGTTTTGGTTGCAAATCCTGTGAATCGCGGTTTTAATAAACTCGCCTCTCGGTTTTTGCCTAATAAAAATCGCGGGATCCTCCGGGGCCTAGTGATTTGTGACTTTTTTATCACTTCCGAGGTCTTTCTCTCGCGGGAAATTGCAAGTAGCTTGCCGGGAAAAAAACATTTTTTCAGGCGGTGAGTATGCTATTATAAAATATTTAACAAATTACAAACTTTCCACTAGGTCTAGGTTATTTCACTGAGTTGTTCTGATCAATACACCTTATACAAAACCAAAATAATGAACTAATCATGCCTTTACATTGGCCAATTCCAAACTATTATAAGTCCTATTTACAGTGAGAAAGGGATGAAACAACATTTCTCACTTTCGTTGCAATCTTTAAGGCTAATTTGAGTTCTGTGTCTCATCATGCACATGATCTAGATGGAATAGCACCTGCACTGTGATCTAGATGGAATAGCACCTTTCAAATGTTAATTGTTATGTTATGTTATGAGACGATTTCCCTAAACCTCAATCTCATAGCCAAATAGAGGTGTATCACATAGCTTTACAGAGAAATACAAGCACACAGCTTTACCACAGTACCTGCTATATGTGACCCGTCACGTCAAAATGGACATGTTGGTGGCCTGGGTCAAATCTGAGTTACTGGTATCACTTGAAAGAGCACAATTTAAGCTTTGAAATGATACCATGTTGAAGGTAAACAAACTTTGTCAAAAGATATGATTTGAAGAAGCTAAAGCGGTTCTTTTATTTTCTTTATATTTCACCAAATATACTGGCCTCCATCTCAAAACTAGATTTGCCGACAACATATCCTTTTTGACGCGACTGGTCACATATAAGTGTTTTGTACCGCTCCTACACGGCAATGGACAAATATACACTGTAATTTGCCCTATTTCCCATCATCTCCAACATTTGTCAAGGGAAAGCAGATTTAAGGAAATCGGTGGAACAGATTCATCCATACAATATTCAGTTAACTTGGTTGTTAGTACTTACAATCTCATAATCTCTATCCTTGTAGCATCTGCTTGATTCAGTTCCTAAATAAAAGTAACATATGAAAAATGGCAGTGATTTAGAATTGGTTAATGAAGGCAGCATTAAACTTAATGCTGGTTCACAAATTTTGAATGAATATGATGTATACCGTTAAAATAAACGTTCCGAGCAAAAGCGTTGGCTATAACCATGTTTCCTTTGTGAAACCAGAATTAGGAACCACTTTGTGAAGAATGTGGTGCCTATTCCATGGAAATAGTTAATGTTAATCAAACATGTGCCAGCCACTATTACTTACCTAATTGTCACATGCACAAAACAACAACAGATACCCCCTAGTTCAAAGTGCCGTCAGCAAGTGCTGAAGGTCTAGTTTTTTAAGGCGTATGTCTAGCGTTTGGGAGGACCCCATTATTTTTTTTCTGGTTGGGACATTCGCCAGTGTTTGTTAATTTTTGTTATTAAATTGTCTGCCATAAACACTGTGGGTTGGTAAACTGCTTTATATTATATATTTACCACCTAACCTTATTAAGCATGACACATTCATAAGTTGAGTTTTGTTACTAGTTGATAACTGGCCAAGAAATATTGTTATCTGTGCTGTGTATAACACTTCGTATAGAAACTAATTCATACAAATATGAATGTATATTCCTGCTCTATAAAAAAAAAAATAGTTACCAGTATTTTGGTTACTCTGAGACATAAATCTCTCTGAGACATAAATCTCTATACTTTACTTGTTTACCCAACTCTTTGCGGTGACATCAGAGAATATTCTAGTGATTGGCAGAGCATTTATGCGTGAGTCTCTTGAACTGAGTGGGTAGTAACACCAGCGCATTCAAAATCATATGCATAATAAATGAGATGTGATTAATGAAATACGCTCTGACATCACTGCACAGCGTTAAGTAAAAGAAGTAATTAAAAATGTATTTGATCTAATTCGCAGAATATTGTAAAACACTTCAAATTCACGGGTATTTTATTCGCAAATTATTGAAAGCCAATATTTTCGTGAGGATTTATTTCCTTTATAGGTGGGCCCGGTCATCTGGGTACTTTGTACCTTTTGCCGTTGACAACAAACCAGACATTTTAACTACCTATCAGTTTTACGCTCTACTCGCCCATACCCAAGGGATGGCATCACGCTGTGTACTCTGTGTAAGAGGCTTTTATTTACCTCTTTGGTTTGTGGTCAACGGCATGTGACGTCACTCCATGGCGACCTATTTGAAATTTGACTTAGAATTTAAGCTTTTACCAGGGTTTATTTCGCAAATTTAAGGTCCTCACGAAATGCGTGAAATTCAATACCTGGTTTTACAGTATGCAAATTGCACCTACCAAATCCCCCGAATCATCTTGCTCATGATTTTGTTGTATGAGAAACACAAACGGTGCTACAAACTCCAATAGAGCTGTCACTGTCTCCTCGATACGTAGATAGTCAGCATCTTGTACCATCAGTCTCTTCTGATCCTCATCTGATGTGTCAAGCTTTGGGAGTGGTAAGGATTTGACATGGCTGTACAGAGTGTTTAATGCTTGATTGAAAAACAGATTCTTTGATATACCAATACGTTGAAGAACTGTGAATGAGAAGAAAAAGATACAATTAATTCTAGATTACTTACATACGAAGTGTAATGCACACTGCATGGCTTCATTGGTACCCAATACTCCCACAGGCAGAACAGGGCTGATGTTCAGGAATAAGGATTAGTTCCTAAATTAAACTGCTTGACTAAACTGTCAATCATACTCTCTGTCATCCAAACCTTACATGATTTGACTATAGTAGAGTAATGTCACATGTGTCATGGTTTTTAACTATAGTCCAATTAATAATTGAACGAACAACACGCACGCAGCACAAAGATGATTGCGCCTGAAATTATCAAGCTTATGGTTGTGTGCGCTTCACGCAATGTATGCAATACGCTGGTTTAATGTAATCGTTCAATTATGAATCCGACAATAGCAGTGCTTAACAGGTTGTGGTCACAGCATGGATTTATTTATACCATCAGTAAAACCATGTAAATACTGGATGTGGATTTGTTATATCCATAGTTTTTTATACTGCTAATATGTGATCTTTTTCAGTGCCAATATGTGGGAAAGTCACAAACTCACAAATGTTGCAAAAAACAAATATTTGTGCTGCATGCATAAGAGGCAATATTTGAACTATAGTTTGATCAGTTCAAAATTGGCAATGCCTTTTTACAACAGCAAATGAATACAGAAGGATGCTGGATGCTGGTGCACTGAAGGCAACAAGCGCATTGTCCATATGTTGGACAATGCGCTTGACGCGTGCGTGTGACCAAAAATTGCATGCATGTGGCCATAATTATGTGTGTAAGTTTGAATTACTTTTGCGCACAGAGAAATAAAAATTGAATATTTATTGCCAATTTGGAACTGATCAAACTATATAGGAGTTTTTAAAGTAAAGTGGTACCAGGAGCTGCTTGGATGAACCATGAGTAAAATATATTCCTGGATGGTTAAAATAAACGCATTCTATATTATAATATTCTACCTGTCTGTAAAGGCTTGAGAAAATCTCTGTACACAGAATCATCCAGAAACCTATCAATCTGTTCTAGTAATCCTAGCATCATCTCTTTGGGTTTACCAACCTGTTAAGAAAGAGTAAAAAACATACAATGATTCTAAAACTGAATGTTGAATTTATTGCTCACAACGGCTATGTTGCTCACAACGGACCTTACAGGATGAGTTAAAAAGAAGTTGATCGAGAATGAATATTTGTTTTAAAATATACCAAACAAATTTGACAAACCAATGAGGCACGTTTTCAAAGAGCAACTTATTCCGCTTCTATGACAAAAGGAATCATTGAATTCTATCAATTATATCAGGAGCTATGCCTGTTTTAATAAAAGAGACCATTTTTTTAGCTGTCTGTGGAACGCTTAATCTTCTTGAAATCTATCCTCTCTAAGTGGGCAGCAAAATCTACACATGGGCATTCATATTCAAATGAGATAAAAGCCTGGGAGTTTTAAACACAGGTGGGAATGGTGTGTATAAAATAAAAAATCAGTGACAACAATAAGAAAATGATTAAACATTGAAGGACCACTTAAAACAATTATTAAAGACACCTTAGAGGACAAACATCAGCAATCATTTTGCTGCCCTTTTAGTTTGTCAAATTTGTTTGGTCTATTTTTAAACAAATATTCATTCTCGATCAACTTCTTTTTGACTCACCCTGGGGCCTGTATTATGTGTTTATTTTGCTCTTTCAGGTGGGATGAGCTTCTCTATTTGGCTTATTTGACTTATTTTGTGGACAGTATATCATAACTACTTACCTCAGCAAGTTTATTGACAATCTTGACACAATTCCGGTAGACGTCATCATTTTTTTCAGAACAGGTCAGATGAGGGCCAAGTATAGCAAGCAGATCCCATCCAACTGACTCTGCTAAACCCTGAAGGAGAGCGAGCAAATTATGTGAGAGAATATCAACACTGTAATGAGATATTGTTACAAAAACAATTTTCGAAATATAGGCGTATTCATTTTCATCTTTCTATCTATCTGTATAGGCCTACTACTTGACTGAGGAGCTTTCTAAATTATTTCCACTTGTTGATGAGATGTCAATATGATTTATCTTGTTATATGCGATGTTTGTACAGATACAGACCCAGAATTATCCCTACTCTCATACACATTCCTTTCCTTATTAGGCTGAGAATAGATTCTTCCAAATAAATGTGTACTATAGTAGATTCATAAACTCTGGCGTATTGGTTTCGATTTTGGACCTCATCCATTGGGCGTTAGAGGAACCCATTTGACCAATGATGAATCAGCGGTACTTTTATAGATGTCATTATTTGCGTTCCATAATCAAATGATATTCATGATAGTGTGGCTTTAGTGAATATAGCTGATCATGTAGCTTTACAAATCACGGCAACCAAATACTTAATCCAACAGCTTGAAATATGTTATCCCTTTGGAAGGGGTCACCACAATAATAGAAATCGACCATCATCGACATTATATAGTTTTCAACCTATTCATAATTTAGTGGATAATCAAGTTTCACTTTTTATTATTTTCCTTTTTTATTATGCACGTGACATTTATAAAGGAAACATTAAACTAAAAAAGACCCGTTCTACACATTCATTTGTGAGAAAAAACGAATTAATTCAATCATCATCTTTTGTATAAACCTGGTACAAAACCAGTTGACCTAGATGGAGAAAAAGTTAATAAGATAAGATCAATTGCCTTTTCGGTGAAACTGAGAGTCATGGAGTAGGACACTTGATGAGGGCCCTTTAACCATAACTCTAACCCCCCCCCCCCCCCCACACACTTTTTTCAGACAATTTGAACCAAGGACCTCCGGCACACGGGACTTGGGATTTTCCAGTACACCACGAGTGTCAAGGCTAGTTGGCGCAGTATACTGCGCCAAGTATATAGGCTGGGTCAATTTTTTCAGCAAAAAACGTCCACGCCAGGTAATACGAACAAACTCTGTTGTGGTATATTTGTTTCAGACAATTATTCCGAAAGGCGAAAAGTGACCCAAGATATCACCACGACCCCCCCCCCCCCATGGATTTGAACCAGGGACCTCTAGCACACTGGATTTTCCAGTACACCACGAGTGTCAAAGCTACTTGGCCAAGTGTATAGGCTTGGTCCATTTTTTTCAGCGAAAAACTTCCACGGGTGATAAGAAAAAACTCTGTCGTGGTATATTGTGGCATATGGTAGGATTAGGGCTCAGAATAGTTTGTATCAATGTACAGTGTACATGTACACAATAAGTTTGCAGGACATTTATTAGCCATTGGCCCTCCTCATTCAAACAATGATCAAGAGCAACACATTTTCTATGAGAGCCCACATGAAAGCATACATAAATAAATGCCTACACAGACTCATGGTTTGCATTTTTCGGGTTGACTTTAACATTACAACTTGATTCTTTATCATCAAAATCTTGTTGAGGCCACAATCCTAAGCCTGCCTCTTCAGTGGCATACCCAGGATTTGGAAGTCAGAATCTTGACAATTTGCAGAAAAAAAACACTACTGTTATCGATTGAACAATGCATTTTCTATTTTCCACTTATTTGACCATAATTGAGGTACATTTTGGCTTTAAACGAGTCTGAAATTATTTTTCTGGGCAAATGTGCATGTAGCATGCAGAATTTCCATTTTTTCCTAACTTAACCGTCATAATTCCATAAGTCAGTAGAGAAGCAAGGATCCAGCTTTGTGTATTTGCCGACAGAAGCCTAATCTGTAGGGCCCTGCCCCTCCCCACTTTGTCTGTTACAATGCATATTATGACTTGTCACTTAAAGGGGCACTAAGAGATGTGTTGGAGGATGCGCCCTCAATTATGATAAAAAATTGGGATTAGTATATTTTTATAATTACAAGTATTACATGTATGAACTTACACCTATAAGTATTAAGAAAAATCAGCCCTCTATGTACAAGAAAACGTCGATTCAAAAAATGCTCGTCCCACGGGACGAGCATTTTACGTCCGACAGTATCCCCCTGCAGTACGCGTGATACATAACGTGAACCATATTTGCATAGAGGGCGTTTTTCAATAAATAGCGATGATATTGTTTTAATCAAGTTTTGCTGTGTTTTTGCTAGTAGAAACAACAGTAATGGCCATTTTTAATGTTCATCTTGAATTCTGAAGTAAATTTTTAAACATTTAAAATTTTCAACACCACAATAATGTGCCTTTAATTATATTTCATGAAACAGTGAGAATAGTGAACGCTGATATTTAGTTGTGATGATGCTTGTTTAGTAATTACCTTGTAAAGATCTGAACATATGATTTCTTGCAATAAATTAGCGCTCCCATCTTCTAACCCTATCTTTGCAGCAGTTACAAATACACCGGTATCTCTATCCTTAAGTTGAGAGGCTGAACAACCAATCTGAAAAAAAATAACACACAGTTAATCTACGATCTTCACGACGTCGCGAAATTCACATTGAGTGTCAGTACTGCCGTTTTTTCACCTCAATATTTCCCCCAAAATGAGGAGGATGCTTGATCAAAATTAATGAACTCAATGTATCTAGAGTTCTAGGAACAACGTGAGTGCATTTTGATTGATTTCAATTATATTTTGATGTGAAAATCTTGATTTCAAAATGTGATTCTCACGACGTCGTGTGTCTATAGAGGGTGTTGTGGCTATAGTATAGTGAAGCATGAACGATAGTATAGCCACCATTGGGTCTACCATTATAGTACCAATGTACCATCGGACTACTCTTGAGTCTGAGCTGAGTCTTCAGTACACTAGTATAGTACAGTAGTAGTACAGTACAGTACACTGTCTAAACAGACAAAAAAAGAACTAGATTAGAATTAGACTATTACTAGTTCTAGTAGTAGTATTAGAATAAGGCCTAGGCTAGACATGCATCAGAACACCTTGTGACCTTATTCATGTTATTAGAGGGTGCAGAACCATTTGCCCAAGGTAAGTTTAGCTTTTTTCACGAGTAAAGAGAACACTGCGTTAAATTCATAACCCTCCAGGCTTAGTAAGTAAAGTAGTGACAAAGCTTCCGAATTCTACAGTAAAATGTAACAAGGCTTCCGAATTCTACGATACGGCAATCTAAACACGTCCCAAATCTTGAATAAAAAACACATAAAGAGGTTCAAACACAGTTGATGTTATCAAGTCAATCATTTATTCCATATTGGATGTTAACGATATCCCAGTAATGGGAATATACACACAAAAACTTACAAATCCTTCTGCGAATCGCTTCAAATCAGCCGCCATTTCTTACGACGTTGCTGTATATTTAGGGACTGGTCATATTATTTACCATACGTGTTGGTGCCACCAGGGAGAGTGGTGCCACTGACTTGGTGTGGTTTTTTGGTGTGGTTTTTTTGGGGGGGGGGGGGAGGAGGGGTTTACACGACCGGATAAGCCTCGGGCTCGATCTTTTTTAGTTAGAACCCGCAGTTACTGGCCAGTCCTAAAACCTTTTCAAAGACCCTCCTCCACAATAGGCCTACAATGCTCTCGGCCTACACTCTAAGAAAAGGGTTACACTTAGAACCTTTTTTCTGTCCTGTATGGATTGTAGAACCCTAAGTAAGAGCTCTTAAGGTTCTATAAAGAACTTTAATAGGTTCTATAAAGACCCTTCACAATTTAGGTAGGGACTTTCTTCATGGGCTCATCCCGGGGGCTCATCACAAAGTTTAAAAGAGTGAAAAACAATGTTAACAACATTAATCTTTTTTGGTTTTACATAATTATTTTCTGGCTAAAGAAACTTTTTCCAAGGTTCATTACTTGGGTTCCAAAAGAGGTTCTTCACCTTTTTGGGTTCTTTCCTGATAACCCATGGGTTCTTTGTAGAACTAAAAAAGGTTCTTAAGCCAAGAAAAAGGTGTTTTTTTGTAGAACCTTAAATACAGTGAAGAACCTTTTTGGGGAAACTAGTAAAGAACATTTTAAGGTTCTTGAAAAAAGTTTCTTTAGCCAAAAAATAATTATGTAAAACCAAAAAAGAGTAATGTTGTTAACACTGTTTTATACTCTTTTAAACTTTGTGATGAGCCCATGAAGAAAGTCCCTAGGCCTACCTACATTTTAGATGTTCTTTATAGAACCTTTTAAAGTTCTTTATAGAACCTTAAGAGCTCTTAGGGTTCCACATACACTGACAGAAAAAGGTTCTAGTTCTGATATTGTATTTTTGAGTGTATATTTCTTCTGTATTTTATTGCAATTTTTATATTTCATACTGTACATTTTTAACTTTGTAAATTTTTATTGCTGCTCTCTTTTTATCATATTTTGTTTGTTGTACGGCGCTCAGAGGCTTTTTTAAAGAAATGTCTTGTTATTATTATTATTATTCTAAGTGGAACCCTTTTTCTTAGAGTGTACACTCCGCCCATGGACTCCGCCGCTAATTGAAAGCTATTTTAATTATTTATACCCCCCCCCCATGTTGATATGACAAAAATGTTTGAAGTAAAAAAATGGATTTGAGCATACAATGATTATCATATGTTACCAAACAATTGACCCCATCGTAACCCCGCCCCCTCCTCCCCCCCCCCCCCCCCCCCCCCCGATGACCCGCCTATGATCCTTGCCCTTCCTCATCCTCTTCCTCCTTTCTTTTTTAAACTCTTTTGTCGATGGGGTGGTGGGTGGGGTGGGGGCGGCCTGCTGGCACTGGGTACGCCGCTGTGATCTTGGGCTAAATGTTCACGTATGAATAGTATGTTTAGTATATCCCCCCCCCCCCCCCTCTCTCTCTCTCTGATTTACGCCTATGATGATACAAACCCATTTGAACCGAGGGGGTTAAGTGGGGGGGGGGGTAAAAAGTGTTCCATTTTGTCAAGGGGGTCAAAAAAGTTAAGACACCGAAATATGCAAGTTGCTCAGCCCACCCACTGTACAGCACCAAAGTATTTCTGAACACTCCCTTATTAAGGATCAATTTTGTTTCTGCAACCGCCCACATCCCCTCCTCCCCCCCCCCCCCCCCCCCCCTCCCCCCAAATGCACCCACCACTAGTTATCATGATCGTTTACCATCGGGTGTCAATTTTTATGTTGACCACTCCATAATCTGTCGAACAATGTGCATAATATAATACAAACATAAGCACTTTCAATTTTCATTGCCACGATTACGTAATTATTTGTACAATTGAATTGAAGATAAATAGAGCTATGTGCAGTTGTGTTGGATCCAGAATCACTGAACCTACACATGAAAGACTTGCAGCTCGTTTGGGCGAGTTGGAATACTCTTACTATTTCATTTTGGCACGAATTTATTAGGTTTTCTTTGAAACCACAATGGGATCAAATACGATTTGGGCTACTTATTTGGTATGAATGGTATGGTAACACTTTTACCAAGGAGTATACTGAGATAGCTGACTGATGAACAGAAATTGACGGCTGTAGAAAACAATGGATTACATGTAAATGACCTTAGACGGAAAACATTATTTTATTTCGAGATTCTTGTTAGGTCTGTTTACACCATGATGGTGATATTATGAACCATAATAATGTTATTGATATTAAAAATAGCAATACCATCATCATCCACTCATCATGGGCCGCAGTCAACGTATAAATGGTATTGGTAATTCTAACAAATGGTCATCTCGATGTGTACTTTGCATTACTGTCACTGTATTTCTGACCGTTCAAGTAGGTCTTTGTGTTTTCTATTTGACTCAAACACGAGTATGTGACGACGCTGATGGGAGGACAACATTAATTAACGGTACGGTGTATTTTGTAGTTTTAATTTTATACATATTTATAAGCGAAAGAAAATTATGGTGCCAGAAAAGTATGGTGCCAGTTACAAAGTCAAATAAAAAAGAATGTTTTCAATTTAATGTTTACCATTATAATATTATCATGTCTTATTATAAATAATTTGTTTTTAATATTTTAAATGACAAATTATATTTATAAGTCCGTCTCGAATTATTCTGTAAAATGACAATTTTGTGACAAATTTTGAAATTAAACAATCATCAATTAAATTGTCATTAATGAATGTGTATTTTACAAATTTAAATGTATGTTTTGAAGTGAATATTTAATCTTAAAAAGACTAAATTTTTTAGAATTATTAATTAAGAATTAAGAATTATTTATTGTAGTAGTTAAATATATTTGTAAGTGTCACTGCTTATCCATTCACAACCACATGATATTTTCTTTATCAAACTTGGTGTTACAATCAAATATAAATGCTAAATAAGTAATTGCATTAACTTGTGAAAAAGCACCCCCTAAACAAGTATGGACAGTATTATAGGGGAGAGCGCGCGGGGAGTGTTCGCCCCATTTTCATTTGAAGAGGTCTAACTCTAGAGACGCCAATTGTAAAGATTGAAAACTTCATCAAATCCATAATCAATCCCGTACCTACCTAAAGATAAGTTACATTAAAACCTTTTCTGCGAATATCTTTTGAAAAAAAATCATTATGAAAAACGGAAGAAAATTCACTTTTGCGAGGTAAAACTGGTTTTTGGATGATAAGTTGACAAACATGTTACGGTGATCTGTCACGTTAATGTGGGAAGCTTGCAACATACTACTGTAAATTCAACCAGTGGATGAGAATCACGCAAGTAATAATCAGTATTTGCAATACCCTAAACAAGTAGTCAAAATATGTGTATAGCCTATTATATTAACAAGTAATTTGTATCGTTTAAACATTTTACCAAGTATCATACATTTTATACCCTTTTTCTTAATATCTCTAGTTTTGATAATTCACGATATGCGTTCGTAACGTGCCCCCGGCTTGAAAAACTACCCTATAGACGTTATTCATAATTGGCGCATTTACGTCAAAAGAGGGCCGTGCTATCAAACTGAGCATGCTCAGAGCAATTAGGGCTTCGAAAACGAGGCTAACCCTGTAAAAATGGTGTCTTACAGAACCCAGCAGAACCATGTAAGACACGTCTTAGCAATAGACATGTCTTCAACAATATATAACAAAGAAAACAAAAACAAGTGTCTTACCTGAAGACACATTGAAAGACATTAAGACATGAAGACACAAGTCATGTCTCTATGCAAGTCATGTCTTGACAGAAGACACATTTGTAAGACGCGTCTCATGTAGCAGGTAGGGAGACGCGTAAGTTTAGAGACATGTGTCTAACCAGCAGACATGTCTTCTTGCGAGATGTCTTATATAAATACATGACTTGTGTCTAATTGAAGAGACGTCTTATAACCGACTTAATTGAGTCATGTCTTGCAAAGTGTCTTCAGGCAAGACACTTGTTTTTGTTTTCTTTGTTATTATATCGTTGAAGACATGTCTATTGCCAAGACGTGTCTTACATGGTTCTGTAAGACACCATTTTTACAGTGAACGAGGTAGCTGAGACGGGAGTGATGTAGTTTTTCAATGTGGTAACTTTGCACTAATCATGAAAAATGCTTCATACTTCTGAGCTGTTCATTTAAACATTATTACATGTGAAATAAACATGAACGTATAAACTATCTATTCCGCTAGTTTGAAATGAAATGTTTGCTGGTAACCGACACTTCTAGTAAAATGTATAGATAGTTCACAGTTCATTACATTGCAGTATAAGTACGAGATTGTATGTTTATCGAGTATGTCTCCCTCTTTAGACATGAAATCGCCAATTATGAATAACGTCTATTACGTTATTTTTTTTGGACACACCTGATACCCCTCAGTTGTAATAACAAATGAACACCCCCAACCCCTCCCACATTTAATAACACTCCCTTGGAATCTTTCCTCCTCTCTTTAAAGTTTAAAACTCAATTTAGGAATTATGAAGTTCGGTTCTCATTTTGTCTTTTTGTGTTCTCAGTTGAACAATCCTGGTTGAACCACCTGGGTAGCCACCACGCATTACGAGATCTTAAAGGTAAACCATTCATTGAACCAAGAACAAGGGAGGAATTTGAAACAGCAGCAGAGAACAATGAAGATGAACAAATGTTGAAGACGTGGATGGACAATAATGATGATAACGCAAAAGGTAAGACATGTTTATTTCAGGGACGTAACTATAGAGGGGAAGGGAGAGGCTGGGGTGTTGTCCACTGTCCGCCGGTCTTGCTCCTCCCTTGATGCCTCCCCGTGACTGAGCACCCCCTGGGATTCGATCCCGGGACCATCCGCACCCCAGTCGGTGCCCCTATCAACTGAGCTAACTCCCCAGGGCAGTATTTTGACAACATTACTATAATGCGCCTCTATGCCCTTGTATAAGTTAAGTTGCTGCGTCAAATCGAGTCATCCGTTCGCGGACGAAAACAGCTTTAATAAAAGCGATATCAAGGGTTATTACGATTTATGTGTGTTGTTGAGACTAACAGAAGAATTCTTACCATTACTGTGTCAAGACGTACATGTACATATTTGCATGTATTAGCTAACATGTTGATCGACATTCATAAATTTTGCATGGTAGTCAAACCTGAGAGATGATGTTGGTCAAGTCTCCACAATCTGAAACTCATTTTAGATATTTGGGGGTAAACGTTTAAATATTTTGAGAATCCGGAGAGAGACTTCTGTTTTCCCGAAAATCTTAACAACATCACTGATCGATATCACACCACACTATGTGTTCGTCTTCCATCCACATGATCCATGGACATTCAGAATCTTTCAGATTTAGTTGCCTTGCAAAATTAACTAATGCTATCAGCATGATCAGCGGATATCTGTTGTAATGGATATGAAAGTTCATTCTTAAGTTGTCACACAACAAGTAGCTTGGGTCTGTATGTCGTATGTACAAGGGCGGAACAGTAAGTTCTGTCACCAAAGGCTGCCCCTAGGTTTAGTTAATTGGTCATATTTCAGGATTGACTAAACCATATCAGATGAAATAAACGGCAACTGAAAGCCGAGTGTTTTGCCTTTCAACACGTATAATCAGGTTACACTAAATTGTAGAACTTCATGGTCAATAAGCAGTGGCGTAGCTAGGTTATTCATATTGGGGGGGGGGGGGGGCGAGAAATGAAAATGAACCGACAAGATATGTGTGAGTCAAGACGAAAATGTTCGGCTTTACACCTATTTTTTGCACGATTTAGCTACATTTTGGCTCTATATAAACAAGCTTGTACCAAAGAATATTGCATTTTTGAGCCGACAGTGCCAATCTCAACCGACACGAGGTCTTTATTCCTCCCCCCCCCCCCCCCCCTCCCCTCGCCCCTCGACCCCTACGCCACTGTCAATAAGTTATATGGTAAACATGTGCACAGCTCATTTTGGGACACCCTGTATAGAATTTGCCAAGCCCATTTTGTGCAACTACACTTACACGTGAAATGAATTCTACAGAGATGGTTATCGAATCATCCTGCATCACAACAATGCAAGTCCTCACAAAGCTTGCCTCACCCAGACTTACCTTGATGAAATTGGTATCCATTTGATAACACATCCACTCCATAATCACCCGACTTGGCTCCATGCGTGCGACTTGTGGCTCATTCTCAACAATCAAATCAAAGATAATAAAGATTGCTGATGTGTATGGGCGGCTATTCATGTCAAAAAGGTCTCAAAGACTAGAAATGGTGTCAAATAATAAGAAAGGGGTCAAATAATTATTAAAAAGGTCTCAAATAATTATTAAAAAGGTCTCAAATGCAGAGAAAGGCGTCAAATAATAATAGAAACAATGTCAATCATTGAGTGATAAAGGGGTCAACTACTGATAAAGGTCTCAATTGTTGATAAAGGGGTCAATTACAAAGAAAGGTCCCAAATGGTAATAAAGGGGTCAAATACTGATAAAGGTCTCAAATGTTGATAAAGGGGTCAAATACAGATAAAGGGATAAAAGGGGTCAAACACAGATGAAGGTCTCAAATGTTAATAAAGGGGTCAAATACTGATAAAGGTATCAAATGTTAATAAAGGGGTCAAATACTGATAAAGGTCTCAAATGTTGATAAAGGGGTCAAATACAGATTAAGGGGTCAAACTCAGATAAAGGTCTCAAATGTTAATAAAGAGGTCAAATACTGATAAAGGTCTAAAATGTTGATAAAGGGGTCAAATACAGATTTTAATCACAGAAAAAGGTCTCAAATGTTAATAAAGGGGTCAAATACTGGTCTCAAATGTTAATTGATAATCTAACCAAAGCTGTATATTCAGATGAGACAATCCCTACTTTGGAGAACCGCCAATGCTTCGAGAAGTAGAGGATGTAACGGTGTATAGATAGACGTCAAGCGAATGTCACTGTAGTTTTTGACAATTGTATGGCCACTATCATCAGAACATGGGCCAAGCAACAAAACCTTTTGACCCGCACTCGTACCGTGTTTGTATTTTAGAATATCATATTTTTTTTATATAATAAGACTTTAATTTATTCTTATTTCTCAATCAGCTGAAGGTAATGATGGTAATGGCAATGAAGATGGCACCCAGCCCTTAGAAGCATCACACCTTAAAATTGTCCAAAGACCAATCGACAATAATAGAGATGTCTCACTGCAGTTTAAAAAGATACCAGTTGTGGATTTTAAAACGCTCAAGAATCAAACCAAAGGTTCCTTGGGTCTTCTCCTGAAAAACCTTCAAGGCCGTTTGAAAAATGACGTGGCCAAAATGCTTCCCAAACCTGGTCAAGTGTTTCATGAAAGACGTCGGAATTTCACAATCGTGACGTCTACCAATGCTGCTTTCTTAGATTTCACGGAGAACTGGTTACTCAGCCTCAAACGAATCGGGGTCAAACACAGCATTAGTATAATTGCTGAAGATGCTGTGGCTTATAAATATCTAACCACAAAATATAATGGTGGAAACATACAGATCTTTGCGACCTCCAATAATGACTCAACAACAAAGGCGTTACAGTTTCTGAGTGCAGAGTACACGTCATTAGTGAACCGTCGAGCGGAGTATATGCTTCATTTCTTGCGGCACGATGTGGATGTGCTTGCGGTAGACGTTGATGCATACTGGTTCAGAGATCCTATGGAGGTAATACGAGGGGGTTTTGACGTTTACGACGTGTGGGTATCAGTTGGTGCTGATGAAAAGAGAGCATGTCCGTGCTTTATGTATTTAAAATCCAAACCGAATGTGATACAGATGGTGAAAGATTGGTCTGACAGAATGCAAAGACTTGAAGGACAGGAAAATGATCAGGAAGCGTTGGGACAGATCTTGTGGAAATACAAGATGATACCATTGAATAAAGGATTACGAGTGAACGCTGCTCGTCTGGACAAAGATCTCTTTCCAACTGGAAAAGTTTTCTTTAGCCCAAGTTGGTGGTGGGAACATGGTAAACGTGTCTATGTGGCACATGCGAATAGGATTGGGAACCATGATAAGAAGGTTGCGTTCTTTAGGGAATATAACCTGTGGCTTATTGAACCATATAATGTAGATTTGACAGGATATTTGCCTGATGGACAACCAGAGGCAGAACAAGAAGGATGTTGTTAGAATAATGCTTGATGTCCTGCATATTATATATCCTGATATAAGGTAATGGGCTATTCCATTTGAAAGCCACTCCCTAAGTGGAAGATATGATCAACATCTTCCACACAGGGAGTGTAGATTTCAAATGGAGTCACCCTTGCAGGTAAGCCACATTTGCAATTCACACTCCCTGAGGAGATGATTAGGTGATGTCTTCCATAGGGGGTGTATGGATTCAAATGGAATAGCCCAAAACCGGCATATCCCTCTCGTTAAGATAGATCCACAAAGACACAAAAATGACAACCATTTATTGTAATACGATTTTGTTTTGTTTTAATAGCAAACTAGTTTTTAAGTTTCAAGATTCATTCCAGATGTTTACCAAAACTAAGCAAAATTAGCATTTTAAATGATCTTAACAACTTCGTTTTACTCTTAAAGGAGAATTTTAATTTAAGTGTCCACATTTTTTATAAAATATTTTATAATTTCATTATTTTTAATGACACTATTCTCAATGCTATATGCGGTTATATACATGTATACTCTCTCTCAAATTAGCTGATTTAAATCAATATCAATCTGTTAACAAAAGTGATGATAGAAATCGGTCTAATTCTAAAGGATTCAAATAACACTGTACTCATTGCATAAGAGATTGAAAACAATTTCTTCAACTGAGTATTCATTTGGCAAAGTTTTGTTTTTTTAATCTCTAAACAATTTGTCGTTGATTGCAGTCGCACACGATTGACAAAAAACCCAATCTTTTAGAAGAGAGTATATAATAGGCTGACGTATAATGGTTACATTTTAAAGACTATTTTAAGTAAATATTATAATATTTTCAATGATTATTCAGTATTGTGTTGGCAATCGTTACTTAGTATAATTATTATATAGTGACCTGTTAATTTAACTTAGTTATTTTCTGCAGGCCTCGAAATAAGGTACCTCTCCGCTTCAGTTAATAGAACCCACTTCAATCAGTGCGAACATTCAGATATTTTATAAAAAATGTGAAAGGTGGACGCACATATTTAATCAAGCGTCATTATCGAAACAAATTATCACTGATGAACCCATTCGTTGTGACATCTTTAATTTTGATCTGATTTGAATTTCACCCTTTCTCAATCCAAGGTCAAAATGTATATAACATGAAATGGGCAATTTTGGACTCCAGAATTTCACGACGGACCCACTGATTGGATGCTTATTTCGAAGCCGGTCATTTTATAAAATATTTTTATTAAATTTATTATGTTCATTATTAAGGTATTACGCTTTTAGTTCATTTCAACTTTGCATTGGTAGGCATACATCGGTGCACTTCTGTATTTTATAGTTTTGTATAATTTTTATTTTTTACCAAAGCACTGCTCGTGGTATTGCTTATACTGATATATATTTTTAATATATTTTATTTTATCCGACTAGTGTATTGTCCAAATTTACTTACTTGAGATACCTATAATGTAATTTTGTTTGCAACTGTACTGAGTTATAGAAATAGGTATTATAGGGTGGTCAAAAAAAAACTATACCCAACTTTGGAGGCCATTTTCTCCTAGATGATAAAATATTTTAGTCATTTGGTTTGCATATTATTAAAGCATATATCGTTGAGCATTATTGGTGAAAATAGGGAAGATATTACATTAATATTTTTTGAGATATTGCTATTTTAGCGAGTATGTGTAAAAATGGCTTTTCCACGGGAGCTGTCAATGCATCAACATGATATGCACGTTTATGACAATATGATATGACACAATAATGTAATGACCCAAGACCCATTATAAGCAGTTAAGGATTAAGTTTAATAAGGTGTGCTTGTCATTGTCAACTGTGCAATGAATACAAAGGTGTGTCATTGTCATATCATATTCAAACATGTTGATGCATTGACAGCTCCCGTGGAAAAGCCATTTTTACACATACTCGCTAAAAATAGCAATATCTCAAAAAATGTTAATGTAATATCTTCCCTATTTTCACCAATAATGCTCAACGATATATGCTTTAATAATATGCAAACCAAATTACTAAAATATTTTATCATCTAGGAGAAAATGGCCTCCAAAGTTGGGTATAGGTTTTTTTGGACCACCCTGTATAGTATGGGTTCATAGAAATCACGTAACCAAATTCAACAACAAAAACATTCATATAACATAAGAGTATACAGGGTGTCCCAAAAATATGTTAACACTCCGGGCACATAAGATATCTTAAAAGGACAGGAACACATGGGTCTAATCTTGATGTATTATGAAAGCTGAGTAAATAAGCTTTCATTTGCATTTTATTGCGTTCCAATTGGTTATTTAGAACGGGAGATATGCTTCAGCAAACATGAGGAAGCAAAATCGGCTTGGTCCAATTTGCATTAATTACAACTATTTTAACACTTTTATCGTATCGTTTCGGAAAACGACGACTTCTAATAAAAAATCGCTCTGAGTAATTCAAGATGTACTTATTGGTAATACATGTAGTAAATTTGAACACAATTGGACAAACCGTTACCGTAAAAAGGTGCGCGCAAAAAGTGCTTTTAAAATCTAAGATGGCCGCCGTTACCATGGCAACGGTGTCCGTGACGTAATTTTTTTTCGCTTAAAATGAAAAGTCTTGCCCAAATACATCTTCTGACCAAAGTTCAAGTGTATAGGTTAAGTACTTTGAAAAATAGCATTTTCATGTTCAGTCTCCCCTTAAAAGCTTTACTTTCATACTGAGAGGATTGGACCAAGCCGATTTTGCTTCCTCATGTTTGCTGAAGCATATCTCCCGTTCTAAATAACCAATTGGAACGCAATAAAATGCAAATGAAAGCTTATTTACTCAGCTTTCATAATACATCAAGATTAGACCCGTGTGTTCCTGTCCTTTTAATGTATCTTATGTGCCCGGAGTGTTAACATTTTTTTGGGACACCCTGTACTTTGTCCTTTTGTATGATACCATTAACTATGGCGAAAGTAATATGAATATCAAGCATTTGTAAAATAAAAACAGGTTTGCGTTGTTTTATATGTGTGACATTTGTTTTCAATTGGCTCATTGAATCATTGGGTCATTGGTTCATTGACTCAGACTCATTGACTCATTAGCTCATTAGCTCATTGATCCAAAAATACACTTCCATATCCATTAATAGTAAACACATCCATCCCTAACTTTAAAAAAAACACGATCAAATATAGTCAAATAATATTGAAAGAACTGATGGACAATTAATGGGACATCGTCAACTGTGATACCTCTTGAACTTGTAATTCATCGACCATGAACCTTCCAACTTAGGCTAATCTTTAACCTCGACCCCATGATTAAAGTGTCTTTGACCTTGAACCGGTCATTAAGGGGGTCCATTTGACCTTGAACCTTGACCCGAATGACATCGGGTGCACCTCCACCTCACAGGGCTCTAGAGGTACATACACCACTACTATTGTAACCTGTTGATGAACTTAATTAGTTTCTGCCGGCCTCGAAATAAGGTAATTCTCCACTTCAAAAATATAACCCACTTCAATCAGTACGAACATTCAGATATTTTACGAAAAGAGAAAGGTGGACCCGCACTGATTTTATAAGCAAGCATCATTTATATCGAAACAAATTGTCACTGATGAACCCATTCGTTGTGACATCTTTAATTTTGAACTGATATTAATTTCACCATTTCTCAATCCAAGGTCAAAGTGTATAACATGAAATGGGCAATTTTGGACTCCAGAATTTCAGGACGGACCCACTGATATTATCTTATTTCGAAGCCGGTCATTTTATAAAACATGTTTATTATTTTTATTATGTTCATTATAAAATTTACATGTATTGTGCTTTCATTTCAAGTTTGCATTGGTAGGCATACATCGGTGCATTTCTGTATTTGTAGTTTTGTATTTTTTACCAAAGTACTGCTCGTGGTATTGCTTACATTTACATGTATACTGATATATATTTTTAATATATTTTATTTTATCCGAATAGTGTACATTTTGTCTAAATTTCCCTGATATACCTATATGTCATTTTGTTTGCAACTGCACTGGATTATAGAAATGGGTATTATAGTATGGGTTCATATATAGAAATTGCGTAACCAAATGCAACACCCTCTGATACCTCGTCATGCCGAAACCGCTCCCATCCAAGAATCGCCCCAAACAAGGGGTGAGATCAGAGAATTGGGAGCGGTCACAGTCAGTGAGCCTTCTATCGGCACATCACATTTCATTCGGCAATTGATCCGTTAATGCTATTGGGTCACGTGATGGATGAAGACGTCGTGACGGCTTAGAACATTTTTTTGAACAAGACATGAGAATCACGATTTAAGCTATCACTCACCTGGGACTAGTCGACTTGTATTGTTTTAATTTCATTGTCACACTATCGAACAACACCCTCTGATATATAATGTATACTTCGCCATGCCAAAAACCTCTCCCATCCGAGAACCGCCCCAAACAAGGGGTGAGATCAGAGAATGGGAGCGGTCACAGTGAGTGAGCCCTCTATCGGTACATACACCACAGCGCGCCGCGCGTCGCAGGCCATTTTTTCGAATCCAGCTTTCGGCAGCTTGTGCTAAGCATTGGTTTCCAGTTTCCAATACGATTTATTCCGTAAAATATATACTACCGGGTTCCAAATTGTCGGTTCCTTTCATCTATGCTTAGCACCAAACTGCTCAAAATGAGATTCTTTTTTTTCTTCAGAGTTGGTTCAGAGTGACAAGGAAAAGGGTCGTACGAAGCAGACAAACCTGAGACCGGATCCTTCTGGATTCGAAGTTGCCTTCATTCATCACGTTACCCAACATCATCAGCGGGTCAGTTGCCTGATGAAGTGTGATGGTATCACACGCAATAATTAGGGATTTTTAACATTCTATTTCAAAGTTTATTCTTATTCGCCATAAGGCAAAAAAAAAAAATTGTTATGTTGTCCTCGACAGCTTTCAGAGAGGAGGGGCGGGCGGGCGGATTTTTTTTTTTTTTAAATTTTTTTTTAAATTTTCTTTTACCAGCAGAAGCTCAAAGTTCAGCCAACAAGAAGTTAAAATCACTCTAAGAGCCGCACATATATGTTATAAACACTTAATTTAATATTAATGCCATTTAAAGGAATGGTCCCGCAAGCACAACATTGAGCATTATTTGTTAGAAACATAATTATCGAGCCGAAGTTACGTAATTATATAGAACAAAACACCGTACTAGTCACAAAAATGAATAAAAACTGCCATCACTCAACATGCACTTTTTAAAATTCGCGGCGATTGAAAGTCCCGGTGTCGATGACGTCATGGGTATCGGTGCTCAAATTTGCGCATGTGTATTGTACAACTATGACATCATCGACACTGGGACTTTTGATCGCCGCGAATTTTAAAAAGGGCATGTTGAGAGATTGCAGTTTTTATTTGTTTTTGTCATAAGTGTGGTGTTTTCTTCTATATCATTACAAAAGTTGGGCTCGATAGTTATATTTCTAACATATAATGCACACTTTTATGCTTGCGGGACACCTCCTTTAAACTGTTTTAAAAAAATCTGGAAAAAATCTGGGGAAAAAATCTGAAAAAAAAAAAAAAAAATCTGAAAAAAAAAAAATCTGAAAAAAAAAAAAACAATCTGTTTTTTTTTACAAAAATACGATTTTTAAAAAAAAAAACCAACGATTTTTAATAAAAAAAACCCAACGATTTAAAAAAAAAAAAATCTGAAAAAAAAAAAAAAATCGGAGCGGCCCTAAAATGACGAGCGGGCGGTCGAGGACAACATAACAATTTTTTTTTTGGCCTAACCATGGTTACGATATAAACACCTTAACAATGGCATCGCACCATCCATACAGTAGTTAGGTGCATCATTAAACATGAAAGCACCTATGAATTATCAACAAAATCATCTAATTCACGGTATGTTTTGCTCTGCGTCTCGGTATTCTCGGGTTGTTGGCTGACAAAATAATCCACTTGGCCACCAAAATCTGTTCCATGATTTTGATGTACTAGCGCCGCTTCCTGTCGATGATGGAGAAGTGCTGGACCCCAGGCAGGATGGGGATTCACTAGTTTTTTGAAACGCTGTGAAAAGAAAATCGTGAAAAGATAATAACTATTATCAATAAGCTGCAATAAGGACCATCGAGACCCGAGCGTGTGTCATGTCACCCGACCGACCGTAAACAAACAAACAAACAAAAAACCAATCAAACTGACTGAGTTAATGAGTAAAGACGCACATTGTGCATTTAATAGCGGTATCAAAATGTGTAAAGAACGGGTGGGCGGAAACTCCGGGCGGGGGGGGGGGGGGATTTCATAAAATTGGTGACGAGGGTGATCGGCCACATTGATACTTTTTTATATGCCGTCTTATGATATTTATACTTTTTTTTCATTAATTGAAAAATCCATGGATTCACATTTATTTTCTGCTCTTTCTCACGTTATTACCCCTTATTTGTGAGCAAACTCTCTGACTATGCTGACCGAATGATCCCTAGTTTTGAATCGTTAAGTAGTAACTTGGCGTGACGAGTACTGAATGAAAGGTTAACTTTCCATTTTTAAGTCCCAACATTTGGGTCGGTCGGTAGATTTGTTTTAGTCAACATACGGTAATACACAAGAACACAGATTTCAAAGAATGCTGAACATACCTCTTTTTGTCCGAAAACTTTTAATATTTAATAAATAAGTGAGCAATTGACATGTTATGCGTTTAAACTGCAGTTAAACATAAACAGATAAAAAAAATGAAAAATGGAAAAAAAGTAAGAAAATAAGCGACCACAGATTTTCAGTTTTTAGGGTCGGTCGAAAAGGGCAATTCAACTTCTTCTTTTTGTGGCCTTATTGCAAACCCTTCCTCCTGTCTTTTCAGCATTAAGACGGTACCGTCTTTGATTATATCTAAATCTAAATCTAAATCAATACTCAATAAAATTGCTTAAAGCAACATCTAATTGAGAAAAACAAAATGGCGAATGATGAGACAGACCAAATGAACTTAATCTACGTTACATGCTTATTTACACCGGTTTTGAAACTTTCAATGGTTTTTGAATCTAAGACGGATGAAGGGAGGTTGTTCCACTCTGATATGGTATTAGCAAAAAAACTGTATTTATACACATTTTTGGATGCTTTGACTAGTCGGAATTTCTTTGGGTGATATTGTCTAGTAGTCGTTGTAGATTGACGTTGGATATGTTCTGGAATTGGGATTGCTATATCATTTGCATGAATTTTATACATAATTGATAGGCTGATGTTCCGTCGTCGTTCTTGCAAATTCAACATCAAGACACCATTTGGACTAATTCGGGGACTAACTACTTATAACCGCTTCACGAAGTGCAAGTAAATAAAGGTGGGTTTTTTATAAATCATTGACTCATAATGATTTATTCGTAGAACTATTGACAGTTATTTTGTATCTACGCTCACCTCCACAAAAGTGCCGGTTGAAGTTAAAATCTGGAATATCCAATCCGCAGGAATAACGATCAGTGAGCTAAGCATCATCATCCATCCTATAGCTCGAGCCCAAGGAGGGTATGGACCGTTATACTGGGGCTCTGTCCAACTGGTAAAGTTGAAAATGAGAATACCCTGAGACAAAATGGAGTAGAAAACTAGACATTTATTTTTAGATTTTCAAGATTCATGCAAGATTAAAAATTATGGAGTAAGCTTACCCAAAATTATTGCACCGAAACATCCATTTACAAAACGTGCAATTGTACGCTATTGATCATTATCAATACGATTTCTCATGTTTGAAGAACAAAAACAATTGCGGGATTCTTTTCGGTAAATTATAAATGAAATCTTTATTGACCTGGATAGCTCCATTTAATAATGATATCATATTGTCAGCCTGCTTCGATAATTGCCTAACTCACTTTTCAGCGAAATTGAAGTTTTTTGCATAAATCATGACTTCATTACATTATGCACATGCTGTAATAATATCTAAGTCATTGACAAATCAAAAGTGTTGATAAATGCACAATTGCATTTCTGCCTAAGTCAGCATTGTGAGTTAGACAGATTGTAATAATTATGTAAAATGTTTAAAAGGGGTCATATTAACTCGTATTAGGCCTATAACAAGCCACATTTCACTTAAAGGTATATCCCCAACCTAATTCTATCCAACAGGTACTGCTCCTGTTGGAATTCACCTGCACTATTCATGGTGCTATTCAACATATCGTCAGCCTGCTTCGATAACTGCCTAACTCACTTTTCCTATTTTTGTCGTTTTCTCAAAACTAGAACAAATGAGTTAGGCAATTATGGAAGCAGGCTGACGATATTTACTCATGGTAATCGAGTAAACTTGAAGCCTAACAATTTGAAGGCCAGTCCATGGGACATGTCTTTATTTTTGTCACAGAAATAGCTATTAAACATACATTATGAATATAAAGGAAATGAACAATAAAAGGTGATCCCAAGTGCAGTTAGAGGCTTAGAGCAATACTTTATTTACCAATCTATTCTGTTTTAGTTACAAGATCATTTAAAATGACTACAGAACAGATGTAGGTTACTTTCAAAGATTCGAGACTGTTATATATTTGTATTTAGAGATAACTCGAATGTGAGAAATACGCTGTTTGTTTAGGCCTTTTATGTACGCTCGCCATTGAACCAATCATAGATACCAATCAAGAAAATATCCAAAGAACTTTGAATCTCGAACAAACATGATAAAGTTGATGACCTACCAGCATAAGCAATGGCGTACCAAAGCACCACATGATTGGCCAAAATTTAAATCTCTTTGAATCCACTAAATCATCACCCATCATCGTCCTTATATCATTGATGAATCGCCTGACACCATAGAGGTAACCTATACCAACGACTTCGGTAATCGCAAAGACGAGTTTGTGGAAGTTGACACTGTACTGATCTATAACCGACATCCAGTATCCACCAGCCTGTTATTAAAGCAATCAGTTTATTAATCATTTTTAAATACACATAGCGAAAAAATAATACAACCATTGGTCATGTTGGTTTGGCTATACCAAATGCAATACGTAAAACATACAGGGTGAGTCAAAAAAAAGTGTACTCAACTTCAGCGATTTTTTTTAGAAAAAGTATTCGTTTGTTTTCAAAACAATATACTACGGTATAAAGACAAATCAATTAGCTTTAATATGAATTTTATCTGGTTTAGATTGGTTGAAGGAAACTTATTTTACGCTGTTTTGAATAAAAGTGACCAATTTAACGTCCGAACACGCTTTCCAGATCTTGACCATTATATTTCATAAGATACGACCAATAAAAAAATACAATACCGACAGCGAAAGGATCAATTCCTTTGTTATGAAATGATTAAAGTGTGGTAATTGTGTCATAAATAGGCCTTAAAGCTGTCTATTGTTTTAATCTATTAGGAGACAATTTTGAACAAGTGTATTGTCTACTTAATTCTTTTAATAAACAAGATGTGTAATGCTTTACATCATAATCCTAGTAAACATTATTAAGCTCGTTACGCTTGAAATTAAAAACCGTGTTTTAGGTGAAAAAACAGCTCCTGTACAGAAATAGTCACATTTACTTAACGGTATCATCAAATAGCGTGATTTTTTTCCCAGATGGTAGCAAAGAAATGGCGCAATCATTTTTTATTTTATTTTTTCAATTAGGGTACACTTTTTTTTGACTCACCCTGTATGACATAAATTGCCCGCTTAGAAGCGCTATTAATTCGCTCTGGTAAACCTATTGTTATCAATACTACGAGAGGATTACCCAGTGCATATATTTAAATTCGGGACTAACTGCATGGGTAAGTTTCCATTATGTTGCAAATTACATCTACGCTCATGCCTTTAACTCTTTCCCTGACAAATGATTTTTTGAAGAAATTGTGAATTTGCACATGCATGTAAATATCAACTTATAATTTGAATATGAGACTAAGGTAGTAAAACTATATATATTCTGAAAGCTTATGAATGGCCGGACACTACTCAATACAGCCGGTTGGTTGCACACGAGAATTATGTCATATATAGCAACCCGCTTTGAAGGGAAGGCGAATATTTAAATTTGTTGACGGTTTTTAGGGCATCAATTTATAGCGCTGCTAAGCGGGCCTTGTAACCTAATGAGAAACAAGCTACATCAAATTAATTGATATTTTAAATTTTGAAATTCAAGTCAGGAAAAAATACTGTTTCAGTCATACTGTTTCAGTCCATACGCATGTGATCTGGTAATAAAAGATGTTTGGTGTATGTATGAAGGATACAATATTACATAGGATTTGAATGCATTATAATATCTTACAGTCACAGTGTTGACCTTTTTCATTATCAGATCACATGCATATGAACTAAAACAGTACATTTTCTGACTTGAATTTCAAAGTGAATTTTAGAATATTTATCTCATTATTCTGTGATAGCGTAATACTAACAGGCAAAATATTCTATTGCCTTGTTTGATAATAATTCACTGAATTGAGGTATTTTAAAAAAAGTGACTACCTGTTCGAATTACATGATACAATTTTCTAAATTATTTCGGACGCTGAGATGGTCAATAATTGAAGTAATACATTGACATGGTATTTGGTCATTTAAGGGTCAAACGGGGTCATTTAAGTTGTAACTTACCCTTGTAACGCACGTAAAACCAGCCAGGCAGCATGCTACTGCAAATGCGATGGTAACATACCTCTTATGTTTACGTAGATTAGGAAACAAATCACAAATTGCTGTTACCATGATCTCCATACCAACAAACTGTGATACGAAAATGAAAGACAACACTCTCAGAACAGGTATTAAAAAACTATGTATTAAAAGAATGTTGGTTAAAAAGTATACTACATTGGTTAAAAATTAAGCGTTGGTTAAAAATTACTTTTAATACTGCGTTGGTTAAAGAGTAAAAATATAATTAATTTTTAGTTTATTCAACGTTGGTTAAGGCATCATAATTTTAACCAACAATAGGTCCTAACAAGATTCCCGCTAAAGAATTTCAATGGCGGGAAAATATTTTGTGCATATTATCAAACCTATATTGGACCAATATTTGGTTTTACATTGGCGCTCTTCAATTGGCATCATGTTGCCAACCAATATTGGACCAATATTGGTTTTACATTGGCGCTCTTCAATTGGCATCATGTTGGCAACCAATATTGGTCCAATAATGGGCACAATATACCCGCACACTGTTGGGTCTGCACGTGGAAGGTGATTAGCGGACAGCCGACCATTGCACTGCCGGTTGGTGACGAAAGCTACCTGCCATGTTAAGCTTTATGCTTCATGGGTTCATCAGGTAGTCTAGTAATGTCTGCGAAGCACCTTCGCTGTGCCATTTTTATAGTCCCCGCGTACATGGCAGGTCGGGGTAGGATCTGGATTGCCCTTGGGTTGTCCAGTCCTAGTTAAACTTTAACCTGGGGTCGTTACAATTTGTAATCATTTGTTGGTTAATATGTGTTAACCAACAGTGGTTGGTTAAAAAATGTTGGTTACACTTTTGTTTGTTTTTTGCTTAACTTTAACATGTGGTTGGTTAAAACTTTTAATCATTTGTTGGTTAATTCTGCTAAACTTAACCATTTGTTGATTAATCCTGCTTGATACATAACATGGGTTGGTTAAAACCTAACCATTTGTTGGTTAAACCTGTTTCATATTTAAACATGGGGTTGGTTAAAACCTAACCATTTGTTGGTTAAATCTGCCCCATATTTAACATGGGGTTGGTTAAAACTTAACCATTTGTTGATTAAATCTGCTTCATATTTAAAATGGGGTTGGTTAAAACTTAACCATTTGTTGGTTAATTATTTCGATGCACTGGGCAGTAACTCTGTTATTGTATGGCTATGAAGTATTGCTGCGACATCATGGCAGACGACGGAGTGTTTCAAGGTACAGGATTGATTTCTTAATACTTTAATTTAATAATTATGCAACTGTCTGAGCTTCTGATGATTAAATCTACTATTATTGTATTGACCAGAGGCATCGTAGGTTCATCACTATTTTTCAACATTTTCAAAATTCATCATATTTTGGTTTTCAAAATTCATCATATTTTGGTTCACATAGTATCTATAACAATCAATTAACATGTAGCAGTTGATGAAATGGCTGAGGCACCTTCAATATATCCCTGTTATATATCAAGCAGGATTAACCAACAAATGATTTAGGAATTAACCAACAAATGATTACAAGTTTTAACCAACCACATGTTAAAGTTTAGCAAAAATTAAAAAAAGTTTAACCAACATTTTTTAACCAACCACTGTTGATTAAAACATATTAACCAACAAATGATTAAAAATTGTAACCAACCACAGATTAAAGTTTAACCAACAGAAAATTCAAAAAAACATGACTTGAAATTTGTTTGCCCTTATACACGCTACAGTGAAAATACGATGTAGGAAGTCTATGGTAGGCTCCGAAGCTAAGCTTAACCATACATGCATGTTGTATAGTTGAGTGAAGGTAAAATAGTGTCCTAAATCTGCCTTTCTTGATAAACAAACACCATAATATTGGACAGTTTAGCTCAGACAGTTTCATAATTATTAATTGCAGGGGCCGATTAAGAGATGTGGTGGAGGCAGCGCCCTCAATTACAAAAATATATGATAAAAACTGGGATTTGTATATTTTTACAATTGTATTACATGTAAAGTGCTCAACAAAAGAAAGTCATACACTTTGTTTAGGTCCTTTAGAGTAACTTCCGGTTATTTTTGACCAAACACTCTAGATAGACATTTGGATGAATCTTTCCGGTACAATTTGATACCAAAGTTGCCACCTAACAACAAAGATAAACCATGATTAGCACCATTCAAAGAAAATTGGTCACTTTTCAAAAGTCACATTTTCAACGGACGCAAGCCGCGAGAAAATGCTGTGCGTGTGGCACTTGAATGGCCGGAAAGGAAAAGGATATTGATCACACAGTGTAACTGCGTTGGGACGTGCCTGAGCGAGCGGGCTATTTGATTATGAACAGGTAACATGTGGTCTTTTCTTCCCGCGTAGTGTATTGAAAATGTGACTTTTGAAAAGTGACTAATTTTCTTTAAATGGTGCTAATCATGGTTTATCTTTGTTGTTAGGTGGCAACTTTGGTATCAAATTGTGACGGAAAGATTCATACAAATGTCTATCTAGTCTGTTTGGTCAAAATATAATCGGAAGTTACTCTAAAGGACCTAAACAAAGTGTATGACTTTCTTTTGTTGAGCACTTTGTGAACTTACACCTAAGGATTAAGAAAAATCAGCCCTCTTTGTACAACAAAACGTTGATTCAAAAATACTGGTAGAGCCGCAACCAGCCTAGCATTTTACGTCCGACAGTATCCCCCTGCAGTACGCGTGACACATAACGCGAACCATATTTGCATAGAGGGCGTTTTTAAATAAATAGCGATGGTATTGTTTGAATCAAGTTTTGCTGTGTTTTTGTTAGTAGAAACAACAACAATGGCAGTTTTTAATGTTCATCTTGAATTCTGAAGTAAATTTTTAAACATTTAAAATTGTCAACACCACTTAATGTCCCTTTAAGAAATCAATCTTGTACCTTGAAATCCTTCTATATATATGCGTCTCCAGACCCCACAACTGGAGTATTGCAATCACTTGGTCGTCTGCCATTTTGTCAAAAAGAGAGAGAACGGGCCAGCCTCGTTTTGATGTCGCAGCAACACACCACATTTTTAACCAACGTTGTGCAATAGAGATTTTTCACCAACACATGTTGATTAAAATATAACCAACAATTTAATAATATGCACAAAATATTTTCCCGCCATTGAAATTCTTTGGCGGGAATCTTGTTTTGACCTATTGTTGGTAACAATTATGATGCCTTAACCAACGTTGAATAAACCAAAAATGAATTATATTTTTACTCCTTAACCAACGCAGTATTAAAAGTAATTTTTAACCAACGCTTAATTTTTAACCAATGTAGTATACTTTTTAATCAACATTATTTTAATACATGGTTTTTTAATACCTGTTCTGAGAGTGATTGGGCCAATATTGTAATGTTGTCTGGGTTAAAGTTTAGCAAAAAAAAAAAAAAGTTTAACCAACATTTTTAACCAACCACTGTTGGTTAAAACATATTAACCAACAAATGATTAAAAATTGTAACCAACCACAGGTTAAAGTTTAACCAACAGCTGTTGGTTACGGTTTTAACCAACCAATGAGAGTTGTAGTGGCACTGATGGACTTGAAATTTTACAGATCTGCATTTATAAAACCACGTTTATATGTGTACGTATTGCGTAACATCATTGCTCTCCAAACACTTGTTCATTTGATATGATGAACCATAGTTTAATCAGTTCCAAATTGCATTGGCGAGAATTTTGAGGCTTGTATTTGTCCGTGCGCAAAAAGCATCCATGTCGTTGCGCATATTTATTGGTGAAAGTGTGCATTTGAGCATCATATTAAGATATCAGCGAGCGGTGGGCAAGTAGGTAGTCCATGTGCTCACCATGCTCACGGGTAAATATTAGCCTAACAATTCGCCAATTTGGAACTGATTAAACTATAGTCAGTCATAAAACAAATTGTTGTATGGCTATTGATCAATTGCATGTTTTGGAAATGATTGTTATGATACATAGTCGGCTATCATATGTATTACATACTTACCTGACTGTCAAGACCGAGGATAATAAGCATGAAAAAGAAGCAAATAGCCCAGAATGGTCCACCAGGCATACGTGCTACAGCTTCTGGATATGCTATGAATGCCAAGCCAAAACCTAATAATGATCAAAAATAAGGCAATATTATGCATGGATATATTCTACAGGTTTACTGGACATTACTCATTGAAATAATACTGGTTAGCAATATTCATATCAGAACAGTAAAAGTTGATGAGAAATAATGCCATCTACCCCGCTGTATTGAGGTTGTGTAGTGACTTGAAGAAGAGAAAATCCACTATTATTTATATTATTATATTTAAAGAGTACACTTATTAACTACGCTCATATTTTAGAAATATATTTTTAAAAAGAGTAGACTTTTAAAGTTTGCTTATATACTTAAAAATGTAAACATTTACTTTTAAAATTGATCCCCAAGTTCATTCTCTCCCCTTTGGAATTCGCTTCGTAAGAATAAATCACATGTTACTTGTATTGCACATGTACATGGCAATATCCAATTAATACATTACTTTCAGACACCATTTACGTACAGGTAGATTTGTATTTCGATATAAATGGTGGTCATATGTGATAATAAAGTAGAATCGTACAAAAGAAAACGATTATATTGTCACCGCTGAGTAACATAAGTCCGGTAGTACGCCTTTAATCTAATTTAATCGAGACCAGCTGTTTTGATGGATAAGGTATATAGGTATTGCATTGTATTTCGGGGAAATCCCTCTTATCTACCTGTCAGTCAAAGTTGTTATGATGTGTTGCGTAATATGGACCAATCAGGCTACGACTTATATCGTCGTCGGTGCGTATTATTATTTGTTATTGGCCAATCGCAAGGCAGATAAGAGATTTTACGTAGTTACCGTAATTTATGAATGTAAATTTAAAATCAGTTCATCTTAACTCCGTGCGAAGAAAAGTCACAAAACTGACTTGCTGAAAATCAAGATTCAACGTTATTTGTTGCAATATTTTCACAAATTAAACAAAAAATAAACAGAAGGAACTGTTTCCTGTTGCTTTACTTCGAGTTCGAATGAAGTTTAGGGTAATTTAATGAGTTGTCAAGCACCGCTCTTCATATCTTACCTTGTGATATTACTTTGTCTACAGGTCTACCAGTTTCTTGTGCCATGAAACCAATAATAGAAAATATCACAAATCCAGCAAAGATACTTGTTACACTATTGAGCACTGCAATAAATAATGCATCTCTATAACAAAGAAAATTAAATCAGATAATTATAGGATTAAATAAGTATAAAGTTAACGACGCTTTTTTCTTAATGAATCATAACAGACGCGTTGTTTTATCCTAAACAATCGATGTCGTTATGAGCAGGATCATCGCCCAGTGAAGCAGTGATTTTGATGTTACAGTTTCCGACCCGGATCTCAACCAATTTCGTCCAGTGTCGTACTGATTGATAACACGTCCAGAACGTCAACGTGAAGAGTAACAACAATGGAGATAACTTAAAGACAAGTCTTTTACAGTAGGCTTTAATGAACTAAGAAGTTTAATGGATTTCAAATTCACTCTAATAAATAGAATATCGCCGTTTAGTACGGAATGTGCCATGAGTAAAATGTCTTTCAGAGGAAGTGCTAAGTAACCTTAAATAAACACTGCACAAAAAGAAAGTATCCACTTTTTTCGAGGCGCCATTTGTTTTAATTCTTAGAACCCTGTATCTACTTGGGTGAGACTCATCCTTTACAATGACCAGTATCATCCATGATGTTTGTAAGCCAACACACCTGTCTCGCCATTTCTGTGCAACCTTCCATGTAATTCCAAATCAAAGAGGAACCTTAGTTACAGAAACTCCAGACACTTTTCATGGAGAGAAAGAAGTGGTACACTTTAGATTTACTGTTTTGTTTACGCTCTTTTCATGGGTATAGGGTTAAAGTGCATTTCAATATAAAAAAAATGATGCAGTTTCCATTGTTGCACTTAACCCTATACCCGTGAAAAGAGCGTAAACAAAACAGTAAATGAACCGCTTCTTTCTCTCAATGAAAAGTTTCTGGAGTTTCTGTAACTGAAGTTGCTCGTCGATTTGGAGTTAGAAGGGAGGTTGCACGGACATGGAGAGACAGGTAGGTGTCGGCTTCGGGTTTACAAACATCACGAATGATCCTGGTCATTGTAAAGGGTGAGTCTCACACCAGCAGATACAGTGAGGAGTTGGAAACAATTAACGATGTGAGATGTTCGGATTATGATTGTCTTTTCCTGGAGAAAGAGAAAGAAGAGGTACACTTTAGATTTACTGTTTTGTTTACGCTCTTTTCATGGGTATAGGATTAAGTGTAACAATGGAAACTGCATCATTCTTTATTCAAATTAATGGCCACTGCTTCCTCAATATTGGTGCTATTGTGACAAATGAGGTGTTAAAATACGCGGGAGGAAATGCCTGTTTTTTCTCATTTGTTAAATTTATTTAGGGTCCTAAGAATTAAACACAGGGCGCCTCGAAAAAGTGGATACTTTCTTTTTGTTCAGTGTTTATATGAATTCTGATACTAAAGGTAAATGATCCTATGAACTGAGAATCTTCCAAGCCCTTATTTTTTTCACCACTAAACATAGACTCAGTATAATTATCCAGAGTATTATTCTGAGTATTATCTATCGAAAGCAATAATTGCATTAGTTCGAGGGGCCTATCAGCTATATATTATAAGCAACTGATATATTTTTACCGCCCTGGCGGTTGTCGTTATAAATAGCCAGTGAAGAGAACAGATGTCAACTACATGTAGTCTGTTGATGTGCTCAGTTGAGCATGAAACCTTACACACAAATGTAAGTATACTCATTTTTATACTTCCATCATGGATTTGTGAAAAGAAATTCACAATCACAACTATTTCATGAACGAACCTACATCAAGGCGACTCAACAATCATGCTTACGAAAAATACAAAATGGAACTTATTTTATTTAATCTTAATTAAAAATAAAGCTACCTATAGGAGTTACGGTGGAATTTATTGTATGACGACATCGTGACTAGACCACCTCCTGCCACACCAAGAGAATAGAATATCTGTACTGCTGCATCCAACCATACCTGCAAAACACATCGTAACAATAAAAACAGTCTAATTAATCACATGTTTTGTTTTCCATCACAGTCTCTGTAATCAAAATATGAATATTCCTAAATATAGGCGTCCAAAAGAACAGGGTACTATCAAAATGTAAAATTTATACTTATAGCCTTTGGCTGGCTGTAAATGTCCATATATATAATTATTAAGGTGCAATATAATTTATAGGAACAACAAACAATTCGTTAGTATTATCTGCCACTATATTGATGTTTATGAGCACAACTCAAATTGATATTTTACAAAGTAAAGGGAAACGTGCAAGAAATAATATTAATGCGAACTTTCTGGGGAAATTGTGCAATGTGGTCAAGAGCACATGGCCTTTAACAATTTAGCTTAGTTATGCATAACAAAAGGACGGGTGTGTGTGTCTCACAGAAGCTCCAAGTCAAGCTCAATTCTTACAATGGAATGGAGTAGCGCATAGGTATGTTGCCTGACCTAGATTGCTGTCCAAGATAGCAAGACTACGTTGGGCTGACGTTGGCAATGGTCGGCAAGGTCGCGGCGGAAAGCCAACGTCGGGGCAACGTTGAATTTAATCAGGTTTAACATCGGGTAATGGGTGGCAAATCAACGTCAAATGACGTCGGTACTGGGTCGGCAGGCAACGGTTGGAAAGCTAACGTTGGCCCGACGACTTCAATGCGACTTCTTTCTGTGACGTCTGCCCAACGTCTGCCCAACCACATTAAAAACACCAATGATAAGAGATGTAAGATATTTTATATAGTTAAATAACATGTTAATACAAGTTACCGATTCACTACCGAGAAAAAGTGATAATACAACATGGGTCTAACACCACTGCCTCGAGCTCTGAAATTTAACCCGATTTTGAAGCAAAGTCAGGAAATTGTTAAGCACTACTGATATGTTGCTTTTTTCAAATACATAAATCTAGTGGTGCATAAACGTTGGGCCAACGTTGGCTATATACTTAAATCTATATTAAATTAACGTTGTGCCAACGTCAAACAACTGACGTTGTGCCAACGTTGGCTTGCCGGACAAAATTACGTTATTGGTCCAACGTATGTGCATACATACGTTGGCTCAACGTAGTCTTGCTATTTGGGGTGCTTGTTGAATTAAACTATGCAGTGGAACAAAAAATAAGTGGGTTCCCCTTATTATATATTATACTGCACTACAAATAATGCTCCATTTTCATCCTAAGGTGACAAATGTGCATTATAACACCCTTTCCTTAATGTTGTATTAATCATTTTTACGTGTGTACGATGACTCGATAACATAACTAATATGTGTTGGTATTCACTCTGTTTTAACATGATTTAAGCAAGACCCTCGGGATGCACACACACCCCACCCACTCCCCACTCACCCCCACACACGCCAACACAAAATGCCTTCTTTTGGAACAATCAACACTAAGCCTACTCAGTCCGCTCTGTCAGACCATGGCATAACCATGATCACACAGTAATAATATATTGTTACATGCACTAAAATATGCAATAGATTCCGAAATACATTTCCTTCCAAATTTATAACATTTCTTCAGAAAATTTCAAACGAACTGATTTTGTTATGTTTCAAATTTTGATTCAAATTAGCACATCACTATTTCTGCTACATTAAAAACACGTAGAAAAATAGTATATCAGCGCTCGGATTCTATTTGCAGGTTTATAATAAAACAAAATCATTAAGCAAAATGCAGATCTATCACATGCGTCTTATTCTGCGTGTTGACATGGGATTTCATGATGATATAAACATACTTATTGATTATATAGGTTATTGGCCATCAGGGTGAGTCAAAAAGAAGTTGTACCGAAATGAATATTTGTTTAAAATAAGACCAAACAAATTTAACAAACCAATTACGCACATATTCAAAGAGGACATTCTTCTACTCATATAAAAAAAAAGAATCACTGAAATTGATCCTTGCTATCAATAATTATGCCTGTTTTAATAAAAGAACCCATTTTGGCAGCTGTCCACGAGATGCTAAATCCTTTAAAATTATCAATGTAAGTGAGGAGCAAAGATAACATATTCACAAAGCGTCATTAATATTCAAATGAGATTTAAACCTGAGTTTCAAACGGACAGTAGAATGTTATGTATAAATCCATTATCTATCGCTAAAAATTGATTCAACATTCAATATTCCATTTTTGTCTGATTTTGTGTTACATATTATGAGGAATACATGTAAATTCGGTGTAAATCAATTTCGCTCTGAAATGAGAATAAAGATTTAAATGTTTCAGTTCATTACGAATTCCGTTGACAGCTCAAGAATTGGGTTTTTCAAGAAAAAGGTCATACCTCTTTGTATCAACGATAAATGACTTAATCCATCCTTTAATTTATCTCTGTGCTTGATGAATGAGTCTGTACTATTTGCAAGCTCCTCAGTGAAACGGATCATTTCAAAGCAGTTAGCATTCCCCGGACAGTTGCCAAAACGGGTATTTTGATAAAACAGATAAACTCTTGATAGCAAGGGGCAATTCCAATGATTCTTTTTTTTTAAATGAGTGAAATCACAAGTGTTTTAAAAACGTGTTTATGCTCTAAGACGGATAATTTCAAAGGATTTAGCATTTCCTGGACAGCGTCTATATTGGTTAATTTATTAAAACAGGCATAAACTGTTGATAGCAAGTATCAATGTAAGTGATTCTTTTTTGCATATAAGCGGAGGAATGTGCTCTTTGAATACGTACCTCATTGGTTTGTCAAATTGGTTTGGTATTTTAATGAAAACATATTCATTCACGTACAACTTCTTTTTGACTCACCCTATAACTTCATCTTTTTAATCTATTACTATTATTTAGTTCAAAAATATTATTTGATAATAGCGATGATCACATGTTATTTTATGATGATGTAAACAGCAAATTTATAGTTTATTAGCCTACGGTTGTGCAATGTCAATTCAGTTCATCAAACTCAATTCAATTCATGATTCTATTTCAGTATTTTACAAAGTCACGTGATGTAAATAGTAAACGAAAAGTAGTAAAATGCGCTATTAATTTAGGTCACAGATATTCATGCACTTTCCATCTAAATCTTGAAACATGGCTAGAACAATGCAAGTCGAATGCAAACTATTCATTTATTTAATATTTAGTTCAACTTTAGCTCTGTTTAGCAAGAATCTAAAGAAAAATTACTAAACAATTGTACAAAATCCTGATGTTGTTGTTACGAAAGCACTTTGAATAATTCTTTTGCTCTGTCCTTTGTCTGTTATGCAATGTTATTTTTAAAGCAATGTGACCTTTGAATGTGACTTTCTCGAAGCACAATGTGACATGTGAAGCAATGTAGGCCTAACTGTTGCTTTTGAAACAATGCGATTTTTATTATTATCATTATTAAGGGGGCTGTCAACCCTCACAACATGAATTTTATCAAGCGCTGTAACTATTAATATGATGTATATAAAAGTATACATTTTTGGCTAGGAAATGAGTCGGAGAATCTATTTTTGGTATCGAATTTCACCAAAAATGTTGACTTTTTAATTTTTGACCAACAAATCACCTTTTTGGCTCAAAATGTGCTGCATTCGTAGCAAAATCCGGATTTTGGTAAAAAATGCTGTAATTGCACCAAATTCATCTAAAGACATTTCCCCTGGGAGGTTTTTTGAATTTTTACATACAAAATGTTTAGTTTTTAATCACATTTTTGGCACTTTTTGGTCAATAATTCAAAAAATAAATCAGATATTTAAAATAAAACAAAAACCTCCTAGAGAATGTTATTAATAAATCTTGAATGACTTATTTAAATTGATATTTGACAAAATATATTTTTAGTTATCTTGACAAAACCTAAAATGGATAAAAAAACGTTTTCTCCAAAATGGTCAATTTCATGTTCACGGTTGGATTTATTGAACCCTTTTCTTCAAGAAAATGTATTTTTTGTATATAAAGCGCAAATGTGAACAATAGCCCAACAGACATTAACAAGGTTAATGACCAGAGGGATTCAAATTCAAACTGGTAACTCTCGAAAGAGAGCTCTGAAAGGCCAATCAATTGGTTCACTGCAACTCAGAAAATATGCATAAAAACACAAATGGGCAGAAGCTAAAAATGCCAATGAAAGTGACATAAAAATAAGATAAAAGCCCAAACATAGAGAACAACATAAAAATATAAATTAAAGAAAAATAATAATATCTGGAGGTCTGATGGGCATCAAGAGAACCTACACAACAAACTTGGGAACTAAATCTACCAGGAGCTGCCTGTTGTCACCTGTTGGGGCGTGGCCGTATCACCAGCCTATAGCTGGCTACATGCTTTACAGGACAATCCACCATCTCCCCAACCAAGCATTAACCTACACTTAACCCATTTCCACCATGCCATTATTATGTATCAGTCAGATGTTGAAAGGACTTGAATGAAGGGTGTCATGAAAGAGTATGACAAGTTAAGAGTTTGAGAGAAGATGTTCGTGCACACGGCACTTAAAAGCCTGGATTCCAGCTGCTGAGATGTTGCCAACAATATCGTCTGGAAGACTGTTCCATAAGGGAACAGCAGTGTGAATGAAGCTTCTGTCTAAGCAGCGAGTTCTGGCTGTCGACAGAGACAGAGCATGGACTGGCATTGATACGCTCGAACGGGTAGCACGGCGTTGGACATGGTGTGGGAAGTAACCCTGCTAGATCTTGTGGGCAGTTGATAGTTTGCATCTTGTACAAGACCGTAGCTGCTGCTACCTGTCGCCTGTGAAGCAGGCTGTCAATTTTGAGCTGTGAACGAGCAGCAGCTTCATTAACTCCAATGATTCTAAGTGCCTTCTTTTGGATGTTGTCAAGCTGGCTTAGGATGGTGGGTGAAGCATTCGCCCAGCTTAGTGAAGCATACTCCATAATGCTGCGGACTTGCGACTTGTAGACAGTAGATCTATATACCTTTGGCCTCCAGTTTATTTGCAACTTTGCGTAGAGCGCCAAGCTTCTGACAAGCTTTACTTGCAATGCCTGAGATGTGTTTTGACCCGGTCAGCTTGCTGTCAATGGTGACGCCAAGAATATTCGTTTATATGGATTAAATTAATAATGAAGGAGTTACAGCAGTTTTACGGAGGCAATGTCTGAGAGTTCACAAACCCTTAATCAGCATTTATAAAGCGCCTTTTCTAAGAAAGACCAAAGCGCTGTACAGAGAAAAAATATACACACGAAGAATAATGATTAAAAGTACAGAACATTTTATCACACCCTTTATGAGTGTATATTACACCTACCCTTGATTTTGTCAGAAATTCCCATCGTGGTACAACGAAGAACTTAATGCCTTCCAACGAACCAGGTAGTGTGAGGCCCCGTATGAGTAAGATAAACAGTATCACATATGGAAATGTGGCAGTGAAATACACAACCTATAACATAACAGAAAGTAAGTAGAGGTTTATTATGGATCCTATCAAACATCGATAGATAACATTGAAGTGTTAACGATTGCTTACTCCTTCTTCCCCGATCTAAAAATAGGCCCATTCTATAACCTTTCTGTCAGATTTAACTTAGGTATATTCATTGCCTTCTTGTGCAATCTATAACCGTACGTATAGCAAGTAGGATCTAAGGCAGTCGTGGATTCTTACAGACATTATCTGGATATGGTAAGCGCTGCGAAATCCATAGCCTCTGAAATAAAAATGACTTTAGGTTTTAATCTACACTTCATCATGTTCCAGACCAGACCCTGAGGGCATAACGTGTCTGTTTTTCAGGCTGTTAGTCTTTTATTATTGTTGACTAGCCATGCTAGCAAGACCATCAAAACAGACCTTTAGGGAATGACCACTGGCCTGCCTAATGAAGGAAGGAGAATTTATGCCCGGCCAATAGCTAAATCGCCGGTATAAAAGTGATTAAGCAGTGGAACACAATGTTTACAATGACGTCAGAATAATATTTTGCAACAGTTATTGTAAACATGTTTAAGAATGGTTCTGGCAAGATTAGAATTGGTGTTACGTCACATTTCACCGTACGTGTATTTATCTCAATGGTGATGCAAAACATTATTCTGGTGTCATCATATCGTAAAAGGCTAGGGTAAACCCCACCGTTACCCATGTGCTAAGCGTGATGATTTCAAAGCTTCGCCTTATTATAGTGAGATCCCATGTTTTGGATTAACGGCCATTTTGAATATCCTTTGGCGAAAATGCATGTGATTCTTCCAAGTAAAGTAAAGGTTATCACTGATTTGGAAGTCATTTACAGGGTGAGTCAGAAAGAGCGGGCACTTTTGTAGCAAAACGCCACACAAATTTCCTGAATAAAGAGGGTCGTATGAGGAGGGTCGTATGAGGAGGGTCATATGAGGAGGGTCGTATGAGGAGGGTCGTATGAGGAGGGTCATATGAGGAGGGTCGTATGAGGAGGGTCGTATGAGGAGGGTCATATGAGGAGGGTCGTATGAGGAGGGTCGTAGGACCGAACTCTCTTAAATGGCAGCTGATCCAAAACACGAATTTGTCTCTTTATTTGTTGTTTAGGTATTTGTTCGCTTGTTTGTTTGTACGTTGGATGCTTGAGTTATTTGGGCTTACCTTTCCAATAGATTGAATCCCCTTAATCATACACAGAACAGCCACTATCCAGGCTAGTATAAGACAAAGCGCCAGCTGCCATACCAGACCACCTGTTTCGTTCATTGAATCACTTTCCTGTAAAACATGGTGTCTGATAAAAGAGCAATGCACTAAAATATATCATAACATTTCTGGAAAAATCTACATTATATTCTGCATTCCATAGCTCTAATGTGAACTATGATTAACAAAATGTTGTAAATCCGCTATACTATAGACAGTTTTGAGGAGCGTACACAAATTACAGTTCTAATATTTAGGCGGTGTTGCAAATTCAACACGCTGGGCTACAAAGTAACGGTGACTTTTACTCCATCGTACAATACTTATTATGAAAAATCAACTGAGATCAATGAAAATGTTGCCCTAGTACGAAAAGATCCACCGTTAGTCATTCTCTTGTTTCTGTGTATGTGTATGGTAGCTGATGCAAAATATTCGTCTTGCGTCATCGAATTTGTTTTAGAGAAATCGTCACTTTTACGCTGGCGCTAGCGATTGATCTCGCAGCTCCGCCTTCGGCGAAATAATAAGCATCTTGAATCCATAGGTAGGCGTACACAGCCATTTTCTTATGCCATCATAGTTCCTCTGCTGCCAGTCATACCTGTATGGGTATAATTGTATTCCCGTATGTGTGCTGTTAAAGTACTACTTGAGTAGGCCTACTGCTGAAGTAGCTGCACAGTACCTCAGTGCGACTACCACACAGTTAGGTATATGATCTAGGATGACACTATAATAGATGTATGTTGAATGCATTGTCAAGCATAAAAGACAATCAAATTGCACTCTTTACTGATCTAAAGTAATACTTTACCTCCAATATTCTTCACTTGGCGTGACTCTGACCTCCCTGAAAGGATCGGTATAATCCGATATATTGTAACCGTCATCTGTTGTTGTGATGTTATAAAAGTCTAGGTCATCATCACTCAAGTCCGTTAAACTCAAACAAGATTGATTCGTTGCTATGATGCCACCTGCTTCCAAACATTCGGTAGCTAGATTAGTACAGAAAGGAGTGTTCCAAATGTGGCTACAGCTTGCCCATGGGAGGACCCGGGTGAATGATGCAAACAAGTAGTAGAAGCAGTACATTATTACTACGTTGTAGCTGACGCTACCGTAGAAACCAATGAGCAACTGACCTAAGCTCATTCCTGTAAATCAAGCACAGTATAAAGATGAACAAATTAGAGACTAACTACCTCAATATCAAGTTTTGGAAAATATCGACAAACTACATTTACTAAGTCTTTTTACTTTTTATTGTATATCTCTTTATGATGTTTGGTACTATGTCACGGTAAATAAAACCTTGGGATAAGGCAATGGTGATTTCCCCTGTGTAAAATAGAATAGGGAATATTGCCTATTTCCCCTCATTAGATATGCGGAGAGGGCTTGAATAGGAGAGTCACTAGATTTGCACTACACACCTGTTGGTGCATAGTTTAGAAAAGCTAGTGGAGGTGTTATCTGTGTGACCTGTGTGACGCGACGGTTCGAGCACAGCCTGTTTAACTACAGCAGTGATACTGGTGTATTGCGTTTTCCATTAATTCCCAACGAGTCGGACGCAGAGTGCCGTTTCCATTAAGGATTCCGTTATTTCGACTATACCATTCTGGGCAACGACAAGCGTGACAGCGGAACTTCGTACAATGTATGGTAACTATTAGTGTGTCAGAACACAAGAACACTTTGCAAGTGACGTCGCTGGGCATTGGTCGCCAATGAGTACGGGAGCACCACCACTGCCGGCACACAACGATTCGCCTGGGGTGCCAATGAACATTTCGCGGGGCGGAGGACGCCGTAACAAGGTTGTACACAGATCTTCTTTTTTTCGCGTTTAGAACAATTATATATAACTGTGAACTATTTACCATTGTTTACCAATGATGTGGTCAACTGAAGAAGGGGGGGTTCAAAAAATATTTTTTTGGGAAATAAATGATTGTTATAGAAAAACTTGGTCCTTTGCATTTATATATAATCTTAGCGTCGTACTGAGTACACAAAATTGGGTGACAGATGTAACTACGATATTAAATTATCTTCGTCATATTAAGGGATTTCAATTTTTTAGAAAAATCATATCCTTCTAAGACATTGCCATTCCTATTTGTAGCAGGTCGAAAACCATTTCGTTGGAATTGGAAATTAAGGTCAGATATAATTATTTTTATTCCTAATGATACGAAACAGCTATGTTTCCTCCTACCTTTTATCATGTTTATGTTATAAGCTCTCCCGTTTTTGCGCCTAGTTTTTCGGGACACGCTGTTAGTGTATAAGTCTTACGTACAAGTCACTTATACGTATGATCCGTACATACTGGTTTTGCAGTGATTCCTAATGGTCTAGGTTGTAACCTACCTCTTATCAATGGCATTGCTCTCCAACACGTTACTGTGCCTTGACTACAGTATTGTCCGTGAGCAAGCTCCATGAAGAAAAGTGGAAGACCAGCCAATGCTAGCATTATACCATATGGGATTAGAAATGCACCTGTAAGCAAGATAAAGGATTAGTGCACAACAATACATAGTTCGGGAGAAATCTGAACAACGTAAACATCCTTAACAAGGTTGCATGCTTTGCAGCATTTTGATTTCTTCTCAAGGTCAGACATGCTGCTATATTTTTTTGAAACTATTATTTTCAAACACCCATGTTCTTTTAGATTCAGAATATGTACATTTAAATGTTTAAAGGAAGGGTCCCGCAAGCACAAAATTGAGCATTATTTGTTAGAAAAATAATTATCGAACCAAAATTACGTAATTATATAGAACCAAACACCATACTAGTCACAAAAATGAATAAAAACTGCCATCACTCAACATGCAATTTTTAAAATTCGCGGCGATCAAAAGTCCTGGTGTCGATGACGTCATGGGTATCGGTGCTCAAATTTGCGCATGTGCATTGTATAACTATGACATCATCGACACTGGGACTTTCGATCGCCGCGAATTTTAAAAAGTGCATGTTGAGAGATTGCGGTTTTTAATTGTTTTTGTCATAAGTGTGGTGTTTTGTTCTATATAATTACAAAAGTTGGGCTCGATAGTTATTTTTTTAACATATAAAGCACACTTTTATGCTTGCGGGACACCTCCTTTAAATGTTAATTTTGAACAATTTTGATCCTCTATATATCGCAGGTAACGTAATAAACATGAACATCTCGGACAAAATATATGAAATTGAAACAGGTAAACATTGTTTTTTGTCTAACCATGGAATATCGCTAAATGTTCCCTACAAACATGACAAATTAGGACATATTTTGTAGAAAATGGTGTACCTTTTGTATTGTAGTTAAGAAAGGCAACATTTACTTTCATGCTGCGGACATGGACATTTCGGTAATTTTGGGTATATGAGGGCATTCTTTTAGTGAAAACACGATCAGAAGTATAGCAAAGTATATATATCCTAGTAGAATACATCGAGATCTATCTAGAAAAGAAGTTTTTCAAGCAAGAAAACATTGTATAAAACGGAAATGGACCAAAGACATCAAAAAGTTTATTTGCACTGTTTTCATGAGAGTTAGGCCTAACCGTATACCTTGGACCGAAAATACACTTTATTGCTCTTTATCTGATATTTTAGGGTAGCCTAAGGTATAGCTCCATCCTTTGGTTTAAAAAAGCAAATAGAAATATATATTATCTGAAATAAATTGTCGAAAAATATGTCGACATCAATGAAGTGAATGTGTACTTACCACCACCATTACGGTAACAGAGATATGGAAAACGCCACACATTTCCCAATCCCACTACCATACCTAATGTCGCCAGTATAAATTCAACAGGACTTCCCCAATTCCCGCGTTCTTTGTTCTCATCACCATCTTCACTGTCTGCTTCCGGTGAGGCATACTGTGTGAGAAACATGAAAATTGTGTCTATGATTTAAATTGTCACTCTCAATACTACAAATAGAAAACAATAACCTGAAAAGTTACAGTAAGCAATGACGTATTCTACTCTGCAGTCATACGGCATCACTGTTTCCGAAAGATAACCATCTTCAGTTCAAGTCATATATATATTTGTTCTTAAAAAGTTTAAATAACAACTGGGCAAGCTGCAGTAACAGTCAGAACTGGATGAATGTCGCTCAACAGTTAGCATGGTTAGGAAAGGAAGGATGCGCAGGGCATATTATGCGATCTTTTCCAGGGGCGCCCTCTATTCATATTTTTTTAGAAAGTAGATTTTCTTGCAGATATACAAATCTGATCATAAATCATAAATGTATTCTGAGTTACAGATGTCGCACAACGCTGAAAAATGTTGAATTTAATTTAATTTTATATTTTTTTAATTATCAATGATTCGCAAACCTTAAAAGCTGCTTTACATTACCCTTGGTTCTAAGTTTTGGTAAAGTCTTGGAATCCTACGGTCAAACCCCAATAACAAGTAAGTCGGGACTTTTTAATGGAAACGGTGGGATCTTGAACTTGATTGAGTTACGTGAGTGAGGATGAATGCTGATGCATTGCCCACCACCAAACTTATAAAGTTTAGGGACGAAAGGTGATATCTCTTCATTAACTCAACATCCAGGATTATAAATTTTTAAAATGGTAGCCTAGGCCCAATGTAGGCCTACTAAATTACAAGTCATGTCAGTCAGTTGCATTTGGACCACTGTGGGACCACTAGGGTCAAGGTTAAGGTTGAACTTATCGTTGCATACATGTTATGCCCATAATATCTAATTCCGAGATCTAAGTTCTGCAAGCATTGAGGCACGCTATAGCATTGCTTTTATTGCTTTATATTTGCCACGTGGTAATCCACGTGCAATTGCCAAATCCGAAGGCGAAATACGAGATCCGAGGGCGAGATGCGAAGGCGAGATGCGAGGGCAAGATACGGTATCCAAGGCCGAGATCCGAGATGCGAGGGCGAGATATGAGATTCGAGGGCGAGATACGAGATTCGAGGGCGAGATCAGAGATGATACCAATAAGGCTTCGTAGTAATATCCATTTGTTTTGTCCGATCCGTGTATTTCTTTACTGAAGAGCTCTCTATTAATCAATGTATGTGTAATAGGTTTTTTTATTGAATGAAGAACTCTTTTCAAAATTTATTTAGTTAAAAAAACTGTAAAATATTTCAGGGTTTATTTGACGTTATATGTCCCAAATTTAAATACATGATTATGGGCCTTTAACGGTTAAATCTTCCAAACATTTAAAACAAATTGGAATTAAAAACTGGACTCAACGGTTGGAGAGAAAAGTAAAACACCATTCAGGTAGAAATTAAGCATTCTATCAAGTATTTAATACGAATTGTAATGTCAGCTATATTTTTATTAATTGTTTTGCCTCATGCGTGACATGCGATTATGATACAGCCTATATGATGATACCACTGTCAGCATGGTCATTAATAAAATAGGAAAACACAGCTACACCGAAATGTGTGTTGTAATAATAAACATCGCCAGAGCAAAATACTGGTGTTAATTAGTATTCATCAATTATCACTTTGTCTGACTTTGTGTTGTCATTAGCCTAGTTCTGTTTCAAAATTTGACATTCGTGTTTTATTATTAACATATTTTTAAGTATATACTTTAGTGTCGCTCTATTCTATCTAGTGTTAAGCAAATCAAATGATTGAGTATTTATAGGGATGACATTTATAGGCTAATGTAAAAGCTTGTTAAGCATTCAAGGGTACATACTACATCGGATATAAAACAAATTATAACACCAGTTTTATCGAAATAAAAACTTTTAAACATTTAAACAACACTGTCAAGTGTTAACATATTAACACCAGGCCTTGAAATAGCACCCGCCCGCCTGCCCAAAGCGGGTAACTAACTTTTGCGTCGGGCAGGTGAAGATGCAAAAGGTACCCGACCGGCCGGCTGGCAAGTAAAATTGTTCAAACTCACAACTCATGGTTGGTGAAATTTCTGAATTTCTGGCGGGAAGGTGTTTTGTGAGTTACCAACCCGATTGGCTGGTTGGAAAAAAATCTGAAGTTCAAGCCCCGATCATAGACGGTAAACTGATTATTAACACTTGTTTTGCAGCGATACTATTTTACTGTGATTTTAACATACCCCTGGTATCAATGGACCTGTGTCATCATCATTATCATCATTTACTACACCATAAACATCCATATCCTCTTTCCCATCTAATTCCATATGTGATGGTTGTGGCGGAGGAATCAAATGACTGTCGTCCATTTCACACATTGTTTGTTTTGATCAAGATACATGGTTGGTTTTCACTGGTTATTTAATCGTTTTGGTATGCATGCCTATGAATATGATCAGATGATGATACGTATACGCGAGAGTTGTTTGTTCATTTTATTATCAGACTTTTTATATCAAGCATTCGTTTTATAGGCCTATATATAGGCTACCGGGTGTTTGACGCTGTTGAAACGCAGCCGTACAGTGCAACAGGCCATAAACCTCCCGAAAGTGATTAGGCCATATTTTAAATTAGTCATATAGCACAGGTCTCATAATTTTAATATATATGAAGTAAAGGTCTGGCAATATGAAAACTTGAAAATTAGACAAAAATATCAATATGTATAGGAAATTAGTGAAAAAACATAAAAAACATGATTTTACCTATACTTTTGTAACCATGGACGATAAAAGTACACTGATTTCAAATAGTGTTCATGATGGATATGGCCGATAATTCTGATTGAGCACTTGTTTGAAAAGTCATATCGTTTTGAAAAATAAGCCAAAATCCCATTTTTTAGTTACTTTGATTAAATGCCTGTTTCTTTTATCCGTAATTGAAAAGGTAAATAGGCAATGGCATTTGAAGCTGACACATCAAGGAAAACATTGATCAGAAGGTTAATACCTTGTTCTGTTCTTTAGATATAACAAAAAGAGTAAATAATGATATGACATTTGACCTTGGCGGCCATTTTGTTGATTTTGCCCCAAAAATGAGATTTCTAAATTTCGGCATAACCGAACAATTATTTGAATTCTAATCAATACAAAACTTTTCTCCGAGTTTTTAGCTTTCAATTGTAATTGCCTATTTACCTTAATCAGTTACAGATAAAAGAAACATAAATTAAGCAAATTAACTAAAAATTACCCTTTTGCTTATTTTTCCAAAACGAGATACTTTTTCAAAAAAGTGCTCAATCAGATCGGCCAAATATAATGTACACCATCACTTGACTTGTCTTTTCGGAGGAAGGTGCGATATTGGCTTATTAGCGCATTAGCGCAATTTTGCAAATGTCGCTAATTGCACCAAATTAGCGTGTAAGGTCAATGTAAATTAGCGCTAATTGCAGTGCTAGTACAAATGTGCGCTAATGCGCTAAAAACACATTAGTTTTTAGCACAATTAGCGCGATATCCCGTGTTCCTAGCGTTGTAATCGCTAAAGTGCAATTTCTGAAGATGAACCAAGTCTAGGATCTAGGAGTCGCGCAATTAGCGCTAATTGCACTTGATTAGCGTTGTAAGCGCTAAAGTGCAATTTCTGAAGATGAACCAAGTCTAGGAGTCGCGCAATTAGCGCTAATAGCGCTTATTGCACTTGATTAGCGTTGTAATCACTAAAGTGCATTTTCTGAAGATGAACCAAGTCTAGGAGTCGCGCAATTAGCGCTAATAGCGCTAATAGCCTAATTGCACTTGATTAGCGGTCTTGCGCTAATAACGCTAATTGCACTTGGTTAGCACTCTGCCGCAATTAGCGCAATTAGCGCGATATCCCGTGTTCCTAGCGTTGTAAGCGCTAAAGTGCAATTTCTGAAGATGAACCAAGTCTAGGAGTCGCGCAATTAGCGCTAATAGCGCTAATAGCGCTAATTGCACTTGATTAGCGTTGTAAGCGCTAAAGTGCAATTTCTGAAGATGAACCAAGTCTAGGAGTCGCGCAATTAGCGATAATAGCGCTAATAGCGCTAATTGCACTTGATTAGCGGTCTTACTAATAACGCTAATTGCACTTGGTTAGCACTCTGCCGCAATTAGCGCAATTAGCGCGATATCCCGTGTTCCTAGCGTTGTAAGCGCTAAAGTGCAATTTCTGAAGATGAACCAAGTCTAGGAGTCGCGCAATTAGCGCTAATAGCGCTAATTGCACTTGATTAGCGTTGTAAGCGCTAAAGTGCAATTTCTGAAGATGAACCAAGTCTAGGAGTCGCGCAATTAGCGATAATAGCGAAAATTGCACTTGATTAGCGGTCTTACTAATAACGCTAATTTCACTTGGTTAGCACTCTGCCGCAATTAGCGCAATTAGCGCGATATCCCGTGTTCCTAGCGTTGTAAGCGCTAAAGTGCAATTTCTGAAGATGAACCAAGTCTAGGAGTCGCGCAATTAGCGCTAATAGCGCTAATTGCACTTGATTAGCGTTGTAAGCGCTAAAGTGCAATTTCTGAAGATGAACCAAGTCTAGGAGTCGCGCAATTAGCGCTAATAGCGCTAATAGCGCTAATTGCACTTGATTAGCGGTCTTGCGCTAATAACGCTAATTGCACTTGGTTAGCACTCTGCCGCAATTAGCGCGATATCCCGTGTTCCTAGCGTTGTAAGCGCTAAAGTGCAATTTCTGAAGATGAACCAAGTCTAGGAGTCGCGCTAATAGCGCTAATTGCACTTAATTAGCGTTGTAATCGCTAAAGTGCAATTTCTGAAGATGAACCAAGTCTAGGAGTCGCGCAATTAGCGCTAATAGCGCTAATTGCACTTGATTAGCGGTCTTGCACTAATAACGCTAATTGCACTTGGTTAGCACTCTGCCGTAATTAGCGCAATTAGCGCGATATCCCGTGTTCCTAGCTTTGTAAGCGCTAAAGTGCAATTTCTGAAGATGAACCAAGTCTAGGAGTCGCGCAATTAGCGCTAATAGCGCTAATTGCACTTGATTAGCGTTGTAAGCGCTAAAGTGCAATTTCTGAAGATGAACCAAGTCTAGGAGTCGCGCAATAAGCGCTAATAGCGCTAATAGCGCCAATTGTACTTGATTAGCGGTCTTGCGCTAATAACGCTAATTGCACTTGATTAGCACTCTGGTGTGATTCGTGTGTCCTCCGGAACCCTGCGGGGCTCTATATAAACATGCTCCGTTAACACAACCTTTTTAGAGACACCCTGTATAATTATGATTTGCTTTAGTGAAAAAATAATGCATAATAGCGTTTTTAGCACTTACCTAACAAATTAGCGATAATTGCGTTTTTAACACCAGCGATGCTATTAGCGCTATTAGCGCTCATGATGCAATTAGCGCTCATGATGCAATTAGCGCTATTAGCGCTAATTGCGCGATGGCATCCCTCATTTTGTTGAAAACTTATTTGATATCGTATAATAGCGTTTTTAGCACTTACTTGCAAAATTAGCGATAATAGTGTTTTTAGCGCTAATTTCGCTAATTAACACAGATGCTAACTCCCCGCGCTAAAGCGCTAAAAAGCCAATCCCGCACCTTCTACTCTTTTCGGGAGGTTTATGTCCTGTTGCACTGTACTGCCCGGCATCGTCCATATTGTACAGAAAAGTGGTTGCAATTGATGCAAACTGGGAAATAGAAAATCCCGTATAAAAATTAACCTTGACATTGATTGTTCACGTCGATCCACGCTCCAGGTCAGTGATGCGTTCTGACCGGAAAAAGTGGGAATTACAGTGCAGGGCCCTGGGAGCTGCGCGTATCGGCTCTATAGATCCAAATTATATAGAACTACATGTACTTTATTAGACAAGGCGGTTCTCGAACGGCGCGTCTCGCCTGTTCATCAAAAGTGACTTGAATTTAATCAGCAAAAAGAACACACCATCCCCCTTCCTCCACCAAATCCCATCAAGATAGCCTTACGGATCTTATTTGACCCCAGATGACCTTGAATGACCTTGAATGACCTTGAAAAATTAATCAGCAAAAAGAACACACCACACCCCTTCTCTCCACCAAATATAATCAAGATAGGCCTTGCGGATCTTATTTGACCCCAGATGACCTCTGATGACCTTGAAAAATTTAATCAGCAAAAAAACCCCACCAACCCTCTTCCCTACACCAAATCACATTAAGATAGGCCTTATGGATCTTATTTGACCCCAGATGACCTTAAAAAATTAATCAGCAAAAAAAAAACACCATCCCTCTTCCGTCCACCAAATCCCATCAAGATAGGCCTTACGGATCTTATTTGACCTTGAATGACCTCTGATGACCTTGAAAAATTTAATCAGCAAAAAAACCACCAACCCCCTTCCCTACACCAAATCATATTAAGATAGGCCTTATGGATCTTATTTGACCCCAGATGACCTTAAAAAATTAATCAGCAAAAAAACAACACCATCCCTCTTCCGTCCACTAAATCCCATCAAGATAGGCCTTACGGATCTTATTTGACCCCAGATGACCTCTGATGACCTTGAAAAATTTAATCAGCAAAAAAACCACCAACCCCCTTCCCTACACCAAATCATATTAAGATAGGCCTTATGGATCTTATTTGACCCCAGATGACCTTAAAAAATTAATCAGCAAAAAAAACACAACATCCCTCTTCCGTCCACCAAATCCCATCAAGATAGGCCTTACGGATCTTATTTGACCCCAGATGACCTTGAATGACCTCCAATGACCTTGAAAATTTAATCAGCAAAAAGAATACACCACCCCCTTCCCTCCACCAAATCCCATCAAGATAGGCCTTACTGATCTATTTGACCCCATATTTGACCCCTGATGACCCCGAAAAATTAATCAACAACAAGAATACACCACCCCTCTTCCCTCCACCAAATCCCATCAAGATAGGCCTTACTGATCTATTTGACCCCATATTTGACCCCCGATGACCCCGAAAAATTAATCAACAAAAAGAACACACCACCCCCTTCCCTCCACCAAATCCCATCAAGATAGGCCTTACTGATCTATTTGACCCCATATTTGACCCCCGATGACCCCGAAAAATTAGTCAACAAAAAGAACACACCATCCCTCTTCCGTCCACCAAATCCCATCAAGATAGGCCTTACTGATCTATTTGACCCCATATTTGACCCCCGATGACCCCGAAAAATTAATCAACAAAAAGAACACACCATCCCTCTTCCGTCCACCAAATCGAATCAAGATAGGCCTTACAGATCTTATTTGACCCCCGATGACCTTGAATGACCTATGATGACCTTGAAAATGTATTCAGCAACAACAAAAAACACCACTCCCCTTCCCTCCACCAAGTCTCATCAATATAGACCTTACTAATCTATTTGACCCCATATTTGACCCGATGACCTCTGGTGACCTTGAAAATTTAATCAGCAAAAAGAACACATCACCCCCTTCCCTCCACCAAATCCCATCAAGATAGGCCTTACTGATCTATTTGACCCCATATTTGACCCCCGATGACCTTGAATGACCTCAGATGACCTTGAAAATTTAATCAGCATAAAAAACACACCACCCCCTTCCCTCCACCAAATCCCATCAAGATCGGCCTTACGGATCTTATTTGACCCCATATTTGACCCCGATGACCTTGAATGACCTCCAATGACCTTGAAAATCTAATCAGCAAAAGATCACCCCACCCCCTTCCCTGACATCAAGTCCCATCAAGATAGGCCTTACGGATCTCTAGATATCGCGTCACAACGCGTCACAAAAGTTTTAAGCATATTTGACCCCGATGACCTTGAATGACCCCTGATGACCTTGAAAAATCAATCAGCAACAGAACGCACCACCCCCCTTCCCTCCACTAAGTCCCATCAAGATAGGCCTTACGGATCTCCAGATATCGCGTCACAAAGATATTTCTTAGCACACGGCGGACGGCTGACGGCGGACGCCGGACAGAAATAGTGATAACATAGTCTCTTTCTGATTACATCAGGCGAGACAATAAAAAGGACGAAAAGAGAGACTAAGATCAAATTTGAGTCTAAGCCTATATCGTTGGCTGTGTGTTTATTTTCTGTTTATTTTAAACCCTGCATATGAAGAGCTTTGTTGCAAAAGGGCTATGGTGCATTTTTGAAAAAAATGAGTTTGATGTAGAAATGTATAGGTAAAAATCATATGTTTCAAGGAAACAAAGTCATTTTTTTCAAAAATACCTACATCTCATTGTAAACAGCCATTGAAATTGTTGTTTTGTTGCAAATAGGCCTGTATCCAGAATTAAATCGGGATACAGTCCCTTTTGCAACAAAACAACAACTTCAATGGCTGTTTACAATGAGATGTAGGTCTTTTTGAAAAAAATGACGTTATTTCCTAGAAACATATGATTGTGACCTATACATTTCTATAACAAACTTATTTTTTTTAAACGATTAAAATAAATGATTTTGTTTGTGTTTTATTTTTTCTGTATGTACAAACAGATGGAGTTTTGTTGCAAAAGGGCCTACATCCAAATTTTCTAAAAATGTAAACATGATTTTAAAAAAATTGAAAACTAGCACATTTGAAATTTATGTCAATTTAAATTAGTATGTAGTGTACCTCTTTCATAATTCATTCAGTTTTTAAATTGCTCAACTTGAATATTTAAAAACAGTTTTTTGACTTTTTCTCAATAAGAGCCAAAGTGGATGAAGGCCCTTTTACAAAAAAACCTCTTCATATGTTATTTCATGTTGAAATAAGGATGAATGGTTCGAATTTGGAAATGGGTGGGTTTAATAGGGGCGAAAAGCCGCTTGGAGTCCTGAAGCTGTTGGGTTTTAGCATGTCTGACAGTCTGAATGACCAAAAAAAGTTCTCCTCGCTAAATATACATATTATAGTCTTGTTATAAAACTTAGTTAATTTCCTGTCATGTATGATCATGATGATTAGGCATAGTGTGTCGTAGTCTTTGTCAAAGGCACCTCGCAAAATAACCTGTCGAGCGCCGAGCGAAGATACTATTTTCACAGAGGGCGCTCACACTGTTTTAAAAGTGGTCACCACCACCGCCTTGATGAAAAGCTAAGTGTGTCACAATAGACACTGCACATATTCAATGTTCGACCTTTCAGACGGTATTTTCTTAGAAAACCAGTCACACATTGTGGTTGGGGATTGCGCGCATTTGTTTACATGGTGTCTTGTCGATTCACTCTTATTTCTCGCACCTCCAATAAGAAAAAACCTGGGGGAAAACCTAGCTACGCCCCACGCCACTGAAGATTTGTATCTAGTCTAGGATGTATGTTGCATTACGCAGTTGCGCCCATTTATGATGGAAGGTGGTGGTAATTCTTGCACCACAAGTCCCAGTGTTTCTATATCAATTCAAAAACCGGTTAGTTAATCTTGTAAGCACAAAACTGCAGAGAAATGAAATGAAATGAATGAGAATGAGAATGAGAATGAGAATGAGAATGAGAATGAGAATGAGAATGAGAATGAGAATGAGAATGAGAATGAGAATGAGAATGAGAATGAGAATGAGAATGAGAATGAGAATGAGAATGAGAATGAGAATGAGAATGAGAATGAGAATGAGAATGAGAATGAGAATGAGAATGAGAATGAGAATGAGAATGAGAATGAGAATGAGAATGAGAATGAGAATGAGAATGAGAATGAGAATGAGAATGAGAATGAGAATGAGAATGAGAATGAGAATGAGAATGAGAATGAGAATGAGAATGAGAATGAGAATGAGAATGAGAATGAGAATGAGAATGAGAATGAGAATGAGAATGAGAATGAGAATGAGAATGAGAATGAGAATGAGAATGAGAATGAGAATGAGAATGAGAATGAGAATGAGAATGAGAATGAGAATGAGAATGAAAATGAGAATGAGAATGAAAATGAAAATGAAAATGAAAATGAAAATGAAAATGAAAATGAAAATGAAAATGAAAATGAAAATGAAAATGAAAATGAAAATGAAAATGAAAATGAAAATGAAAATGAAAATGAAAATGAAAATGAAAATGAAAATGAAAATGAAAATGAAAATGAAAATGAAAATGAAAATGAAAATGAATCCAAGTTGGGAGGGGTCAATATTCAATATTGAGGGGAGATCCCCCTCACCCCTCACCCCCCCCCCCCCCCCCCCCCCCTGGCTACGCCACTGACAGACGACGGTGGCTACGAACGGCCGTTAATTTTGAATTTCCGTTGGTTTCAATGTAACAATGGATTTTGATTATATGACCCCATAAAATTCATCATAGGTTAGAAGAAAAATTTTCCAATCCAAAACCGTTCGGGATGGCTAATCATCCCAATTGTAAATGCTATTTTTTAAATTTAAACTGTTGTTAAGCGGTCGTCCCATTCACTTGATCAGGTAACCTCGTTCGCATATTTTAACCTGAATACTCGTGAATACGCCTATGTCCAGCGTCGTCTGGCCACTGATGTATACTAGATAGATATATACTAGATAGATAAGGCTATGTAACATACAACCACAAGATTAAAAGATGGCCGATATCCAAAATGGCAGCTGCAATGAATAACACTAAATGCTTTGATAATATATAATTTGTTGTGAAATACAGCCTGACACTTTCTATTCTCAACCTATAAATATGATAATTAATATGATTCGTTACCTGTTAGCTCAAAGTCATTACTGGATGAGCTACTCCATGGGCATAATTTGGAGTAACAGGCCCTAACGGAATTACAGTCATGCCTTACGGTTTTCTAATTTCCCACCAAGACTAAATTTAGCAAAATTAGGCCACGGTGACAAATGAAGTGCTCACCAAAAGAAAGTCATACACTTTGTTTAGGTCCTTTAAAGTAACTTTCGATTAGTTTTTTACCAAACAGGCTAGATAGACATTTGCAGGAATCTTTTTGACACATTTTGATACCAAACTTAACACCTAACAACAAAGATAAATTATGACTAACACCATTTATAAAAAATTAGTCACTTTTCAAAAGTCACATTTTCAATGCACTACACGGGGAAAAGACACCAATTGTTAACAAGCACATAAGCCGTATCAGTCCCGTGTTGATCGCTGCGCATTTCCCCTCAATGCGCGGGCTAATTCAACTTAAAAGTGTTATGCATGGGTGAAGGATATGAATATAAAGGGAATTTTATGGAAAGGAGAACATGGACAGATTAATAAAATTATTTTAGTCGTACAAGATCTTCATTTTTATCATATCGGTGCAATTAATTTGAACAATTTGAGTTGACAGAGTCAATAGCATTTTTTGTTACATCAATCTGAAATAAGAGAAATTGATTATATTTTTACTGACTGGTGTGTAAATGTGTGTTATTTGAAATACTTCATTGATATCTACAGCTAACCCAAACCAAACCAAGGTGTATCCCTAATGGTAGAGGAAAAGGTAGCTCATTAACATTATTTCCGTTACTCCTATCGTGTTGGAGCATGCGATTCATGTAGTCGTGTAGTATTTGTTCTCCCCGATAGGAAAACCGCTGTTGGTATGTGCCAAGTACCCCAATTAAGCAAAACAAAACTGCAGTCCCTAAAATGGCAAAGTCGTGCTAGACGTTCCGTAACTCATGTGCGCATGCTCAAACCAATTAAAATGCGTATTGTCCACGGTTTATTCCGTACGGGACGTCTGGCACTTAAAATTAGTTATAGCGTATGCCAATGTACCATCATTTGTGACCTACAAAATGAGCGTAAAGTCGCGGCGAAGATGTTGCTGAATTGAGCTAGGATAGCATGTTATTGATTTTTGCCGTTTGTTGTTATAATCGGTTTCTGCAAATGTGTCACCTCATTAAAAGTTTTGGACCTGTCCACACTTTGGGAGAGGTAGTAACTCATTCCCGAATAAATCAATATAACCTCGATCCTAAAACAGGCCAGAAAGGAGAAACTGTATGTTACACCATGGACGTACCATGGTTACACGCGCACTTTAAATTTAATATTAGGCATACAATATTAAACATGATGTTATACAGGGTGTCTCAAAAAAACCGTGCACGTGTTTACCCAACTTATTGACCCTGAACTTCTAGAATTTGGTGTAACACTTGTATACATATTAATAGACTAAACACTTAGCTTTCATGTGTTGTTTATTTCATGTTATTTAGTTTTGTCATTCCTGAGATATGATCAATTAACTAAAGCTACCTAAAATCGACGTTGTGCCACTTTTACAGAAAGAATGCTTAAGATAAGCATTAAAACCCTCGTCCTCGTAAGGGAGGGTGGTCGTCGATTGCGCTAAAACGTAAAGAACAGTGACCTAGGGCGTCTTGGTGATCGCTTTTACATCCCCTGCGCTCATTTTGACCAAAAACAAATTGAGGGTGCTACCTTACCCGGGGGTAGGGTAAGCCGTCAACGTCCGATAGTAGGGGGCGTGGTTGCCACTTTACAATTTTTTTTAATCGCCATTTTGAAAAATATTTTAATTGTATGGTCCTGAATATTATAGCATATGCCTATGTTAGAAAACACCATTTCCCTCACTTATAAGCAAAAAACCGGGTGAAATTCCGATATTTGGAACTTATTTGGCGAAGATTTCTATTTTGACCTTCACTGTCCAGCGAATACGGCGGGATTTTGAGGTCGGCCATGTTTGGTGACGTCATTGTGACGTCATGCGTGGGATGTTTGTACTTGTTTTGGTATGTATGGATAGAGTGATCCTCTAGCTATACCATGGTACCCAAATCAGAATACTCTGCATTTCGGATTGGCTTTTTTTAGGAGTGGTAACCCCCCCCCCCCCCCCCCCCCCGCCCCCTCTCCGGAGTAACCCGCTATTTATTGCAAACTGTAAAGTGGCACAAGGTCGATTTACGGTAGCTTTAGTTAATTGGTCATATCTCAAGATTGACAAAACCAAATAAGATGAAATAAACGGCATATGAAAGCTAGGCGTTTAGTATATCAACATGTATACAATTGTTACACCAAATTCTAGAAGTTGATAGTCAATAAGTTGGGTAAACACGTGCACGGGTGTGTTTTTTGAGACACCCTGTATACGCTTATCATCAATTTTCACTTGCCAAACTTAGTTGTCTTCGACATTACTCGAGTCCGATGAATCTGCGTCGTGGTCTGAATCCTCAGATAATTTGATGATAATTTGGGGAATATCAATATCACAGATGTGATCTTTTTCCCAGTACGAATTTTCAATTTCCCGGACGTAACAACACGCATTTTCCAGTCTGATGGTGACACTTTTTCCAATGCCTTCATCGATTGTTTGATTTTTAATGTCATTGATGTTGAAAGTTTGCTTGTGCTTTGCAACATGATGGTTAATTTGAGGCCATATTAGTTCTTCCGGGTTAAATCACAATGATAGGGTGGCCGACGCAAACTGTCATGACCAAAAATTTTGGCCATTTCGTCTATCTTATACCTTTGGAAACGTGGTTTATAAATCGTAAAGCTCCAGTTTCTTGAGTGCCTCTTTCCACAAGTAACACACCCCAATATATATTTGGCCTAATCTGAGTATTCTTCTGAGCTTTTATTTTTCTGAAAGATGTATTGATCATTGGTTTATACAGTCCTCAAGTAAGCAACTGACCAGATAATACTCTTTCAAACTCCAACACTATAGCTCCAACGTAAAAATATTAAATTATGACGTTGTAAGGGACCATATCCAAACTCTCAAGTGATTTTATAGCGTTTTTATACCGATTTTACCTCGGTATTAAAACGGTATTTTTTCTTATGTTAAAAGCATCGGAAAAAGATCGGTGATTAACTAGACTCTACTAGAGCACTGGTCAGCTTAATAACACAACCTTCCTCGCGCTTTCATCTGTCTGCTTCACAAATTGAGCCATCGAGAGTACTACAATAGTTCTATTGTTAACGCCAGATAAGTAGAGAGGGGGAGAGAGGCGGCTCTAGTTAATCACCGATCTTTTTCCGATGCTTTTAACAATAGAAAAAATACCGTTTTAATACCGGGGTAAAATCGCTATAAAAACGCTATAAAATCACTTGAGAGTTTGGATATGGCCCCTAAAGAAAATACTCCTCTTTGAGTGACAGAGATTTCTTTTGTCTTTTTGAGAATAGGCCTAGTATTAATTTACTAGGCCTTCCACTCCGTAACATCAGGCTCTGAGCTACAGCGGTAAGGCAATTTGAGATATTGTTCACGAAGATCGGTTAATAATTAAAAACGCAACATTTTTCACACTTGGGTTTTGAACATACAGGACAGCGTGACAGGTATGTGTATGGGCTGCATTGATCATTGACATGATTGAAGCATCCCCAATCCTCATCTTACCATAAGTCCATGATCTTACTATATCGTCCCGTGAGTTGTCGCTACCAGTTGATCAATAATCTGTCCAAGACTGTGTGTAGACGAACAAAATGTTAAAATGAAAAACAGACTTTGTTTTGGTTTTAGGCAAATAACTGAGTTAATTTTCATTAAATCGTCACATGCAATAATTTCCTTACAACTTTATAATAAATTTAATACTTTTATGTAGGATATAACAATTATAGTGTTGGATTTCAGAGCATATTATTACCTGGTCAGTTACTTATTTTGAGGACCGTATAAACCAATGATCAATATTTAAGAGGATCAACTGGGTATTAACATGGACTTATTATAAGTCCATGGTATTAACATGGCAAATAGCAATTTACAAACAGTTCATCCCCTTCAAGTCAACCCTGCACCTCCGCCACTATGCAAGAGGTGACACCTTATGCTGAAACCGATTATAAAGTGCTCAACAAAAGAAAGTCATACACTTTGTTTAGGTCCTTTAGAGTAACTTTCGATTATTTTTTGACCAAACAGACTAGATAGACATTTCGATGAATCTTTCCGAAACAATTTGATACCAAATTTGCCACCTAACAACAAAGATAAACCATGATTAGCACCATTTAAAGAAAATTGGTCACTTTTCAAAAGTCACATTTTCAACGCACGCAAATGCTATGCGTGGCATTTGAATGGCCGGCAATGTAATGGATATTGATTTGCGTTGGGTAATGCCTGAGCGAGCGGGCTATTTGATTATGAACAGGTAACATGTGGTCTTTTCTTCCCGCGTAGTGTATCGAAAATGTGACTTTTGAAAAGTGACTAATTTTCTTTAAATGGTGCTAATCATGGTTTATCTTTGTTGTAAGGGAACAACTTTGGTATCAAATTGTTCCGGAAAGATTCATCTAAATATCTATCTAGTTTGTTTGGTCAAAAAAGAATCGAAAGTTACTCTAAAGGACCAAAACAAAGTGTATGACTTTCTTTTGTTGAGCACTTTAGTATGGACCAAGCCCTTCTATTTATAGCGGGATATAAAATAAATAGCCTGGCATGGCTGGTAATACGCGTAAAATAAGTATACATACTGCTATTCCAGAATTCCCTATAATAGAAGGGACCATGGGTCTATCACAACAATTTAAACGGCAAATCAATAACATACTATGCTGCCTCAATTCAGCAACATCTTCGCCTCTAGTTTACGCTCATTTTGTGGGAGCAGGTCACATTTGTACTTGTGAATCAATTGCTTTGTCTGTTGTCTATTGAGTGAAAAGACGCTATTGAAATGGACTGATGGGTTGCCCTTTTATATAGCTTTGGAATCACGGTATTTAGCGGAACTCGTTTTTAGTGAAATCAATTTAATACCTGCAATCATTACAATGACGCTTAATTTGAATAGGGGTGTTGCTGTTTTAATCCATATATTATAGTTCTTTAGAGAATAACAAAAACCCTGGAAAGATTTTTGTTTGCATGGGAGGCCTTAGTTAACACTTTCCACGCGGCTATTGGTTTTACCATAATACAAAACTGGTTTTTCAGAAACCTTTCCCAATTTTCAAAGTCTATCTCAGGGATACTGAACCAATACTAGGCATGTTTGTACTTATTTCAATGCATTTCTCATGGTGATTCCAAATGGTAATGAAATTCAACAATTTTGACATTTTTAAAACATTTTTGAGCTTTTTGAATGTCGTCTGCAGCTGCCTGCCGCGTGGAAAGTGTTAAGGTAGAGTTAAGGTTCGCGAATAAACAAAGAAACAAACACCCAAACATACAAACAAACCGTTACCACTCGGATGTCTGCTATCTACAGTAAATAGCGCCCATATATTATTGCATTCATCACTTAGATATAACCCAATATTATTGCTTTCTTCAGTAGATAACACCCATGTTACATTTCTATCTTCAGTATATAGGACCCATAATATTACATTACTATTTTCAGTAGATGACCGTATGTTATATTGCTATCTTAAGTAGATAGTATACTAATATATTACATTGCTATCTTCAGATAACATATGCTATATTGCTATCTTCAGTAGATAGCATTCATGAATTATTACATTGATATCTTCACCTGAACATAATATCTATATGCAGCAATGGAAATACCCACATGACTTTCCACCCGTGGTAGACCGACCCGGGGTAGACCAACCCTAAGTCGACCAACCCTGGGTGGACTAGGGTGTCGACCAACCCTAGGTGGACTAGGGTTAGGGTTAGGGGTAGGGGTAGGGGTAGGGGTAGGGGTAGGGGTAGGGGTAGGGGTAGGGGTAGGGTTAGGGTTAGGGTTAGGGTTAGGGTTAGGGTTTTTTAACATATAATTTAGAATGAATATAGTTTCCAAGGTGTTTTTTAAACAGTATTATGGTTTATTCCGTGAGGGCGCTATTGTAGTCCACCCAGGGTTGGTCGACTTAGGGTTGATCAACCCCGGGTCGGTCTACCCCGGGTGGAAAGTCATGTGGGTATTTCCATCGCTGCATATCCATATATAGGCCTACAGCAAATACCTACACGTGAATTATCACAAGTTATTGGTATTACTGATGAGCAACAGTTTCTAAACTTAATTAAGACCAGTCGGGATAGGAGAGTATTAAACGACAAATTTACAGAAAATAAAAATAAATAATGTTTATTTACAAACATTCCTAATGTATGCCTTTTCAAAGATATGGACCAACCCGTTCGAACCCTGGTTATCGTCCTTGCATGGGCGGGCCTCGAACTGGAGCTAGAGTAATTCGTCTATCATGTGCACCATTTGTATGAAGACTGCCTTATGCACTCATGAAAAATACCTCTTCATGATAGCCAACTATACACCAACTGCATTTAAATAAAGTTAAATTTCTTGTTTTAAGTCACCCATTTTGTATCAAACTGGGCGGTTCTCGGGTTTCGCGGTTGCATGGTTTTTGGTTGAGCGGTTTCGGTAGACATGGTTTGTGGTTGGTACTTCGATGACTGTCACATTGTTAGCGATGTGTTATTATAATGGATAGTTTGATTCTCGAAATGTCTCTAAACATTTGATTTGAAAATTATCCATCATTTCATTCATCAATAAACAATAATAAAAATAAGCTTACTTAAAAAAACCCTTTTCGGCTAAATCACGATTATTTAATGTAAACTTATATTGGAGATAAATTTGAAATGCGAACATCATTTGTTTCGTCAAATGTGTTGCGGTTTGACCAGTTCATTACACAGACTTTATACGTAGCCAAAAATGTGAAATCATATTCAAAAAACCAAATCGGGACACATTTTAGGGTATCCGTCATTTATTAGGCTAAATCACGGGCAAATTTTTTTCTTGCTATTTCAATGCAAACGTTATTTGTTCCGTCAAATGTGTTGCGGTTTGACTGGTTAGCTACACAGACTTTATATGTAGCTCAAAATGTGAAATCATATCCAAAAATCAAATCTGGACACATCGGGCTCAAAATTGCGCCGTTCATGTTTCGGTGGCCACTGCATGCGAAAAACCAACCAGCCTATCTCCCGGCGAATTTTCTGGCCTCCTCCTGGTAGGAAAGCTAATAGAGGCAGAAGACCCCTACAGTATCCTGATACCATCAAGAACGATATGGGTTTAGATCCACCAGAGATCCGCCAACTCGTGAACGACAGAATTTCACGACAGTAGGTATGAATATAAAATTTTCGTCCAACCAACACCTTTACTTACAAAATTTCGGAGACACAAACGAACCACGCTATAATTAAGGCGGTAACTGTTCCGTGACAACACAACACACATACGGACAAAACCCACTAAAATGGACCTGGCAGAATCATGCTACCAAACAGAGTATTCGAGCCTACGAGTAGTCATCTCATAATGACCACGAAAGTGACATCAAAAACGTTAACAAATGACTAGAAATAAGTAAAAATGTAACCCCTTTTCAGTTGGTGTAATTAACCCTGAAAAGAGGCTTTTTATTTGTTTGTTTTATTAAAATCAAGAGTGATCGATTGATAATTTATACACACAAAGTTTATCGATCCCATTCCAATATTATTTTAATAGATATTAGTCCCAGATTTTAAGTGCATGATGCAGTGACATTTGAAATGGAAAGGCATAGGCTTATTAATATTATGGCTTGTTGTAGGTGGAATCATTGCAATAATTGATTGGTTGTTTTGTAAGTGATCTGAATACTGCCATATTACATGTATTATGAGATTTATATGCAGTTCAATGAGTCTAGCACTAGAGATATGCCATGAGTCATTTGTATTGACGGTAAATCAATTGCAACACTTTTTTTTTAAAGTATCTTAAACACAGACAATTTAACCTCAGTTAATAAAGGCCATCGAGATCTTGGCATAAATTTCACAGCATTTAACGTGGGTTTTCCTCAGGATCATCAACTGAGATAACAACCCGAAACCACAAACAAATTTAATGCCGCTATTATAAAAGAGATTGCTAAAACTGTGGTTGGCTTACGGGAAACAAATTATACACCAAAACAATGTCGTATCTCTTATAAAAGCATAAATTATTCTAAAGACATTTCAAATTAAATAATCGTGAAGTTAACAATGACTCGATGTGTTCTAGGCCAATTAATATTGATTCTTCTGTGTTTAGGCTTACTGTTTCCCGCCCGCGTCCAAAAATGAGAATGCCAAAAATTTGATTCGATTTTTATTTAGGATTTTAAGAAATTAATCATGGAGTTATAACATAATTAAATAAGGACCTCGATATTGGTTGCGACCACTTGTTTCGATATAAAGGAATAAAGGATCGACATCTCGTCCCTTTGGCCAAACATGAAACTGTTAACTCATAATCATTTTAAATCGATATCCGTATTACCAAGTAGCTAGCTTTGATTATGCTTCTAAAATTATTTAATAAAATAACCTTGTCAGTCCCGAACTCGTCCGTAGCTATCTGACGATTCAGAGAATCCAGCTCCTCCGTGTCACACTTAGTACACAGAGCTGAATACAGCGTGCTAAGACGAATGACGTCGGATTTACGAGCAATAGCTGCATACCTGAGAACAATACCAGTAAATAGTCCTAAAAGGAACTCGCGCCTGTTTCCTTAAAAATATTCATGATCAATGGGATTCAAACTCGATGTGGCAACTCCATTCAATAGCAGCACAAAGACACACATTAGTGAGTTCGCCGTAAATTCAATAGAGTAGTGTTGCTAAAATAGTATAATCTGAGACTAATATAACTAATATATAATAATTAGTTATATTAGTCTCAGGTATAATATACTGCATACAATTTATGTATTGGTTCTTTATTTTGTTTAATAAAAGTTAATTCGCACACGATTTGAATTTACCAACAGCGATATTCTTATCGAGGAGACAATACCCCACATGTCTATACCAATCGCATTCTCCAACACGATAGGGTTAACGGAATGTCTTTTTTTACAGGAAGCACTTTTCTCGGGTTCTACTGTAACACTGTACCATAAGGCTTGATAAAATTCCAAGCAGTTTAATGTAATTCAACGGCTGCACTGTGTGATGGATTGCCCGGTTAATCCAGGTCATCAGTGGCATACACGGGGTAACTACTTTTAAGTAGTTACCCCGTGTATTGCTTAAAAGCAATCCCAGATAGATATGCAGTTAGGCACAACTTATGGTACGGCTTATTCTTACCTCGCATTCTATGATACAACAGATATGGCCATTTTTTTTTAACTCACCACCCAAAAAGGGTGGTGGCGATGCATTTTTGGTGACGAATCATCCATCTCTCTCTTTTAACTCATCAACTAAATTAATGTGGTAGAGCAATGGTTGAGGTGTCATTTGAAAGCCTATTTATCTAGCTACATCGTGTGAATAAATCAGGTATTTCTATAACTGTGTGGCCGAGATGTGATTGATTATATTGTGAAAGTCAGGGGTGGTGGCGGTGGCGGCGGTGGCGGTGGCGCTGTGTACAATATCTATGGGGAATATAGAAAATGTTCCTAATTCTACGTGTTATTTACAATAACTCCTCATCCCTGTATGGTACAAACATGATTTTGCTCTCAATTTATAGATTATTTTATATTATAAACGATTCTGTTTCAACAAACGTGACAACTATTACGTAACGATTGTAATCATGAATCGATTGCATTGTCCTTGGCTTTCTCCCTAAATCGTGACATATATGTGATTTTGCCCTATTTCATCAGTTTTACATACATGACTATAACAAAAAGTATTCAACCGATGATAGCAAAATTATACTTTTTTGGAAAGCTCTCAAATAGGGGAAATCAAAAATGCCGTTTACATCAGGCTAGGGTACATAGGCCTACCCCAAAAATATACTTGTAAACTCTAATAAATATGAAATTTAAACGTTTGTGCTCATTAACTTCCCTATATCATGTATATAGTATATTTCAACAAGTTACCATTGACAACCATTATGTTCTGATGGGTAATTCATTAGGAGCTAATAATATGCGCAGTAAAATTATGATTGGGATAGGTATAAAATATGATCGAGCTTTAATCAAAATATGAAAAAATCGATATTTTTTTAACATTCTTAATCACAACATGTTACCATTAGGTCCTATCTAAATTCCAATAGCATATTTGGATTTCTTGTGAGATTACCGTTCAGAAAATATATACTTTTTATGGGGTATAGAACAAGTAGTTATTGCGATATGCTAATTCGAATCTCAGATGGTGTAAAATGTAAAAATCTGGACATGCAACGAGAAGGGTGGCGAGTTCAAAATACATGGCCATATGGATAACGTTCGGTATGGGTAAAGAGGAGAACCGAAGTCCAAAGCCCTGTGAATGTTCCACACATTTTACGGATTGTGATACGACTTTGTCGGTCCAAAGGGCAAACTTATGTGCTTGGAAAGCATACGACGAGGGAGGGCTACCTTTCTCGTAACAAAGGTATTACTATGTTTATTATTATTACCATATTTTATGGAAAATTCAACATAGGAAAACAACAGATAATATGCTGTTACCAACCAAGTTCATTTTTATTGCGGGATGCATGCACTTCTTCAACATTCAAATCGGGACATATATCAAATGGTTAGATGGGCTACAAGTAACCGGACGAGACAACACGTACCTACTCCAGGAAGTGTTGGATGGGAAACGGTGTTTGGAGTCCGGTTTGGTTAACTATCCCCAAGGTGTCAGATACATGCAGAGAGTTAATGAAATGTGTTTGCAGATGGAACTGTTTAATATGCACCCGTAGGTCTTATAAATCATGAATGCACTGGCATTTGTAACTGAAAATGTGCCAAATAGTGAGAAATCAAGAATAAGGATGCTGTCATTGTTCTATCTCATTGTATTAAAATAGGCAGCAATTTCTTAGACCGGATGACTGCCAGTTAGTTGATAACTGTTTGCATTTTGTGTGCGTATGATTAAGTGGATGAACCACAACATGACGTAAATTGCCCGCTTAGGAGCGCTATTAATTCGGTCTGGTAAACCTATTGTTATCAATTACTACGTGAGGATTGCCTGGTTGTATATTTAAATTCGGGGCGTGTACGAGCGGTACTTCTTGCTAACTGCATGGGTGAGTTTCCATTATGTTGCAAATTACATCCACGCTCATGCGTTTAAACTACTCAATGGGCGTTGCAATACAGCCGGTTGGTTGCACACGAGAATTACGTCATATAGCAACCAGCTTTGATGGAAGGCGAATATTTAAATTTTGTGCCGGTTTTTAGGGCAGCAATTTATAGCTAAGCGGGCCTTGTAGCGTAATGATATCCCCAGAAATATCGGCACAAAATAATGCGTTTTTATAGCAAGTTTTACATCACCGACCAATTATATCTTCTTTGGCGGCCATATTGGATAATTACCATCTTCAAATATCTTCTATCAATTATAACACATCGACCACAACATTCCTTTTGTCAAGAGTTACTCTTTTTATAAAATGTATCATTGATATATAGGTATCAAAAGGCCTCCATTTTGAATTTTGCCGACCATTGTAATTTTTATCAATATAGTGTATTCGTATTATATTTGTATCACACTAGTTCACTATTTTACAGTGAACAATATTTGATAAATGTGTTAAAACACTTATCAAATATTGTTCACTGTTCAATGCATTTAAACATTCAATGTGCAATATATGGACGCCATTTTAAATGTTAGCTGCCATCTCAGCCTTAGGTTCCAATCATCTGTCAATGATTGGGCCCTTCCAAAATCAATTGTTTTGACCTATGAAGATTCGTGAAAACTTTGGTGCTTGTATCCGGTCTGTAAACGTAATTTCGTTAAGCGATTCCACTATTATAAACAGAGGCTAAAAAGAAAGATGAGGACAATTGAAGGTGCACTGTGTATATAGCCGGCTATTACTGAAAATCAACGGGAATGCTGTGTTGGTGTTAACCCCCGTACCATTGATACCGACCGTCATTCAATTAGTATACTTACAGCAAATCAATTGGCAATTTCTAGTTAATACAATTTCCCCATACGTTGGTGGTGAACGTTAACAAAACCCAACGTATGTGTTTCCTGTACTCCTCCCCCTCCACTCCCCCACCCCACCCCACCCCAAGTAGTCTTACCTTGATCTTGAGATTTTTCGCAGTCATATTTGAACATAAAATGATCAACTTTGTGTCACCAACATGAGCGAGTCCGTCACCGTGGGATAATTTGAACACTGTGTTATAAACTTAAGGTTTAATACCACTTCGTGTTCAGGTCCTATCACCATAGGATAGTTGAAGTCAATGCCGCCGTGCCAAGTCCATGCCAATATCATCATCATAATACAAGTATAAGTGATAGAACAACTGGTGACCTTGGTCAATTTGTTGTGATCTTATACTAGTCGAATGAACTAAATAAAATACTTGAGGAAAAAAATAGGAAATGTTATGTCTTGAAAATATATTATATTTCACTGACGTACGTAAGTGACAATACTGCATGATTGTTATCACGTGCATGTGTATTGTATAGGCCTATTTAATGCAACGTAAATACAATTTTATCCCTATAAGACGCGCCACCAAAACCTTATGTGACGACTTAAAGTGTCGTTTACATGTATTAGTAGTTTCCATTCCATCTTAGGGAAGGCCGCCGGGACTGGTTACTAAATAATTTGCCCCGGCTAATTGAAACGATTAGTATTTTGTTTAAATCAATATCGAATCTGTTACACCCGTGCATATGCAGGTATTATAGTACTACAGTATTTATGGTATTACACAGAGTTTATCCGAATCTTTAAAGATATTTTCATGAGGAAATTGGACTTGACACCGTATTGAAATGAACAATTTATACAGGGTGCCCAAGGGGGATCCTTATACACGACTATAAACGTATTTGCTAATAGGCCTAAGCATGATAAGTGTCAGTGATATTCTTGCTAATGATACCTCGATGATATTCCTACACTCATCATTTAACACCATTGTGTTGAAAATGGTTCAAACCCACTGAATGCCAGCAGCTATTCCGCCTCAACTTCTTGAGCATAAAGGCAGCCATGCTCTGCCATCATGATTCAAAATTCAGATACATAGCAAAACAATCAAAAGATTACATAATTCACTTTTCCATTTGTTATAATATGATATTTGCAAGATTTCGTGCAACGAATGAACTGTATAGCCCTAGGCATCTATTATTTAAATGGTGGGCTATTGACTGTGAAACTTATTAGATATTATTTACAAAATACAGAATCTATGGTGTTAAATTAATTAAAAAAGGGGCATCGTTAAAATTACATTTTACGTTTCTTATCATTTATCTTTGTTATATCAACTGATTTATACGATCAATATTTGAAAATACATTTAACCATATTTTTGAAAAGGAATCGGAGTCTGCTAAACATGGATATCAAGAGTAAAAGGTATTTGAAACATTTGGTATTGCAACGCCCTCTATTGCTCAAAAGTGTCAGATTGGCTGGATTAAGCCACTAGTGGAATGAGTAGATGCCTGGGGATCAGTGGCGGCACCAGGCATCATTAATATGGGGGGGGGGGGCAACAGGGGTGGCAAGACATTTGGGGGGGGGCTAAAATTAAAAAGTGCGCGCACATTTTTTTGCCATTTTACGCTAAAACTGTCAAATTTGGTCTAATTTTAACTAATTTGGTAAGCAAATTGCAAAATTTGGTCTAATTATACCTAATATGGTGATCAAATGTGCGCGCAGCGCGCCAACATTTGATATGTTATGCTAAAATGGTCAAATGTTGTCAAATTTTTACCTTTTTGAAATTATTTTGGGGGGCAAACTGGGGTGGGGGCAGGAAATATATTTGGGAGGAAATTCCCCCTATGCCCCCCCCCCCCCCCCCCCCCCCCCCCCCGTGGCACCGCCACTGCTGGATCTAGGTTTCAACCTACCATTTTCACCAAACTATCTTCAGTGATGCATATCTGGAGGAATGCCATGATCAAGGTATCATCGGAAAGCATTGCACTAACACGTATTAGTATACTAATACTGTACACACTTGGTTAAAATAACCTTTGTTTTAGGATTAGATTTTTTTTTCTGGCCACCCTGTATATTTCACCGAAAATATCGGGGGAAATATGCTCCTCATTGTACGAGGAATATATGAAAAGGGTTCTATACAATGATATATAGGGCCTACTCAAGATTGGTAGACCAAACTAGGTAGGCTAATAACTAACGATCTCGTGTATAAAACGTGAAATATAGTATTAACAGCTGTTAGCATGTAAGAGCACGAGTATACGATCCCATACATTCTGTGAGTTCAACTGAGAATCTCACAAGCAAAAGTTTCTTATAACACAAAACATAATACTAGAACTTGGTCAGAAACATCAATTCGAACATAAGATTTATTCTAAATCTGACCTTTCGCTCCTTTTCATTGATACTCTGCAAGATTCCATTATGCCTATATTTCTGTGATATTTTACAGGGCCCTTTTCCGCCGATTCCGCCGAAGGCGGTCTATATTCGAATTGGTGATTGTAGGAAGGCGCAATTGGACGGTATATTGTGCGAGCTACATTGACAACAATAGGGTTAAACTGCAAAAATCATATCGTATTACTTGTATTAATGGAATATAAATAAGTACAATGTATACGATACCTAAAAGGTGAAGCTGTTGGCCTTAAGATCATGATTAGAGAGAAAATTGGGCGGATTGTCAAGACGCGAAGTGGGTGTTTTATTTGACAAAGATTCGTTTCACAAGTTCACTCGGTTTAGATTTTCTCTACATATACTTCATTAGCATATCATATGCATATATTAAGCACCTAGTGATTCCATTGACAGATAGGGGTGGATTTCTGGAGATTCCATTCATAATGAAGGGTTGTGTCGATTCAGTCGATGTTAACTACCTATCTACAGGGTGGTATAGAATAAAGACCTTTTCAAGTAGAAAAGAGAAAGAAATGGGTTATAAAGGCTCATTTATTATTTGAATGAATGTAGTATAGTAATTTCCAGTGGAATTGTTTACAGTGTCTAGTGTTATATGCACCAAAAATGTTGAAAATTAGGCGCCCATAAACTAAAAATACTTATTGTATGGCTGGGGGAGTTCTGGGTCAAGATCATGCCTGGCTGATGAACAGTGGCATCACATTAATCTAGCCATCGAATCAACTAAGCAAGCAAACTCGACACTGTCTCATGATTCTTTCATCCATATATTTATACAGGTATGTGTATTAATTTAGTATTCACCAATGTTAGTATTTAGGCATATGGTCATGTGTCATAAGCTCGCCTCCTTTCGCGTTACACACGGATTTTGGCTTTTGCGACATGATTTTAACTTTACACATTTATATTTGCTTGTATACCTCCCTGGGGTAGTAAAGTATACATTTTCTGAAGGGAAATTACATGAGAAAAACAGATATGCCATTGAAATTATAGTACGACCAAGGACTAAAATGGTATGATTCACAATGTTCGGAAAAATATCAGAGTTTTTGATTTTCAATTTGAGATCCATATATTTGTTATGCCTACCCCTATCATTATTTACTTTACATTTTGAATACCTCATGAAATTACCCATCAAATGATATATAATTGTCAAAGGTTACTACGTCGGTAAGGTAATTATACCGGCTAGTGAATATCTCCAATTTTTATTTTATATATTTTTAGAATTTTCAGAAATATTTCTTAAGGCTGTACCCCTTCCCTGATCTAAACGGCATTTCTGAATTCCTCTAGTTACAAGCTTTCCAAAAATGTATACTTTTGCTATCATAGATTGAAAACTTTTTCTGATAGAGTCATTTTTATAAATCCGGTAAATTGAGGCTGGTTATTCATGATGACTGTGTAGCGAATAGAAAGAAAGCTGATGATCATGGTCTTATCCATAATTAATTAGTTGTTACAAATAGTTGACAAAGTCTGTTGAACCACATATTTAAAGACTACTAAATATCCTTTAAAATGGGACCACAATGGTGTTTGTAACATGAGGGGATGACTAGTTATTGTAAAAAGAACAAAGCATGGGATTATCCCATTGAGTTTGTACAGGCGGCCCTCCTTCCGGCGGCACCCCTTCCGGCACCACCCCTGGTCCACAAACAGCTGTATCTCCCCCTTTTTGTATTAGCTATTCCAACGCCATTTTGCAGGCGGATAGCTTGTTATTATGGCTTAAAATGATACAAAATTTGTTGAGATAGCTTTTTGAGATACTTGACTAAATCAAATAACATTTATACAAAATCTTAATCAAAGAATAAGCTGAATTTATTTAAGTAACAGCCATAGATTTCAGAAAGAAAAACCAAAGGAATATTGTATAGTTGGGAATGGCAAACAACATGAATTATTGTTTGGGCTATAGTAGTTTTAACGCTTTCCACGCGGCTATTATTTTTACCATACACAAAACAGGTTTTTCAGAAACCTTTCATAATTTTCAAAGTCTATCTCAAAGATTACTGACCAAACATTAGGCATGTTTGTACTTATTTCAATGCATTTCTAAAGGTGATTCCAAATATGGTAATGAAATTCAATAATTTTGACATTTTTGAAACATTTTGTAAACATTTTGAATGTCGTCTGCAGCCGCCTGCCGCATGGAAAGCGTTAAAAGAAGGCCAAAATAATATTATGACTTCTTACATATATTTTGTATTATAGATATCAAAAGGGGAAATGTTATCATTTTTAAGGATTAGTTATATGATGACGGAATCTACCAGCTCTTTAAACGGGCAAAAGCTCAGTCAGATGCATAATTGTTCAAAGATTTCGAAGAGCTAATAGGTTTCTTAAGTTATGTTAATATTCTTAATTAATAAGATATCATGTTAGAGTTATTAATAGAATATCACATCACATTAAATCGATTCAACCAGTCAAGCAAACTCGACACTGTCTCATGATTCCTTCATCCATATATTATTTATAGATAAACCCTGGCACACCCGTAACACTAGTCATACAGGGTGATAAAATAATGTCTTGAAGAAAGAAATGTGTTTTATGGAGAAAATAACTGTCCAATGAAAATTTTTACTAATGGGTTCTTAACTTTAAATATGCCAAGACCAATTTATTTTTACACTTTAACACCTTTAACACTTTCTGACGCTGAGTCGTTATCTTTTTTAAAGACATTTCTTGTTACATCCAATGTTTATCAACAAACGCAATGGTCGAAGGTACTGGATTGTCGATACACGCTTGAGAAATATGACCACAACAATGGCCACTATGCCGTATTGCCTTTTACAATTCTTTGGCGCGAGTTTTAAAAGCACGGGTCCTTAAAACAGGATGCGCGCGCAAATCGCCAGGCAAAGAACAATGGCAACTATAATCAAAACAAAGAATTGTTGATCACAGCGTCATGATCCGGACCGTTAACCCCAACACCTTCACCGCCAACGCTCTACTATGGCATTTCAGGCTACAAGTTTGGTTCTACATTCATGCACAATGAGAAAGATAACATCATTTATCGAAACACATGTACTGGAATGTCCATACGAAATTGTACCATCAAATATTTATTTGAAATCCTAATGAAACAATTCAATCCATCTTAATGCTTCACTTTTATGACCGATAAACCTAGATCAACACTTTGTTTCAGGCTGTCGATTCTTAACTGCTTTCAAAACAGTTGGAAGGATGGTTTATTTTTTTACAAATCCATGAAACCTTTCATAACATTATCTGATCAAAATCTAATCTGCACTTAAAGATGATAAATCACTAGCGTCTTGAGATTTCCAGTTTATAAGTCTCTTAAATAATTATTGAAAGAGACACTTATTTCACGATAATAATAATATAAAATATAAAACCAACACATGCTGCTCCGGAAATAGCCAAAGGGTTATTTTGTGCCAAAACAACATCGTGAGTAGTATAGTGTCGGGTATTTATATGTGAATGACCATTTTATCATAATCTAATGGATGTTTTATCCACGTTTTATCGTGATCTGTTATCTGTAGCCTTAAGTGCATATTACTACGAAAATGGCATATAAGGAGGTGTGACACTTAAAAACTATGCATGTATGTATGGCAAGTATTTTGCACAATAGAAGAGATAAACCAGGTTTATCAAATCGAAAAACCAAGTTTATCGAATTGATAGTCATAGTTTTCGAAAAAACGGTTTCTCGATCGATAAACCAGGTTTTTCGACGAAAATCCTGGTTTATCTCTTCTATTGTGCAAATACTTCCCATACATGTATAGCTTTTAAGTGTCACAATTTATACGCCCTTTTGTAGTATACGCACTTAAGGCTACAGATAATAGATTACGATAAAACATCCATTAACCAGGTTTCTCGACCGATAAACTTGGTTTTTCAAGAAAAACTACGACAATCAACGATAAACTTGGTTTTCGATTTGATAAACCTGGTTTTTCGATTTGATAAACCTGGGTTTTTTTTCGATTTAATAAACCTGGTTTTTCGATTTGATAAATCGGGTTTTTCGACTCGATTGATAAACCTGGTTTATCAAAAGAAACTGCGACAATCGATAGATAACTAATAGCTTTATTCCGTTATAGCGCCCTCCACGGAATAAAGCGCAACAACACTGACAACATAGTAACCCTAACCCTAACCCTACACTGCAAAAACTAGGGCGTTTCTTTAATACCTGTTGGAGTTAGTTAATACGGGTCCAATCTCACACCGGTGTTAAATTTGCACCGGTGTTAAGATTCTTGGTGTTATTTTCAACAATACTATTATTGTTTTAACACTTTTAGGTGTTGACATAACACTGGTAGGTGTTGAAATAACACCGTAGAGATTGGACCCGTATTAACTCCAAACTATGACAATCGAATCGAAAATAACACAGACAAAATAGTTTTAAGAATAATAATGGCATATTAAAATTTAAACACCTCTGAAACGATATTCATGCATAAGTTAATGTCAAAACACTCAGGGGGTTGGTGGCAGGGGAGGTAAAATTGGATCAAACGTTAGGGTTAGGGTTAGGTTAGGGTTAGGGTTAGAGTTAGAGTTAGAGTTAGGGTTAGGTTTAGAGTTAGTTAGGGTTAGGGTTAGAGTTGGGGTTAGGGTTAGGGTTAGGGTTATAGGGTCAGGGTTAGGGTTAGGGTTAGGGTGCAAAAACAAGGGTGTTAAAATAACACAATTTTTTCCAATTGCGTCGTAGGCATATTCAATTGCGCTGTGTGCGCATTCAATTATGTGTACATCATTTGCACATTTAATTGTGTCGTTTGCTTAGGGAGCGATCGTTATTTATGGCAGGGGGGAATGGTAAAATTTAGGGGGGAACGCGAAATTATTTTTCCGGAAAGAGGGGGGGATGCGATTTTTTTTTTTAAGGAATGAGGGGGGAACGCGAATTTTTTTTTCAACTCTCAGAGAAAAAAAAAAAAAAGAGGAAAGAAGGAAAGAGAAAATGAAAAAAAAAATGAAAAAAGAGCTGTTTGGAAATGACACTACATGCAGGAGGAGAAGTTCCAGATGAGGGCATGGAGAGTGAAGATTCTGAAAGAGATGACATTGAAAATGAAGACATGGATGAAGATATCACGAGCAGGGAGAGTAGTGAAAGTGAATCTAATGATAGCAACAGTGGCGTAGCCAGAGGGGGGGGCGAGGGGGGCGATCGCCCCCCCCCCCCAATATTGACGTCGTGTCGGTTGAGATTGGCACTGTCGGTCATTTGACCAGAGGAATCATGGAATGATGATGGTCAAAAGTACATTATATGAAAAAAATCGCACGCTACGCGCGCATAACAGTCACCAAAATGCAATATTCTTTGCTACAAGCTTGTTTAGAACCAAAATGTACCTCAATCGTGCCAAAAACAGGTGTAAAGTCACAAAAAAATTCGCGCGCTACGCGCGAAATTCTTTACTCATCACAATCTTGTCGGTTAATTTTCATTTATCGCCCCCCCCCCCCCCCAATATGAATAGCTACGCCACTGGATAGCAATGGTGCAGATAGTGAAGATCAAGATGAAATTGTTGGCATGTTTGGATCAGAGACCGATTCAGAAAATGAAGAAGTACAGATTGTTGTAACCAGGGGTGGTAGAAGAGCTGGAAGCTGGAAAATGCATTTGGTCGCATTCTTTAAAGTTGGGTACCACTGCACATTCACACAGTTTAAAATCTAGCAATTTATTTCTGAAGTAGCCTACAAATCATATGGATTGAATACACAGCACCTATATTTCATAAATGACACAACTCTTAAATGTCACAATGTGATATTGTTTGCATTTTTGTATGATTTGTCAACGAGATGGTTTTATGAGACTGATGAATGCAAACATTTTGAAATAAAATAAAGAGTGTAAAAATCCTATGATATTGTGTGTTTGTTTGTTGTAGTTTGCAATGTACAGCCTATTGAGTGTACCTATATATATTCACTGACTAAAAATATACATGTCAAAGTTTACTGTGAAAAATAGTTTCTTAAAAATTGCCAGGGGGGAACCTGAAATATTTTGTCAGTTGTTAGGGGGGAACCCGAAATAAATAACAGCAAATGGAGGGGGGATCTGAAAAAAAAATGTGAAAAAATGTGAAAAATGCCCATTCCCCCGCCCCCTGCCATAAATAACGATCGCTCCCTTATTCGATTGCGTTGATTGTGTAGCGGCAGAGTTTCCCCCGGGAGGTTTTCTGGGACACGCTAAATGTAACGACCCGATCCCTGATATTGGCGCACAGCACTAAATCACTCCTCGTTTTGTGTAGATGGTAGTAAGTTCCGGCAAATACAAAACTCGGTTTTGTGATAAATTGGGGTCCTTTGGGAATTAGTTTGGCGTGAGGGTAGCATTTTATAATTAAAATGAAAGATAATCTCTTGTACTTTGCTCAGGATATTGCAAAATGATGATTTTCGATTGTACCGAAAATTTATCACGTGGATTAACACAAGTGCTCGGAGGCGGTCAGAAGGCGAACGTCCGGGCTGAAAATAAAGGTGGCGCTGTTTGAATGATCATATCGTAAAATCTAATTGGATCTGCTCTTGACGATTTTATGAAATTTTAATATTTGTTTATTATAATGAAGCATTCGAGACATTCCAAAAAGAGTTACTAAGGCCCCAAAATCGCGACTCTTTTAGCCCTATTTTACACGTAATCCAATGGGCGGTTTATTTAGTGCTGTGCCCCCATATCATTTGGAGGGAATTGTGTGTCAATGAGTGGGTATAAATAAAGGCGTTATCACGAAAAATAAACCTGGACTCAACTTCAAATGCAATACATGTCCAAATAATATTGGTGATTGGTGAGGGCGTTTTCCTTATTTCTGATGTTTTTTTCTGCCGTAAATGAATGGTTTCTACGGGTTTCTAAAGTAGCCCAAGTGGGTAACTAAATCACGATTTTAGTAACATTGTTAGACGTCATGACCCTTAATTGTACTCAGCTGGTGTGCTTTTGTATCGGTCATGCTTGAAATGAAAAGGCTAGGGAAAATATTGCACTCATTGTTAACTAATGTATATTTTAACCAGAAGCTGTTTTTCAATATTAGCCAAGGGAGGATAAGTGAACTGAAATGTTGTCCATAATCAGTATTTCCGAAGAGGCGCATAGTAATTATTCGGGTAAATATAACTCCTTGCCCAAACAATCTGACACGGTTTCGGATCAAGTGTTATGAATGGTATGCCTTAACCAGTTGCCCAAAACGTTCACTATCTTAATACAATTGGGCGTAATTGGTACATTTTCAGTTAGCCTTGCTATCAAGGCCTTGTCTTTATTTGTAAACAATAACATTTCACTAATTTGGTATCCAAAACCATTACATATTGCAATACTAGTACTTTACACACTTTACATCAGCTCTGATTTGACACAATCCCAGTAGGACTATAAAAGAAACTAGTCTGTCCGGCAGAAGACCGCGCACGTAGCTTTTAAAATTCGCATCATATTCTTGAACTTTTTAAAATTTGAAAATGATGCTTCTTCAAATTTTAATTTCACATCGTGAAGTACCATATCAGCTTCATTTTCTTGTTTACAAGAGTAAAATTGCCACGTATACAAATAGAAATTCAATACAGTTCAACAAAATGTGATTTTTCTACCTGAGACTATAATACTGAGATGATACATTTCACCATCCATGATTTCACAAGTTTCACAGCCCATCTCATGTAAAAAAAAACTGAAAAGAGACCGCATTTCGCATCGTTTTTTCAGTTCTTCTGAGACAAACTTGTTTTTTTCTTGGCCTTATTATCCACAGTGTCCCATCATCATTCATAGGTAGGCAAGGAAATGTGGTTGATGGTGGATAGAACGGTACTACGGTATTTTGGGCCATAGTTGATGGGGGCGGGTCACGTATTGAGAAAGTCAGGGTTTGCCAAAGAAAGCGCCTCAACAAGTGTAGTTTTGTTTTGACAAAATACCAAAATATATCAAAACAATTACAATAGTAAATGATGATGGTGTATGCCCACATAAGGACACGACCGACATTGTTCAATCAGGCCAATGCACTACAGTTTCTATTGGATCATCTGATGGAAAATAATATTTAAACCAGCAATTGATAGGGAGAGGGAAGTGAGCCCGGGACTTGAGGTCAAGTCTAATGTTCAGTGTGGGTTTTAAATATATTGGGCTGCTTATTGGGCGCATTTAACTGATAGTTTGATTTGGCATTGTTGCTGTTTCACTACTAGCGCGCCACTTCGCCCACCTGCATCCCGATCTGCATGCATGTAATCCCACACTATGCAGGCTCCAAGCTCCCATCCCGGCTCCCATTTGAAGATGATGATCAAACTAAAAGTTAGCTGATAATTTGCAGAACAGAACAAACGGTAAGGACCGATTTATTTAAAATATATAGATTGTAAATACACAATCATGCCCCGCACAATCGTCTCTAAAACTATAGCGATATTAACCAGTTGTTGACCTCTCCACCCTGCCGTCTAACATTTATAAAATACCTCGCAAATCTCGGTACCGTTTATGGAATGCCACATACACATGCCAATACAAAAGCGAATTTGTTATACTGAATGCAGTGTCACGAGTACACCTAGCACAAAAAGTCCCTGACTATAGGTGCTTTGCTGTTGGCTAATTCAAAATAGATAATCGGTACCAACAAATTGAGATATACATTAAATGAGCATATTTATTTTCCGCAGTTTGATACCTAATTCAAAAAAATCGAAAGGATACTTTTAAAGTTATGGCCATTTCAATTACCGCGCATAACAACAGCAAAGTTGCACTAGAAATGGTTTTCTATGGGATATCATTGATTTGTGTGTGATTTTTACGCAGTGAAAATGTGTGTTAGGACTTAAGGCTGATCAGCAAAAGACGTTTACTCTTCACAGCTAACACTAGTCCCAATAGTGACCTGTCCTATAGTATAGTGAAGCATGAACGATAGTATAGCCACCATTGGGTCTAAGCTAACACACACTTTATACCGCAATCACTCCAGACCCATTCATCCAGATACCTGGTTCAGATACTGGTACTGATATCTGATACTGGTTCAGATAGCACACTGTTATGACAGTAATCACACACAAATCAATGAATGAGGTTTCAAACTGCGGAGAAGAAATTTGCTCATTTAATATATATCTCAGATTTTTGGTCCGATTATCAATTTTTGAATGAGCCAACATCAAAGCACCTGGTCAGGGGATTTTTGTGCTAGGTGTCTTTTGTTGGTTATAAAATTTAAAGCTTCCACGCGCATGCCGGTCTCTGGAAAAATATGCTCGACTTGGGTGGATACTCATGATTTTGTCTCCCGGGATGAAGACTTACATTTGATCCCATTCTTAAGATACATGTAGTCTGGTACTGGTGCGGATTATAGATCCTCTAGTAGGTGTATATACCATGTATACCATTGATCCCATTACCCATTCTATCCAAAGATATGTTTTTTAATATTCAATGAAGACGTGTTTTATATACGCGTACGGAACCCAAAGATATCTTAGATCCAAAGATTGTCTGGTACAGATTATCTTAGATCAAGTCTGTGCAATGATAGATCCAAAGATAGTCATATACTAGGCCTATAGACCATTGATCCCATTACCCATTTTACCCAAAGATAAATTATGTTAAGTTACTGATCCAAACATTGTCTGGTACAGAGGATCTTAGATCCAATCTGTCCAATGATAGATCCAAAGATAGTCCTATTACTACAATGTTAGAAAAAAGTGTTCGATAGGGAAAATATATTCAAATCAAAAAGAGGTTAAGAAGTCGCCTTGTCCGGCAGTCATTTCGGTTGCCTGCCGGTGTGGAGCCCTGTATTTCCATGTGACTATAATATCCCGGGTATGATATACATGAAGTATGATCAATATTCAGTTTATTCATTTCATTACCATGATACGGGGCTTTGAAATAAGATATTTCCAAAATGAGGATGATGTAAAAAATGTCGGACAAATAATATCAGATGAGTACTTTCCATATATATTATCAATACTCTTAATCCCACATTATTTCAAGCTGTCACACCACTACTATTCCTATTAATTAGTTTATGATTGTATTCACAGCGTGTATTTTTTCATTGTATTTCCAATTTGACATGCTTAATAATAATGTACCCAATTACGAGTTCTCAATATTTGAATATTTCAACGAAATAAAATGTCAAAGTTTTGAAATTTGTTAATCCTGCTTTAAGAATAACAATGAATTCAAATGTGTGTTTTTATGTGTTTTTAACTTATTTATTATGATATTCTCAATCGACGTTAAATTATATCCGCATGGATGTGTTCTGTCGTTTCATTGGCTATAGACGGGCATTGTTGTGATGTATATTAGCAATTTATATTTTATGTTTAACAAGTTGTTGTGCACAACTTAATGTAATCAAATAAATTGGCAACCATATCGTCAAACACGCCTTATCTTTTATTAGCTTCCATACATTCAATAGTGCGCAAAGTATGTTAATCAGTATTTGTTATCAAATAACAGTATCTCTTTATATCGTTACCAGGTATAGTCTGTACAATATCAGCGAATATTGTACGCCCGGAATTCTACACCTAGCCGACAATAGATTCCATTGACTCCATAGATTCAGCATGGGAAACCAGCAAGGTCTGCGTAAAGACGACATTGATGTCGTTATACAGTCGTCCAACTTGAAACTCAAGGAACCGTTGGGCGAAGGTTCTCTTGGAAAGGTTTACAGAGCCGAATGGACATCAACAACTGGAACACAAGTGGTTGCCGCTAAGAAACTGAAAACTGTGAATTTCAAGCAAGAAGAAGTTGCATATCTTTGTCGAATACAGCACACGAATGTCAATGGTTATCTTGGAATGGTAGTGAGCCCGGCCATTTTAGTAACAGAATTAGGCGCGAATGGTACGTTGTTTGATTTTCTCCATAAACAGAGACCAAAAGGTCGTCTGACCGCTTCTCAGATTTGCACGTGGATGTTACACGTCTGCTCCTCGGTCAAATTCATCCAGAATCTTCCAAGCGTACAAGCTGACGTCAAATCGCCAAACTTTGTCATATCTTTTGAAAACGTGTTAAAGTTATGTGACTTACAGGCCGCCTCTCAACCTCTTTCCAAGAGCCCACCCGAGAACAAAATAAAGTGGATGGCACCAGAACTGTATGTCAAGAAAATACGTGTACCAAAATCAGACGTGTTTTCTTGTGCTATTGTCTTCCGGGAGATCCTAACATGTGAGCCACCTTTTGAAAGAATGTCCAAGGGAGATGTCCATTTGAAAGTGGGCGGTTCACAGAAATTACGACCAGCTATTCCAAGAGATGTTGATGATACTCTTCGAGAGCTTCTCACAGACTGTTGGAATGGAGATCCGGATGCCAGACCTGATATTGCAGCTGTGAAGAGAAGGGTCAAGAAAATCATCGCCAAGGGATCCAATATATGTAGGTATCTTTAAGGCACCAGATGTTAAAATAAAGGTTGTTCCATTTATCTATTCATTTCGTTGTCATGCTATAGTTGGCCAACTGAAGATGTTCAGGAGAGAACTAAACTGCTCACAAAAAGTATCGAAACACTTAGAAATGATCCAATATATAACGGCTCGAAAAGGTATTTATTAATCGAAGCAAATAACCAAGTGCATAATTTTGTTCTGCGTATTTTGACACCTCGATCGATGAGATACGATGAGATACGATGTTGCGGAGCGGAGTTATTGTCATTTCAATGGTCGTGGGTCCAGTTTCAAAAGTGACAATCACCCTATAGAAAGAGGTTTGCATTACTGTTTAGAATGATCAGATTCGTGATTTTCAATAGGGATGAGTGTCACCTTGGAAACTGGACCCACGATCATTGAAATGACAATAACTCCGCTCCGCAACATCGTATCTCAACGATTGAGGTGTCAAAATACGCAGAACAAAATTATGCACTTGGTTATTTGCTTCGTTTAATGCATACCTTTTGGAGCCGTTATAAATTGTATTATTATTGTATTATTGTGTTTCGATACTTTTTGTGAGCAGTTTATAACCATGATAACACCTACGGCAAGGTAAAACACAGGTTTAGCGTCCTGACGTTTTCCAAAAAGGAAGGAGGAGGCCATTTCTTAAACCTTTTAGTGCAAAATCGCCCCTTCTTTGCGGACCTTCCCTTCAAGAGGAGGAGGCCTCTTTAAATTCTTTTTATTTCATGATTCTGAGGGGTTGGTCACAACAAAACTTGCTTAAATACGCACATGTAAGAAATAAGAGAGAAGCCAAGCTGTTCTAACCACTAACCATACTCTGAAACACCCGAACAAAAAAGTAATGAATGAAATAATGATGGGGAAAAGCCAGAAGCGGGAGGGGACGTTAAGTGTTTGCATGGATTGCGTATTAGGAAGGCAAGACTCTGGGGGTTAGCTCTTTTTGAAGCATTTGTGTCCAACTTCATTCCTCCTTTTAGAAAACATGCTGAAATAATTATTAATCTTATTTCTTAGAGAGATAAGTATGGGAGTGCGCCCTCAATTTTTCTGGAAATCAATTTGTTTGCACGTACTCACCACATAAATTGCTTCAACCAAATTTCTATTTATCGCCATCATTCAACCATTTTCCAAATTTCTATCTAGCGCCATCATTCAACCATTTTCCCATTAATTATTACACTTCCAAGGTTCTTTACGTACCACCTTCAAATATTTTTTTCCAAATATATTTTCTTGGCAATCTCTCATGCGAAAGGAATCTGTGGATATTCTGTTAGAATGACATTGACTATGAAACAAAACTGTCATAAATAAGCGGCTCGATCTGTTCATAAAATTGGCAGGGGCGATTGTTTCATGACGTGTAGATGACAATATTTATCAGGTGTGGCGAAAATTCGTCTTTGTTACCTTGTACAAATGATTCTACGTCATTGCATTTACTAGCGGGATACCCTCGCTACGCTCAGGTCCCCGCTAAGCTCAGGGCCCCGCTACGCTCAGGTCCCCGCTAGATGAGCAAATGAGATTCATGAGTTGTAACTTGAGTCCATGAGTTGTCATTTGCTGGAAACCTTGAGTTCATGAGTTGTAAATACTGCAGTTGTAATGCATTAAGAAACCATATTATGTTTTGTTTAACGTATTAACTATTATGTTTAATGAACGTATTATGGCTCTTGTTGACTACATTTTGAGCTTTCTGTCTTATCCTGGGTTCGAAACATTCAAACTACCTTGACATTCTTTTACAGTTCAGATCTTCGCACGTTGTGTTTAATACTATTTTCTTATCTTTTGTTTACAAGTCCAGCGAAAATAAACCGGGAATGGACACGCATTGCATGCACTGACCATGCTGACCAAATGCTTATCCACTATAGACGTTGAAGAGATATCCATCCGCCAATGTACATCGCACCAAATCACGAATTATATCAAAGAGATCTGCAACATCATTGGAATTATGAACTTGTCACAATGTGCTAGGCTGACATTTGTAACGCTGAACATGCGCTGAACATCGCTATCAGTAATTGACTACAATGGCATTCGTCATACAGTCAACATGGAATCGGATGCAAGCGGGGATGCAATCAGGCTTTTTCTCAGGCCTAATGTATCAACAGATGATAATCGAGTTAACGTTGCACACGATTTGTATCTGCTGAATGAAGTGATAAAGATTTGTTTCCTGAAATGCCGCAGTCTTCATCTGCTTCATATTCTAAAATGCTGTACAAAGCTATTAAAACGCATCACTTTTATGTTATCTTCATATCATACGCCCAATAGAGCCGACTGACTTGACAGAAAAAGATACCTCTACGAAATACAACATTGAGCATTGGTCACACTAGTAGTATAGTACGTTTTTCGATGATTATGAGGATGAGGGTTAAGATCAGGGTACAAGGTCAATGTTAAAGGTCAATTTCAAAGGTCAAATGGTACCCTAAATGAACGGTTCAAGGTTAACGATATCACCTGGGTCGAAGTTAATGATGCGGGTCACGGTTGACGGGTTGACGATGTTCCATGGAGGTATCCTTAATCCTTTTGGCTTCATGAGCCAATAAGCAGGGATTGATGCGATTACTGTTACAGGATATGGAGGTATCATTAGATATTAGGGAGTAAAAAAAGACCAATAATCAATACTTTAACGCTTCGTGTTTATTTATTAATACATAATAATAGTTCACATAACTTATTATTCTTAGCTGTTAAGTACAGTAAAATAAAAAAATGTATCGAACATAATTTAATAAATAAATTATATGATAGTATCAACATTATTTAATCATCGTTGTCTTCCTCTTCATATTATGAAACAATCCTTTTTAATTTTGTCCATTTGTTTTGGTATCACTCTGTTCAAGGCTATATCCAATACTTTATTCACTTTTTACTCAAGATCTTCCACTATTTCTTGATGAGTGAAATCGCAGTCTTTCACAAGTAGGTAACTGGATATAAAGTTCTCATAGTTAAAGATTATGTCTTGACTGCCCACAAGCATAACAAGGTCTTCCCCACAAAGCGTTTGTCACAAAACTGGAAAAAGGTAGGGTTTGACTGAGGACACAAAATGTATGCGCTGGTTAATCACTGAATACCAAGATCCCTATAAAAGCAGTCATTTATATGTTGTCATTTTACTCACGCTCTTGTCCTAGTCCTAACTAGGACCTGCGAATCTAATCTATCATTAAACACTGAACATTATCAACTACTGATTCTTAAATCCTAGAACGTTACCAATAAGTGACACACGGAATCGAAGTATATGAGAAGTTTGCAACGGTGAAAAACTAAAGTATTTGATTCTCAAAAGGTGTTCAAGGTGATCGCAATGCTTTAGACTTGCAATGCTTTAGACATAGCTTGATGTTCATAACATTTAAAATGAAGATAATCGTTCAAAAACGTTGTATTTCGGAGAATCTTCCACACGCCAATTTCGTACGAATTAAATCCACGTCCATAGCCAAACCGGAAGGATGAAATGACAAGGACCACAAGGTCAGGGTCGTCCACGTGAGGGCGTATTTATAAACAAACACCTACAGGTGGTATTGGGCTCATTGTGGGTGTTTATTGTATTGATTGAGGCAGTCCGTATTTTACATGTAGTAAATATTCATAATTCAATGGTTGGTTGGTTCGGTCCTGTCATGACTGACAGCTCGTGACTTTACAGATACTACGCCACAGATAACGATTTTCAGCAAAGGAGTAACAATCACGGAGAGGGTGTCCAGTAATCAATTTTATTTGGTCAATCCACCGGGAGCGAGGTCTGCCTCTCTTGCGCTTCCCTTCAATCATGCCTTGCATGATCATCTTCTCTAGGTTGTTACTACCCTTGCGACGTGAGATATGGCCGAAGTAGCTCAGCATTTGGGTGTTGATAGCATGAAGAAGTCGTTTAGACACCCCTATTTCTTCAATAATACTGGCATTGGTCCTTCTCATTGTCCATACGATACGAAGCATACGCCTCCAACACCATATCTCGAAAGCAGCTATTCTGTTTTTGTCAGCTTTGGTTAGGGTCCACGTCTCACATGCATACATGGCAATTGGAAATACAAGGGCTTGGACTAGCCTGGTTTTTGTTGCTCTGGTTATTCCTCTGTCAGCCCAGATCTTGCTTTTAGGTTGATCATTGCTGATCTGGCCATTGCTAAACGGTGTCTAATCTCTTGGCTGCAACCACCCTCTTTGGTGATCAGGGATCCAAGGAAGTTGAATTTCGAGACCGATTCCACCTCATTACCATCAATTATGAGAGGCTCTCCAACACCATCTGTGCCTATGGACATGATCTTGGTCTTGCTGACATTTAGACGTAGGCCAAGCTGCTCACTCTCCACCTTGACTTTCTTCAGGAGTTCCGCCATCTCTTCCATATTTGTTGCAAACAGGGTGGTGTCATCGGCATAACGTAGATTGTGTATTTGGTATCCACCTACTGACAGCCCCCCTGGCCAATCATCCAAAGCACGTCTCATTATAGACTCTGCATAAAGGTTGAAGAGTGCTGGTGAAAGTATGCACCCTTGACGGACTCCCTGACCTAGAGCAAACCAGTCACTATTTCCTTTCTCAGTGCGCACACAGGCAGCTTGACCATCATACAGATTGCGAATTAGGTGGACGAGGTGGTAAGGGATTCCCATTTCTTGCAGTGCTGTTCACAATGCGGAATATCTCACACAATCAAAGGCCTTAGCGTAGTCTATGAAGCACATGAAGAGCTCCCTTTGGAATTCAAAACATTTTTTCCATTATGTGACGTACATTGGCTATCTGATCTCTTGTGCCGCGGCCTTTCCGGAAACCGGCTTGCTCAGCAGGAAGTTCACGTTCAAGATGAGGTCTGAGACGTTCGTTGATGATGTGCAGCAGGATTTTGCTTGCATGTTGTATCAGAGCGATAGTACGATGGTTTTTACACTCGCTAGCATCCCCTTTCTTTGGAAGTGTTAGGAAAACTGATCTCTTCCAATCCTCTGGCCATACTCTTGACTTCCACACAGTATTGCACAGCTTTTGCATAATAACTGCTACAGAATCATCAGCTTGCTTCAGGAGCTCACTTGGAATATCATCTAGACCAGGTGCCTTTTGACTTTTTAACTTCTTGATGGCTTCCTGGACCTCAGACAGAAGAATATCAGGCTCATCTTCACCTAGTGGAGGCGGGGGAGACTCCTGTGAGCCATTTGTCTCTTCTTGGGACGCATACAGATTTTCACAGTAGTTTTTCCAACGATCCTTGATTTCGTCACTCTCAGTCAAGACCTTTCCTTGCTCATCCTTGATGATAGCCAATCTAGTTGTCGTTTTTGAGGTGATGTTTTTATACATCTAAAGAGCTCTCTGCTGTTTTTGTGAAAACTGTGATCCTCAAGTTCTTGGCATTGCTGTCGGATATGCTTATTTTTATCTCTCCTAGAATTCAATTGAACCTCACTTGAAAGTCTTCTGTATAGGTTACTGCCTTGCAGACCAGCTTCCTTCAATTGGCGTCTTTCATCTGCTAAGTTGATGGTTTCATGTGACAGCCATGATGTGGTCTTTCTCTTATGTTTCTTAGGAACATGTTTTTTGGCTGCGCTGAGAATAGAGTTTTTGATGTCCAGCCAGAGTTCATCAGGAGTTGTTTCTTCATCTCTAACCATCAGTTCTTGAAACAGATTTCTGGTCTCCACTCTGTATTTGTCATAAAGATGCTGCAAATCAAATCTGCAGGGTTTGGGAGCACCTTTGGTCATCTTCAACTTGATTCGAAAATCAGCAATCAGAAGTTGATGGTCACTACCTATATCTGCCCCTGGCAGGGTTTTTGCTATCTTGATAGAAGACTTCCACCTACTGCTAATGAGGATGTAGCCGATCTGGTTTCTTGTGATGCCGTTTGGTGATATCCAAGTGTACTTCCGCCTCGGGTGTTGTTGGAAGATTGTGTTTGTGATAGTAAGTCTGTTTGCTACACAGAAATCCACGAGTGTACTACCTCTTTCGTTTCTGCTTCCCAAGCCATGCGGGCCCAAGGCCATGGTTTCGTCTTCGTTTTGAATGCCTTCTCCAACTTTTGCGTTGAAATCACCTGTTATCATGATGATATCTCTCTTCGGAATGCCATCAAGGGTTTCCTGCAATTGGCTGTAAAAACATTCCAGATCTTCATCAGAGGCTGCGGAGGTTGGTGCATATTATTTGAATGACTGAGAGGTTAATAGGCCGAGCTTGGAATCTGATGGAGATGATCCTGTCACTGACTGGGTTGTAGCAGAGACCCTATAACTATGGGACAAGTATCTCGGAGGCAAATTTCCCCGTTTACTATGCTTAAATTGACTAATGATGATCTTAGAGAGGGCGCACTATCATGGTCGTAGCAACCCAGAGGACCTAAGAGGCGGTGGATTTTATCGGCTCAAAACATGATTTGTGGCACAGAAATAGTACATCAATGGTCCAAAAAAGCTGATTGTGATTTAGAGTTCAACTTATTTGCTTTGATGATAGCAGAATTTAGTTCTTATATGACACGAAACATTCAGAATTGGTTATTTGAAATTAATTTTCACGTGGAACAAAATACGAATTTCAAATTGTGGATGGCATCGTCTGACAGTGACAGAGGCGGGACGTGGCGTTATTTGCATTTTATGAATATTGTAATCAGATCAGTTGGGAAGGATGCTGGATCGCGACGATCACATCGTGTGAGGTCATGAATAGTCACGATGAATATTCATTTACAATGAATGATTGACAGTTTACGCTTAACTTCCGAATGATGAACTTATAGATGGTGTGACCGGTGACGTAGTGCCCGGCGGTTTGCGTGCGCACCTTCAGGGAACGGTTCTTTAATTCACACTTGATTGATCATTACTCACCATGCTTACGGTGTAATAGTGCAGTAAGTCATGGTATGCATCCCTAAGCACAATGAGAGACCAGGCACTAAATCTGGTTGCCCGGCGGTTTGCGTGCGCACCATAAGGGCATGTGCATTTAAAATTGGCGCTCAGTGATGTGTGTTTTGCTTTCATATAGTATGATGTATGCAGTAGTCATGGACTAGTACCCCTAGCATGTCTTTAGACCAGGCGCTAATCAATATGTAAACACTACTGATGTAAACAACGGTCACCTCATCTATAGTGGGCGCTATATACTGTGAAACAAAATCTCAACAATGGGCAGATAGGGTGTTACGTACGCCTGGTTGTAGCCCAAGACATACTTTGAGATGATTTTACTGGTGATGAAAGCTACACCTTTGCTCCCTCCTTTCTCATTTCCTGAGTAGTATATGGTGTGGTCATCTGTGGAGAAGTGGCCTTTTCCTGACCAGCGTACTTCAGCAATACTTAGGATGTTCACTTTGCATCTGTCCATCTGTCTGGTCAGAAGCTCCAGAGTGCCAGGCTGTGATAGCGTTCTCACATTCCATGTACCAAATCGTATGACTTTTCTTAACTTAAGATCCTTTCCCATAGTCCTTCCTTCGGCTCCATTCGGTGCGTCATCACAGGACAAGGGTCGGGATTGGTTTTGTTGCCCATTACTTTCCCCTCTGGGTCCGGAGGTACCACCTTGGTATGCTAGGCTGGTGGCTGCCCCATTACTAAGTTTCGTCATCATAGGTTATCTATATATAAGGGTCCATGGGCGTGTACTGATGGAAATACATACAACGAGGTGGGCGCCCAGATCCTTCCTCGTGAAGGGTACCCACACCTTAAATGCAACACCTATTCTTACTCTATGATTGGGAGAGGAAGAAGAAAAGAGAGAGGGATAGTAACATCACCAGTTGGCACCCACACTAACACCGTGTGGTGTTGCGCCGTCACCATCAAACTGAGGATCTGTATCCTGTACCTCAGAAAGATATCAGTTAAGTCTCAATCTTTCCAGGGATTAGGCGCCTATAACCTACACATAGGAATAGAACCTCTACCCTAGACAAACCAGAAAGGCGAACTAACTAGCCAGTTAACTTGGCTCACCTATCCTAGCCAACTGGGATGCGAAAGGAAGTACATAAGCTAGAGAAGGTAGTAGAAAGGGTGAAAGGTGAAATAAGAGAAAGAGTAAGAGTAGAGTAGGAGCACCCAAATGGGGAAAAAATACCCACTTGGGAAAAATCCAACACTCATGGATGCTCCAACACCCATGGGTGCTGAAAAAAGGTAATTTTCGGCTCCTCGGCACTGAGATAATGCCTACCTTTAATTCAATACAATGGTTAAAATCACTTAAATATTATTCACCGGGAGAGAGTCTACTTTTTCTAATGTATAAAGATAACATTATCTTATAATCTCATCAATATTGATTAACTTGGGTGCAAAATCAATTTCTCGACGTGCAACCAAATCGCTTGACAGGCTTTACAAATTTCGCACACCCCATACGTCATGTATGTTTACTTTGAAAGACGCATGCGCAAGATTTCAGCATTTACGAGAGAGAAATTAGTGTCTGAAAAGTGGATTTAAATTACTATTTTTATCAGATGTAAGTGTAATGGTGTTGTAATCAATAAATTCAAACAAATTTTATTATTCTTAGTCATGTCATTGTGGATGAGTAAGAATGATTTTTGAAGATGCTAGGAGTCGCAGAAATTGTACTTTGTAGATTTTGGGCTCGTCAAAGCTTAAATACCGAAGTCACATCATAGTAACATTCTGTGACCCAGATCAGTCCTGAGTTACATGTTACTTCGACTAGCTCTTGTCCCGGCTCATTGGCTAATTTATTCATTGGCTAATTTATTCATTGGCTAATTTATTCATCGGCTAATTTATTCATTGGCTCATGAAGCCCAAAGGATACTTTATTATCCTGTAATAGCAAAGGCATTCATCCCTAACCTTTTTTTAAAAACGAAAAAATATAGTCAAATGTAGAAAGGACTGATGGACAAATGGGACAACATGGAACATCGTCAACCGTGAACCACTCGTTAACTTCAACCCAGGTTAGATAACGTTGATCGGTTCATTTAGGGTACCATTTTGACCTTGAACCCTGATCTTAATCCTCAAGACACCCTATCCGGTCGGGTACGTACTGTACTACTCGCACTATACTATCGAAAAAAGGAGGGCGAGTGCACCTTTTTTAATAAACAATGCGAAATCGCTATTATATGTACCAGCATAAAAAAACAAAAATCCTGCTTTAAAATGCTAATTAGATTAAAACCAAATCTAAGGCCGCACATATCTGCACAGCGTTGCAAACCAGCTAGTTGAAAGAAATATCTCCAATAGCCTTTTGGTGCTTTCATGAATCGTGCTATCATGATAAAGGTGTCGGATATACTCACGGAAATGTAGGGTATTATAGTCCTAACGAACCTTTGAGAATCCCTCGCCACAAATCAAATACACTATTCGATGGCCACGTCTAACACTGTATTTCGCGTAGCAGTATCTTTGTTTGCCGCCCTCAATATCCCGTCCTCAATATCCCGTCTGCCTCCATCTCTGGTACTACTACTTTGAAACCAACTCTAGCGCCCTCGTAGCATAAAGAACACTTACGAGGCAGGTAGATAATTATTTGCTGTCTACCGAAGATAGCAAAATGTATGCTTTGATAGAGACATCGGTTACAATAGGAAAAATAACTATATAATTCACATTTGAAGAAAAATATGGAATTTGTTTAATCGTTGGAACATTTCGAATTATCCTGGTATCTTTCAATTCATTATGATGTGTTTGAATTTGATGTGACGGATGGGTGATTTATCGTCACCACCAAACCTCTGTACATTGCGGTGTTATTTGATTGTTTGGTGATGTTTAATGTAAACTGCTCACAAAAAGTATCGAAACACTTAGAAATGATCCAATATATAACGGCTCGAAAGGGTATGCATTAATCGAAGCAAATAACCAAGTGTATAATTTTGTTCTGCGTATTTTGACACCTCGATCGATGAGATACGATGTTGCGGAGCGGAGTTATTGTCATTTTAATGATCGTGGGTCCAGTTTCAAAAGTGACAATCATCCTATAGAAAGAGGTTTGCATTACTGTTTAGAATGATCAGTTTCTTGCTTTTCAATAGGAATGAGTGTCACTTTTGAAACTGGACCCACGACCATTGAAATGACAATAACTCCGCTCCGCTACATCGTATCTCATCGATCAAGGTGTCAAAATACGCAGAACAAAATTATACACTTGGTTATTTGCTTCGATTAATGCATACCCTTTCGAGCCGTTATATATTGGATCATTTCTAACTGTTTCGATACTTTTTGTGAGCAGTATATATAATTGTTATTCATATAATACAACACTAGCGGGCATCCGCGCTTCGCGCGGAACCCGCTAGAAGATAACGGGGAGGTTAGTAAACAAAGCGTAAGAAAATTTGGTACAATATCAAGAACATGCCCTTTACATAATCCAGACGGGCCCTCAATAATCTGAATATCGCAGGTGCATTTGATAATCCAGGTATGTGTGATGTGCCTTAATCCAGGTAGGCCTATACCCTTTGTGTTTTTAATATCCAGGTACCCAGGTACCTCAGGATGTAGGCCTCCCATGTGACCTGAAATGCAGGTACCCCATAGGCCTAATCCCTACTCTCTAAATGTAAAAGAGTGGTTTTCCACTTTTTCAAGGAGTTAAACGCAGGACAATACGTTTTTGAGTGGAAAACACTCTAAAAGGCGTGAAAGGGGATTTTATATGACAATGTTCCACCTTATTGAGTGGACATTCTCCACTCTAAAACGGGTTGACCTGTGTTTCACTCCCTTCACTCCTTTTCGAGTGAATTTCCACTCTTTCCACTCGTTTTGTATTTAGAGAGTACCCCTACTCCAGTTACCACAGGTGCCCTTAATATTGCATCGGGTATCACATGATCTAGGTATTGTATGTGCCGTTATAATACCCTTGTGCCCTTACTTGATCATATTCAAGTAAATTAAACGCGGGTGCCGAAGATAGCGGGCAGTTAGTCATATCAAAATAGACAGAGGTGAGTAATTTCAAAGCGTTATAAATGTTTATATAAATATCAAGAACATGTCCTTAAATAATGCAGGTACCTAAGGTGCCCTTAATATAATGTAAGTGACATGGTGCCCTTAATACACCATGAGAGTAGGCCCAATGTGCTCTTAAATATTACTTAGACCTAATCCAAGTACTCCACGTTTAGACCCAACCCCTCACAGGTGGCCTTAATAACCCAGATACCGCACGTGCCGGCGTTATATCCATACCAATGTGCCTGTACTATTATCCAATTTATAATGGAAAGCGCAGGTATAGGTGCCGAAGCTATAATAGTGGGCGGTTAGTCATATCAAAACGTAGGATGAGGGTATTGTAAAACAGCAAGAGTATGTCGTTGATACTCCATGTACCCTGTGCCCTTAATACTGACATTGGTGCCACAGTGCCCTTAATCCATATATACTGTATGCCCTTAAGAAATCCAAGTACGCCATTTATAAAACATGGTGACCTTGATTATTCAGGTACCCCCATGTACTTTAACCAAGATACTCCATATGTCCTTAAGTGATCCAATATAGGACCTCCCTGGACTATTTGGGTATATCTTGAATCGAATATTAAGGGCATCCGTGATAACCTTTTATGCGGTTATTAGGGCCTATACGTGGATTAATAAGAATACTTTAGAATATTAAGAGTATCTGGATTGTCTTAATATAAGTATAGGCCACATCTGGGTGGGTACCCTATGTGACCTTAGGTAGACCTACCCCATGTGCAGTGGCGGCACTACAGTTTAAGTCCCTACGCATTTTGTACCCCAAATAAAAATAAAAAGTTCAATTTTAATGTCAAAATTCAAAGTTGTATTAGCTTTAAATTGGTCCAAAATGTCTGATTTAGAATAAATTTATCTAATTTCAGGAATGTTTACAATAAAAGCCAAAAGGCTTGAATTTTCCACCCAAGTGTTTTGTCTTGCCCCCCTCCAAATTGTTTTATTGTCCCCCACTCCACTCCCGTTTTCCCCTTATGTTGATGGGGGTGCCGCCGTAGGCATGCGTTCTGAGCGTTTAGTGGGTTCTAGTTATAGTCGGTTATTTAGTTTTATCAAATTCATATTTATGGTCAGCGGAGTCTATCTTTCAAGATCACTTGTACCATTCCATGATTGTATTTGAGGACTTTGTGTGCCAACCCCGTTTTTTCGGGCCAATTTACATTAAATACATTAGTCCCTCAATAGGCATGTAGGGCTTAAACGTATGTAATCCCTTTGTCATGTTTGTTGTGTTCTAAATAAGGCCTGACCATAATATACCGCACGCTCCGTTTACCAAGATGCATTATGTGCCCTTACTATATCCAGATTATCAAGTAAGGGAAGTGCGCTTGCATGGTGGCTTTAAGGCCTATTAGGGTATGATGGTGGCAATACCGCACGTTCCGTTTATCCAGATACCCCATGTGGCCTTACTGTATCCATATTATCAAGTAAGTAAAGGGAAGTGCGGGGAGGAGGGGGGCTTAGGCCTATAGGGTATGATGAGACAATCCCGTAATTTCCGTGCTATATAAGCCTCACGGCGTATAAGCCGCAGCACCTTATTATTAAATTCATAAAGTAAGATTCAGACCTCATCATAGTAGAGGCTATAAGCCGCACCGCACCGCTGTATAAGTCGCGCGAAGACAATTAAATGGGTGTGAGGGGGGGGGGGGTGCCGACCTTGATCCACCAGCCCAAAGCTTCATGACCCGCCATGCCTTGCGCGGCGGTATCGGCCAAATTTACACATAACTAATTTTAGGTGATAACTGCTCAATTAATCATTATGTATATAACATGTTTAAGTCAAAACATTCATTTATCATCCATATTTATAATACCGGAAGCATGGTTGAGTGCATCAAATGGAGTTACCTGCATAGGTGACTCCTCCTATCAAATGGGGTTACCTGTATGGGTAACTCCTTCATCAAATGTGGTGACTTGCAAGGGTGACTTCATCAAATGGGGTTTCGACAACTGCATGAGTAATTCCATCAAATGTATTTTCCTTCAGCCACTTCATGTCACTTTAATTAATACATGTTATCCTGGATACGGTTTGCACCTTGCTCTCCATTTCTTTATTAAAATAAAGGTCTTATATAATATGTACCTTGGCTTTATTTTTTGTTTGTGTCTTGCTTCCGTTATCTTGTATGTACAGTATGCACAGCGGAGCAATTACACGGACTTCCTGCTTTCATCCTGCCCCGTAAACAAAGTACAACGCCACAAACGCGTACACAATTTGTCTGCGTCATTACGTGTGCGCCGTATTGCGTGCGCCATGTTAAACGCGACGCGCAGCAACAACATACGGTTGGCATGGTACTGCCAGTTTCTTTATCGGTATCAAACGTCGCGTTCGCCTATAACCAATGTGAAAGTGTCACTTTAAGATCTGTGTAAGAGTTTGTTGTTTACATTTAGAAAATTTCGTGAAATATTGTTATTTGTCGGACGTATAATCCCGTATAAATGCTTGTTACTCATGCGATCTTTAAGAATGACAAACGGCCGCACATACAGAAATGTAGCTATATCCCTAATGAAAATATTTTGGGTGAAGACCATATGTCATCACTCACTCCGAAAACCACAATTTTTGCCCGAACAGTAGCTACCCGAGTAAAAGAAATTCAACATTTCGGATTATCATCTGTGATCCTTTCTGCGCATGTCTGAAAACGGGAAAATACTGGCATTGAACTATCTAATTAGCTCGTGTATTAGAGGCGCAATTACCACGCTTTTTCAGTTCAAGAGGGACGCGAGTGTAAAATTATTATTGAACTATCTAATAAAGCGAAGGACCGAAAATTAGTATATAGATATAACAACAGACACTGACTGACATGGAGGTCACCTCGCACTGTAAAGGCTAATTGCATAAAACTGGGCAAGACTCGGACCTACTGGAATTGTTTTCAAAATGAGCAACTGAGGGAAAAAAACCTCAAGTCCACACATTTCTACGTGGATCCGCTGTACATACTGAACGATATGCCACAAGTGAGATCGAGAACTGTACGTACACATGGTGAGCTCATAAACGCCCGTCAGAAGTCAACTGACTGATGGATGGAGTGGGAGATTGAGTATAATGTTCTAACTAGGGTAGCAGTCACATTATCAATTAAGATAATATAAATTATAAAGAAGATGATGTTGACTGGTACCGATTGGTATGGTGTCCATGTTATAAATGAGTAATTGTCGGGTTTGATACATTAGCCTCTTTACAGCCAATCTTAATTAATCTCTCTAAATGTAGAAAGAGTGGAAATTCACTCGAAAAGGAGTGAAGGGAGTGAAACACAGGACAACCCGTTTTACAGTGGAAAATTTCCACTCTAAAATCTAAAATGAGTGTGAATGTTAATTTTTCACTCTCAATAGAGTGGAACATTGTCATATAAAATCCTCTTTCACTCCTTTTAGAGTGTTTTTCCACTCAAAAACGTGTTGTCCTGCGTATAACTTCTTCAAAGAGTGGAAAACCACTCTTTTACATTTAGAGAGACGCACCACATCATACCTGCGACGACGGTCGAACCCAAGCCGTTTACTATACACAACCGTACAAGTGGCTTCTAGTTTACAATCATTGTAAGAACATTTTGTCGACCAGCCTGAATAATAAAACCCGATCCCAAGAATCTGTTAACAAAGATAACATATTTTACAGCAAAGCAAAGACAATTTCATATCAAACCACGTAGCCAAATACAGAGAGCTATTTATAACTGCACATGTTGCCATGTTGCATGTTAGTCCCCGTAACACCCATGATGTTTCTACTTTAACATACAAATGATACGCACTATTATTAGGTGGCTATCTGCCAACATAAATCAACAGATCAACCCATCTCAATGGTAAAAGTGCCATTATTACGACTCGTCGTGATTTCTACATGCCTAATGATTGTGAGTTCAATCGAGACGAGGGGCAGTATCACACAAAGGCTAGTAAGAAACCAACCACCTGCAATATCAAATGAAGGTGCGATATTATTTACCGTAAACAACGTTTGATACCTTGACGGAATAAAGCGTATAATAAAACATCCCGGCCGGGATAACGCCATGCCTTATTGCTTGACCATAACTCAGTTAAAGTTGATGTTTTTAAGCAAAACATTGTGTCCGTCCACAGTAACGCCGCAAGTTCAGCCAGTATATATTACTACGGGTCACTATGTCAGTGACCCGTCCGCCCAAATCAATCCCTCCAGGGGTGTTTGGACTTACAATAAAGTATGTAATAACTTACTGAAAATAGCGTGGTCAAAATAATGTAAAACATTTGCCTGAAGGTATGTCTGGCGCCACCACACAACTTATCTTGCACATTTGGTTGGTTCTAGGTGGTGTTTATTTAAGGTATAGTTGTTTACTCGATAGTATTTTAGCTAATGAGGAGTGGTTAGCCACCGAGGATCGCACGGGGGACTAATCCAAACAGCTATTAATGTCATAAGACAATGCCATGTTGTTATACGCCATTATTCAGACATCATGTACGAATACACAAGTTAAAGAAAAGAGTTATTGACCATGAAATATCTCCAGCTTTATGATTTTGTTGTTATTCAATTAGAGAGTCACCACCGTAGCCCTAAAGGAAAATTGCAGCTTGTAAGTAATTGACTGCGATAAGTCTGTTTAAATCGTCTTTGTTTCGGATTTAATATTATAAACGTCAACTTAATAAAATACAAGACTTCTCGCTTATAATAATGTGATATAATAGAAACACCGGAAATTATTAGCAGACCAAGGTCTATTGGTCAACATGTCTCGGCAAAAGAATGTTGGCTTTGCTTGTAACATGTTTAAAGGTAGATGTTCTGATTGCTGGCCCGATTTTCAACTTGATGTTTTCTATTTTACATGAAAGGTCATCCTTAAAATTGTCACATTCCTAAGTTTGAGTTGCATAACTCCAATGGTTCTAATTTTAGAAGCACAAGAATTTTGCCCATTGAGTAGTACGCAAACTGGCTGGCATGCAGTTAACCACCTTTGGCAGTAATTCACCACATTTTAGCCTATAATTTCGAAATGGAACAATTCTGGCCCTTAAGATTTTAGAGACATAATGAGAAAAATATGGGGATTCTTCAGATATCAAAATATCATGATGTGAAGAAAAAAATCATAGCCAAAAAAAGGTGATCGGAACATATATATACCTTTTAAAGTCTGTGTATTTTTGTATGTATATTGGTCTTGAACATTGTATTGCTTATAGGTGCTATCTTCAAGAGTCAGTAGATAAGTGTACTTAATAAACACTTTAACACGTTTATTTTTGTGTTTTACGTGTAAAGGTATAGGAGGCATTGCATCCCGTTTGCATAAACACTACAATACGTTTATAGATGTATTTGTTGTATAATTATTAACACCCCGAGATGTTTCTTATTGCTGATATAAACATGTTGGTGTGTTAATAAATATTACACAATTACCTCTATAAACGTGTTGTAGTGTTTATGCAAACGTTTATCGTATGCAATGCCTCCTATATACCTTTACACGTAAAACACAAAAAGTGTTTATTAGGTGTTATCAGAATTATAAACGCTTCTTTTTACAGTGTAGTACTTGTCGTCTTTTGTTCATTTGCCGGTTACCAATTCGCAACAGGTTTCCTAAAGGTATCCAACTTCACATACATAGAATATATAGGTATTATTTACATTTTATGTAAGACCGTGGTCAGCTTTGCATGTTGTCTTCAGTAGACAGCAAAAGGCAATACAAATGAATAATAAGAGTCCCAGTAGCGTAACTTTAATTTAGGCATGAGGGGGGGGGGGGGGGGGGGGGGGCTGTGATCATGGGAGCATAACCGACAATTTTTTGTTTATATGCACTAGACATGCTAGAAGTTGTCATTTCCTTTTGTGGCATCAAGGGGGAGGGGAGCTTTCTGGTAGAGGGGAGAAATGCCTGTCCCCTCTAGTTACGCCCTGAATCGTTAAACATGTGATAACATATTTTACAATCCAACTCATTAGCTTCTTTTGAAATATTCTTGTTTAACTGTTTCCTTTACCGAAATACGGTAGTTTGACAAATAAGTTCGCTTTACAAATATAATAAATAATAAGTTTGCCTCAATACAAACACATTTTGTCTAATATTTAAAAAGCATGACTTTTTAAAGTCTAACAGTTTTGTCTTATTAAAGATTGCTTTACAAACATATGTTGTCCAAACATTCACTTTAACCAAATATACATGTATTGTGACTAAGTTGCCTCACAAACATAATATAAAGCTTGCCTTTCAAATATTATTATTTTGTAAGTTTAGTGCCATACAAAATTCTTATTCTCAACTCAATTTGAGGCAAACATTGCATAATCCCCGGGGTATAGGCTTAAACATAAATAAGCCAGTTACGAAAAAATGAACAAAGCTGAATTTCCAACATTACGCGATCTTAGTATGCTCAATAAACACAGATATGAATTGTCCCACAATTGAACGCTTGAGGGCTAATGTTTCCGCTTTCTGAGTTTTAATACTTGCTAATTAGTTTTTAGAAAAAAACAATCAATTTTCTGGTAATTTTATTCCATGTTCACTCATATGAAATACTTAATTAGAGCTTATAGTTGTATTAATTCAGTATGTACGATGTTATCATAGTTAAACATAATCCGGGATATATGCCCCACAAAACAAGTATAATCAGACCTAAAATAGGATTATGTATTTCATTTTTATATGCATTATTTATACTGGTATAGCATGGGCATAAGCAAGATGAAGAAGCCTACATATTTTCTACAGTCTTACTGTACAGAAGTTCTATAATTTCTATCACATTCCCTATATCAACCAAAGGTGTCAATATACGGTATCTTAAACGAGGATGGGCTTATCACCGATTGAATTCTAACGGCAATATATTTGCTATACATTCAATATCTTCGTAAAAATGTCACAAAGACCTTTTTTCTTTTTTTTTGCCTAGACTTATATATTAGTATAAGCGCCCTCTTCTTGAAGAAAGATAAATAACGAATCGAACTCATGAACCTATATTTATATACCTAAATTTGCTATTTGCTATCTACTGAAGATAGCGATAGTATATTCAATGCAGTGGCGTAACTAAAGGATCTTCACATTTTGGCCTGATCAGTCAGGGAGCCATAACTGACTCTTTTTGTTAGAGCTTGTCATTTCTTTTGAGGGCATCAGGGGCGAGCCTTATGCCAGGGTAAATTCCCCCTGCCCCTCCCCCACCTCTACGCCCCTGACCTTTCGATACAGTATTAATATAAGGATGCATTTTGAGGTGTGCATGTTTAACATTTTGAGGTGTGCATGTTCAATGCATAATAATATTAATAACTCCACAGACTTTATACAAAATGGCTCAATTATAACACCTGGTGTGTATTTATAGATGTGAGATTTTTCTTAAAGAAACTAAGCCACAACTATACAATATGAAATATTGATTTGATCAAATTAGCTCGCTTCAATTGCCACAATAATAGATCTCTGTATGTCTATGAACATTTCATTTGCACATGAAAAATCTAAACCTTTACATAAATGCCCACATAAATGAATGTCAATTGTGTATAGAAATGTCTATTTGTCCAGCAATACCTCACGTAACCAGTGTTTTGTTATGTAGGTGTAGGGGGCCTTACGCTGAATGCACAATCTCTTGTTGTCACTCTTCTTTTATTTATGTTAAATTTTCAATCCATTTCGATCAAAGTCACACCCCGGTCAACCATTTCATTTCCAAACAGACCTAATCACGAAGCATTTTCACTCTAATTGCCAAAACATTGACTACAAAAAGTCCTAATTTAGACAACCCTTGGGTGACCTTATCTTTTTTCAGCGTACCCTTACAAGCGTCAAATTAGTAATTATTTACGCAAACTTAAATTATAAGCGGCTTGTGCTATTGTCCATAAGCGGAAACCCCTAACTAATACAATAGTACCAGTTGAAATGCTATTGTTCAGTTTAACAGCAAGTGCCAACACCATACCAAAATTTCACACAATTTTTTTGTTGGTCCTGAGGGCATTTTCAAGCAAAACGCAAACGAATAATTGGACCTAAAGCCAATGATATATAATAATAAATCGTTTTTCGACACCCGGAGGCTACAATTTATGCTTTCTTCTCGCACGCCTACCAGTTCCTTATGATACTGCAGAAGAAAGGCCTAAGCCAAATACAATTTGTCAACGGTTAAGTCTAGTCTTTCCTAAACACACGGTCAAAAACAGATTGTCAATATTTATTATTATCGGTTTGCTACACAACAGATGCTGTTTATTTGTGGTAAAACGTTGAAGTCAAACATATAATTAAAAGTTTACGGTATAGAAAATATCAATTTAGATATCGAATTGGTTTACGAAACTAAACGAGGATAAGTGCTACAGACTTTTGGTCTTTGAACGATTAACATTCATAACGCGCCGTTTTTCAAATGTTCAAGCTAAACTTTACAATTTAAAATTGCCACAATATGGGTGGATGATGATCATGATGGTCATGATGGTCATGATGGTCATTGTCATTGTCATTGTCATTGTCATGTATTTCATTTCGTTGTTTTGCGTTGGATTTTAATATATAGGCCTACATGTATAAGTTCTTGTGTCAAAAAATCATCACGAATGGTACTAATTTTTTGAAGAAGACAAATCAATTGTGCTGATGAAAAACAAATGATACATTTATTATATGAAATATCGTAAAGGACGAACAAGACTACGTTTGATTTTTTCATGTCAGGGGTTGACAAGAAAGACGTACAGTAACTCACCCCTTGGTAATTTTAAGTATATAATTATAAGTTTCGTTAGTTTTGGCGTGTATTTGAAACCTAAAACAAATAATTTTAGGTATTGAACCTGCATGCGTAGGCCTTATATTTACTTTTCGGACGGATATGGTAGTTTTAATATTTTAACATTTTTTATATTTTTTAAAGTATAAACATGTGCAATTGATCGACACCTATAGATGTTTTGATCCTTTCGTGTGCATGCATGCGTTTGAAACATTTTAATTGTATTTCATTGAGACCTGAAAACGCCCCTCCAGAGTAAAATGAGATTCTTATCTATAAGATATATGTTTGATATCATGTGTTTCATATACGCTTGAAACCTTATCGGCCGAGTGCACCAAACTGGCGTAACATACGAGCGATGTAAGCTACCTCGCTAGTACTTATGCCCTAACTACAGCGTAAATTACTAGCGATGCAATTTTGAGAGCAAAACTGGAGAATCAGAACGGATAACGAGGTAAATATCCAAATAAATTAACATCGTCCCACTTCAAAAAAAGTTGTCGCATGCGTCAAATGTGTCAAACACGGGTTCGATCCCCGTGTATTCCTTATTATTCTTTGAATTTTTTATTTTTTTTAAACTTGATGGTGGATTAATATAACATCATTTTCATGTCAATTGTCTATAAATTATAAAGGTCCATGTCTTTATATTTTATTCATTATACTATTTATATCATTTATCTCTTGATTGCTTTATTTAACTTCTATAATTATGTATACAATTGCTTGATTAATAATTGAATCCAAGCACATATTTTGATTAGAAGTCACCTATATCCTCGACCTCAACATAACTATGTCAGCGTACCTCTTGCAAACATGTTAGCATCGATAGTTGCACCAGCATAACATTATGCTCCAACTTATACTCTTGACATGCTTGAGTTGGACAGGGATAAGATTTAGCATAAATTAATCGTTTGTTACTATAACAGCCTATACCTTTACTCCGGATTTGCGCTCTCAAAATTATGACTTACCGCTCACTTATTAGCGAGGTAGCGCTATTTTTCAGCTACTCGCCATTGATGCACTCTGCCGATATCTGGTTGAACTCTAAAATGTATGCGTGTAAAAGTCATCTAAACATTATTGTCTTTACCAAGTATTAATTTAGCTGCCGAATAACTAGATAATGTGAAAGAATATTTAAATTGTATTAAATAACAGCAGGGTCGTGCGTCTAAACCATTAATAGACTTTTGGAGGCATTACTTTATTTGTATTATCGTTATTTAAAGTCTAAATTAGGAGACGCGTTGCCATGGTTCTACCAGCGGTATAAGACTTGTTATTTGAGGTGTCAACACACAAGCGTTGTCTTTTGTCGAATATTTGGTTTTGTTGTTTCACTGTCTGTGTTCCTTATATCATGTTTATAATAATGATAAAATAATAATGAAAACCTATTTGAACATGAATAAAGATACCAAAATCAGCCCGATTATATACGTGTCATTAGTATATTAATAGCATTGGTAATTAATTATTTTTCTCACGCATGATAAATCATTATTTTACATACAATTGAAATCCGAATATAACTAACATGGTGTATATATAGACCATAATGAAATGCTATCAGCAGTAGATAACAGTGCAACGCGATGCCCAGATTATTAGTAGTTTCTCACAGGTTATGTTGTTCTTGACAAAAAAATTATTTAACGTAAGCAATAAATCTTCTTATTACGAAGTGAATGACACATTGAGGTTTGACATCCAGAATGTGTACAGATGAATTGGGCTGTGGGATTAATAACTCTAATTCTAATGGGGACTGATTTTGAGTATTATTGTCCGGACCTATAAAATCTTTGTATGGCAAGGATTAGTTTAGGTATCAATATCTCAAAATCACCAAGGGGTGAGTTCTTATAAACCCTCAACATGCTTAAATCAAGTGTATAGGCCTATTCGTTCTTACGATATTTCATATGATAAAAAGTATCATTTATGGGTCCATATCCAAACTCTCAGTGCTTTTAAATCGTTTTTCTAGCGATTTAAAAGCGCTTTTCCAACGGTATTTCGTTCTATTGTTAAAAGCATCGGAAAAAGATCGGTGATTAACTAGAAACCTCTCTACTTATCTGGCGTTAACAATAGAACTATTGTAGTACTCTTGATGGCCCAATTAGTGAAGCAGACACATGAAATTAAGCGCGAGGAAGATTGTGTTATTAAGCTGACCAGTGTTCACCCGACCCCTGTTGTGACGTAGAGAGCGACCCATTTGCCAGATTGTACACCTATCGGGTTTCTAGTACAAGTCCCGGGGGGGGGGGGCACTGACATTTGAAAAGGGTATAGTTAGGTGCCGCGCTGAAGACCCCCTTTTTCACCCTCTGCTGCTAGTTCTTATGACCCCCCCTTTTGAGCCTGCATCAGTTCTTAAGACCCCATTTTCATTGAAAATTCAAAAATCGCGAGATTTTGCGTTCCAAAGCACCAATTTTGTGTTCCAAAGCCCCAATTTTTCGAAAATGTTGCGTTCTTAAACCAAAATAAATCGAAAATTGAACTATAGGCCAGTTCTCAAGACCTATTTTTTGGGGGAAAAAATCAGTTCCTAAGACCCTATTTTTCGTCATAAAATCCACTCAGTTCAGTTCTTTAGCCCCCTTTTTGAGACCCTGGGCGGCACACCCCTACCCCAAAAAAAGTTGAGTGCCCCCCCCCCCCCCCCGGGGTACAAGTGCCAGGTTTTATCATGGCAGGTGATAGAGGCTAATCGCGACACTCCTCAAACCCCGACTCAAACAATATGTTTGTAGCCGCCTATTCATTGCTAGGCTTATTGTAATCCACTCGTTAACGTCATAAGAATAATCCTCCTTGAAGTGGCCTTTAAAGACTATTGTTCAGCCGTGGATGATTTTAGAGTAAGTAGGGAGGTGTCAATGACACCTCCCTGGTACAAGCATGGATAATGTTATCATTGAATACTAAACAATATGGGAGCCATTAAACATACAACGTGTTATTGTTTTCGGGTATAGGCATAATGTGAGTAATCAAGTAGCATTATGAATCTTACTCCCCTAAATAGTGTCATTTTTCTGCGTTTTTAGACTATTTAAGAATGTTGCATACACTCTGAACGTGACCTAATCAATAATAAATAAATAATAAATATGAAGAAATTAAGTAATTAATGTAAATAAATAATATATAGATTAATAATTATATCAATAAAATAGTATATTAAGGCCTATTTATAATTAATTGATTGATAAATATTAAATAAACATCAACAATTAAGAAAGTAAATACAAAATAAATAAATAACGTTAAAATTATGTCAATATAAATGAAAACCCCGAACGGACGTATAATGAGAGAACAATAATAAATATTATATTTCGGCATACTTAAAACCCTAACCGACCTCTACCCAGACTCGACCGCTCTAAGCATAGAGCACAAGGAATATAAACCGCCACAAAGATTCGAACGTACGGCCTGCTGATTGAGAGTCCTAATCTTTACCAACTGAGCTATTTCAATTATCCTGAAATCCTCAGCGCTTTATACCCAAATATAGTTCTCATTCAACTATTCCCTAAATACACACGGGTTTTTCAACACGGTGTTGTTGTCTATAAAATGAGTCTATGATTTATTAGATTTAACGAATAACAAATCCCGTACTTTGTGAACCGATTCTTAAAGGGGCGTGTACATCTCAAGTGTTTGTCCTGGACAAAAATCACATGACTCGCTTCGCTCCCAAGTCCTCGCGTGCCCGGCAAAAAGCCCATGATGCAATACTAAGTCGTAAAAGTGTGCACATAAATCGACAAAATGCTGTACAAACGAAATATAATATATCTAGAATTGTTTCAAAAAGTAGTGTTATTCGTTACATTTAAATCAGAATTACTTTCTTTAACAGTAAATAATCAACTTTTGAGCGAAAAACTATCTTAAAACTACAAAGATTAAGAAATATAAAGCATTTTAAACATTTAATTTAGAGAAGAGTGGTATGTTGAACCATATTACTTTTGTTTGTTATTGCGTTCACATAGCGCATAGTTGGCTCAGCGGTAGAGCATTGGACTAGTAAACCGGAGGTCGTGGGTTCGAATCCTATAACGTCTTGAAATTTTATTTTAATTGTTTATATACATTTTTTTTAAATTAGTTTTCGATATTGTTTATCATTTCGTATAATTATTCATTATTGTTCAATTATAGTTTATTTTGGAATGTGGAATTATTTACGATTTCATTTTAATTTTCCACCGACTGTTTAGTGTGCATGGCATCATGAAATGTGAATGAACCGCGGTATACCATCGAACTGTCCTAGTCCTATGCAACAGGCCAATACAATAGAAACTCGTTGTGTGTTATTATCGATTGAGCTAAACTTGTAAAGTAAATGCCAGCCGTTATGTAATACAAATCAATGTGCCTGTATTATTATTATTGAAATAATGTTGCGGTGGTGTAGGAAATAGGAAAATCGATTCAAGGACATGAGCCGACTGGCTTCTTATTTACATAACAATTGGCCTTTGCAGATCATGTTCATAGACTAGCTAGGGGCCATTCAATGTAAGCCTAGGAGTAGTAAACACAATTATATTTACAGGACATTCTTTATCGCAGTGAAATTGCAAAAGAAGAAAAAATCATTCAACATTCAATAAATATAGCGAACGATAAGCAATCCTGTCAATTTATAAAAACAAACAGTGTAATAACAAAACAGAAAAGAAAACCATCCCCATCCGCAGGATTCGAACCACTGACCTCATGATTGTGAAGCCGGCGCTTTGACGTTTGAGCTAATGAAGGCTATACATAAACGTTTTGAAGAAAAACATTACATAGGGTTCAAAATACAAATATCTCTTAAATCGGAGGCTAAAATCGAAAGGACAAAAGTCGGAAACAATATCCTCTCTAAACTAATGACTTGGATTATATATTGTATAAACATAGGTATTATATTGTATAATACTTCCAAACACGATGGTCAATATATTACGCCCCCTCCGTCATCACCCATCCATTGTACAAATATGTTACATGACCTATCGCCAAAATGTTTTCAGCATTGATTTCAATGGAATGAAGGGGGAAATGGGCTACTTTCACAATATCTTGGCAATACTGCGCCAAACAATAGATGAATAGAGCGATGGAGCGGTAGCTTAATTCATATTTCTAGACGACCAGATACATTGATCGGCGGTGAACGTAAACATTTTATGATCGGATTTAAAAAGCTTATAAATAGTATTTCTTAAAGAATATAACACAACCTTCCTCGCGCTTTGATGTGTCTGCTTCACTAATTGAGTCATCCAGAGTACTACAATAGTTCTATTGTTAACGCCAGATAAGTAGAGAGGTTTCTAGTTAATCACCGATCTTTTTCCGATGCTTTTAACAATAGAACGAAATACCGTTGGAAAAGCGCTTTTAAATCGCTAGAAAAACGATTTAAAAGCACTGAGAGTTTGGATATAATCTTCTTCAGCACAATTGATCTATCTTCTTCAAAAAAATTAGCATATGGGGAGATTAGACAGCTGTCTCACAATCGAAGCTCGGGTGCTCCTCAAGTTAAGGTGTATAATTATATGCATGTAGGCCTATGTCTTTTATTTCAGCTTCTTGACAAGAAGAGGCTGATGCGGAATTATAAATACTAATTATTCGCGTTTGAGTATGAGAATTCGAGAATTATATATAGGCCCTGTAGCTATGGCTATGTACATTCTGTCCCTCCGCCCCAATTTTAAATACAAGATCCCAAGTTTTAAAGTCAGGCTTGTTACCAGCATACACATGATGCTTTGCTTTGTAGTGTGTTTGGTGTACTGGGGGAAATTATATTTGCAAACAATTTTACAAGCAATCCTTTTTTCCAAGCAAATGTTTTGATTAAAGTCACCTATATCCTCGACCTCGACATAACTATGTCAGCGTACACCTTGCAAACATATTAGCATCGATAGTTGCACAAGCATTACATTAAGCTCCAACTTATATACTCTTGAGTTAGACAGGAATAAGATTTAGCATAAATTAATCGTTTGTTAATAGCCTATAGCTTTAATTTACTCCGGTTTTGGGCTCTCAAAATTATTACTTACCGCACACTTAATAGCGAGGTAGCGCTATTTTTCAGCTACTCGCCATTGGTGCACTCGGCCGATATCTGGTTGAACTCTAAAATGTATGCGTGTAAAAGTCATCTAAACATTATTGTCTATACCAAGTATTAATTTAGCTGCCGAATAACTAGATAATGTGAAAGAATATTTGAATTGTATTAAATAACAGCAGGGTGCGTCTATAGACTTTTGGAGGCATTACTTTATTTGTATTATCGTTATTTAAAGTCTAAATTAGGAGACGCGTTGCCATGGTTCTACCAGCGGTATAAGACTTGTTATTTGAGGTGTCAACACACAAGCGTTGTCTTTTGTCGAATATTTGGTTTTGTTGTTTCACTGTCTGTGTTCCTTATATCATGTTTATAATAATGATAAAATAATAATGAAAACCTATTTGAACATGAATAAAGATACCAAAATCAGCCCGATTATATACGTGTCATTAGTATATTAATAGCTTTGGTAATTAATTATTTTTCTCACGCATGATAAATCATTATTTTACAGACAATTGAAATCCGAATATAACTAACATGGTGTATATATAGACCATAATGAAATGCTATCAGCAGTAGATAACAGTGCAACGCGATGCACAGATTATATTAGTGTTTTCTCACAGATTATGGAATTCTTGACAAGAATTTTATTTAACGTGTGTCAATCGCACATGTTTATACTTTTAAAAGCATCATGTTAAAATATTAAAAACTACCATATTCTGAGTATCCGTCCGTATAGCAATTATAAGCACGCAGGTTTTATACCTAAAAGTATTTAGGTTTCAAATACACGCCAAAACTAACGAAACCGATAATGCCTATTTCTTAACGCAATTTGTTGTGTTAGTTTATGTATATAGAACGTAATGAAATGCTATCAGCAGATAACAGTGCAATCAACGCGATGCATATATAATTATATGATTAGTGTTTTCACACAGGTTATGGAATTCTTGGCAAGAGTTTTATTTAACGTAAGCAATAAATCTTCTTTATTACGCATTAAAATTTGACACATCGTGGGTTGACATCCAGAATGTGTACAGATGAATTGGGCTGTGTTTCTTCACAGATTATGGAATTCTTGACAAGAATTTTATTTAACGTGTGTCAATTCCACATGTTTATACTTTTAAAGACACAATGTTAAAATATTAAAAACTACCATATTCCAAGTATCCGTCCGTATACACTGTAAAAAGAAGCGTTTATATTTCTGATAACACTTAATAAACACTTCAACACGTTTATTTTTATGTTTTACGTGTAAAGGTATAGGAGGCATTGCATACGATAAACGTTTGCATAAACACTACAACACGTTTATAGAGGTATTTGTTGTATAATTATTAACACCCCAACATGTTTCTTATTGCTGATCTAAACATGTTGGTGTGTTAATAAATATTACAAAATTACCTCTATAAACGTGTTGTAGTGTTTATGCAAACGTTTATCGTATGCAATGCCTCCTATACCTTTACACATAAAACACAAAAATAAACGTGTTGAAGTGTTTATTAAGTAAATAATATATAGACTCGGACAAATTGGCGAGAATTAAATTAACAAAGACCTTAAAAATACACAGCCTCGAACGTGTTATCAGAAATATAAATGCTTCTTTTTACAGTGTAGTAATTATAAGCACGCAGGTTTTTATACCTAAAAGTATTTAGGTTTCAAATACACGCCAAAACTAACGAAACCGATGCCGTAACTCATAATTTCTTAACTCATTTTGTTGTGTTAGTTTATGTATATAGACCGTAATGAAATGCTATCAGCAGTAGATAACAATGCAACGCGATGCATAGATTATTAGTGTTTTCTCACAGGTAATGGAATTCTTGACAAGAATTTTATTTAACGTAAGCAATAAATCTTCTTTATTACGAAGTGAATGACACATCGAGGGTTGAAATGTGTACAGATGAATTGGGCTGTGGGATTTAACTCTAATGGGGACTGTTTTTGAGTATTATTGTCCGGACCTTAAAATCTTTGTATGGCAAGGATTTGTTTAGGTATCAATATCTCAAATTACCAAGGGGTGAGTTCTTATTAACCCTCAACATGCATACATCAAGTGTATAGGCTCTGTTCTTTCTTTACGATATTTCATATAATAATAAAAATTCCTTTAAAAAGGAAAAGAGGCGGTCATATAAATTTAAAGAAACAGACAGCAGAGTGTGATATAGGTAACGAAAAGAGTGGTTATGTCATAAGTTTTATTTATCAATATAACATGAATGGAAATCACTAACTAATGTTGATAATACTATAAAAAGTCAGGACAATGTTGACTAGTAAAAACTTCAAAGGCTTTTGGAATCAAGTATGTTACATCATATCTTAGAGCTGGTTTATCACGTTGGCATTTTACCACAGATAAACTGGTCATAACCTGTTACTTGGTGACTGACAGTCTAATGGAGAAATTTTAACTTTGTCAATTCCCCAAGAGAACTGGGTATGGCTAGAAACCCAAAGTGGTAGCTTGCCTTTAAAAGGTACTTTATTTCTTATATTATGCTTAAAGGTATAGTATATTGATCTTATAAGCATATTTTGTTTTTAAAGAAAGTAGACTTTCTTGCAGATTTACATTTCTGATCATAAAGCGTGAATAAAATTATTCTAGACAAGTTTTATGAATCTATATGAGCATCATACTTGAAAATATGTGTTTTTATGGGTTTTAAGGGTTGAAAACAGATTGGTTGCACGAACAGTTGAAATGTTGTCTAACAAATATGATTTTGATTATGATTGTTTCAATCTGTAACTCGGAACGTCAAGTGAAGTGGCTTTGTTAAAGATTGTCTACAACCAATAAATCTGCGTAGTTCTGTATATAAAAATGTTATTGTTTACATCCTTAAGCATTATTTTAACAGTAACAATAAGTTCATATTACAAATGTTCATATAACTAGAGGCTGATGCGGAATTATAAATACTTTATTCGCGTTTGAGTATGAGAATTAGATAATTATATAGGCCCTGTACCTATGGCTATACGTACATTATGTCCCTCCGCCCCAAATTTAAATACATGACCCCCAAGTTTTAAAGTCAGGCTTGTTACCAGCATACACATGTCATGCTTTGTAGTGTGTTTGGTGTACTTGGGGCAAATTATTTTGCAAACAATTTTCCCCATTTTAAACATGAAACCACTGCGAATGATGCTAGAATAGAGTATTATTTAAGTAAATTAAAACGACAGGTGATTTAGCGTTGAAGGTTTAATAATAATTTAATTGACATTACAACCGTGCGAATTATTTGTAGAGTTTTTTTAACGCCGTGCTGAGTAAGGTTGATAACTAAGGGATACAGAACCATTTTTCTTTTAAACAAATTGGTAAAGCACCCATAAGCAATTTGGATAAAATTTAAAAAAAATTGTCTCTGTCCAAATGCGCAAATGATACTTATTATTATACGATTATAAAAACATCGTATGTTAAACACAACGAGACTCGAACCCACTTTTCATTCGGTGGCTTATCCACCGCGCTACACGCACACAGTGCATCCAATTGATCATACGTCAACAGGTTAGTCATAGGGTTTCATGGAGGCTGTCCAAGAGCATTAAACCCTTTTCTCAAATTCTCAAATACGAAAAATTGGTCGGTCAAGCCCGTATAACAAGGTTTTTTGTCGCCTCACTCACCGTTTTAGATTTCAAATAAATATTTCATATAGACATCGACATGATGACCGTCCACCACACATGTAGGCCTGTCATAACAGACTTTATATTTTCAAATAATATGATAATTTGAATATTCGTAAAAACGCTGGATGGATATTATTCAACAGTTGTATCGAATGAGAAATATATAGCATGAGAAGCATATCATTTTATTGTTCATAAATATTTTGTAATGTTGTGTGAAGGCATGTAGAATTTCTAATATGTTATTTGAATTGTCCTTTCAGATTATTTTTTTGTATATTACTGTAAAATTGTTGATTAAGGCCAAGAAGGGGGAAAATCTGCCCAATTTGGTTTCGGTTTTTTTAGTTGTCCGAAATTAAAGAAAAACAAATTGGCCTCGAAAAAGCAAAAATTATTAAAAAAATAAAAAGTGGACCAAAAACGCAATAAAAATGTGTTTATCGTAGGCTGTATGAGGACCCAACACAGGGGAAATGCAACTAATGTACACTGTATGTATCGAACTGTGTGCAAATATATAATATCTATATGCAGCGATGACATACCCACATGACTTTCCACCGAAGGTAGACAGTCCCGGGGTAGACAGTCCCGGAATAGACAGTCCCGGGGTAGATCACCCTGGGTGTACCAACCATGGGTATATACTACAATAGAGAACCCTCACGGAATAAACCGTAATACTGTTTAAAAAACACCTTGGCAACTTCATTGATTATAGAGTATATGTTAAAACACTCAGGGGTTGGTGGTCGGGGAGATAAAAACAATGATGGATCATTTTAAAACAACCCCGGGACTGTCCGGATCATTCTGAAACAACCCCGGGACTGTCCGAATCATTCTTAAACAACCTCGGGACTGTCCACCCCCGGGACTGTCCACCCAGGGACTAAACCTACCCCGGGACTTTCCACCCCCGGGATTTTACGGTCCACCCCCGGGACTGTCCAGGGACTAACCCTAACCCTAACCCTAACCCTAACCCTAACCCTAACCCTAACCCTAACCCTAACCCTAACCCTAACCCTAACCCTAACCCTAACCCCGACCCTAACCCTAACCCTAACCCTAACCCTAACCCTATCCCTAACCCCGACCCTAACCCTAACCCTAACCCTCCAGGGTTGGTTCACCCAGGGTAGACTAACCCGGGTGGAAAGTCATGTGGGTATTTCCATTGCTGCATTATATATAGGCTGTCCCAAAATGATTAGTACCCATCGATGCCCAAAGTTTAATACATTTTTTCATAACTAAAATCAATGAAATAAGATCCGTTGTTTTTTCATCATATTTGTTATACTATACCCTTTCATAAGAATTTTAGATCATAAACATTGGATGTATTTTTATGAAGTTACACTCCATTGAGTAAAATATGGTGATTTCACCTTTTTGGCAAAGTGCAAACAAATGTGTTTTTTAAAAACAGCTTGTTTGAAAGAAACTAATACATTCTCTCAATCTCTTGTCTGCTGATATCTTTGGTTCTTTTCTATTTAAAACTGCTGTTGTATCATTTTGTTGTTCAAACCATTAATTCTTCTTCATTTTGATTCAATTTGAAGAGTAAAAATGGATCGTCACGCATGAGCGACCCCAAGCTTTGTTTCTATAATGAGCTAGTTGCGAGGCTAAACTTGAGGGACATTTAAACAGATTAAAAGACGTAGTCATGGGTCATTAGCAGTGGCTTAGACTTCTTTTTCATATTGTGGATGCAATTTCCTACAAACTTGTTAAAAGTAATATAGTCCCTTAGTGTTTAACCTCACGAAATCCATTCTCCAATGTGAAAATGAAATCTAAGCCACTGGTGATTCACCAAATACCACTTCATTCATTGTCATTTAGAAGTCCCTAACACTTGTCAAATAAAACAATGCATGGGGTAACTCAAGTGTGACAGACTTCTTTTACCCGTTAAATTGAATTAAGGAGAAGAATTATGAATTATTTGAACACCCATAACTAATGACAGTTACAACAGAAAGACACACAAGATTATAATTGAGTAGACAAGAGATTATGAGAATACACAAGTTTCTTTCAAACAAGCTGTAATAGCACACAATTTTTTTAGCAATTTGCCGAAAAGGTGAAATCACCATGTTTTACATAATGGAGTGTATCTTGAGTTTGATAAATCCGATATTCATGATCTAAAATTCTAATGAAAAAGTACAATATGACAAAGATGATGTAATACAACGGACCTTATCCCATTGATTTTGATGATGACAAAAATTATTGAACTTTGGGCATCGATGGGTACTAATCATTTTGGGACAGCCTGTATATTTTTGTCTTTTTTAGACAGCTTTAGGCATTTCCCCTGTGATGGGTCCTCGTACAGCCTACGATAAACACAGGGCTCATCGCGTATAATGGTTATGTGACATACCGAGCGAGTGCGACAGATTTTTTTCTCTTGGCCTTAATCAAGAATTTTACAGTAACATACCACAGAAATTCTGAAAGGACAATGCAATCAACATACTATTAGAAATTACAATAAAATGATATGCTTCTCATGCTATACAATTATTTATCATACGAATACAACTGTTGAATAATATCCAGCATTTTTACGAATATTCAAATTATCTTATTTGAAAATATTAAGTCTGTTATGACTACATATGGTGGACGGTCATCATGTCGTGTCTAATCATGAAATACATTATTTTTTATTTAAAAATAGGACCTACAGTTTTTCAGATATGGATTCATAAGACATTTTGTTTTGTTGGCGTGAGCTTGAAATCTTAAATGATGTGTGAGGCGACGAAAACACCATGTTCTATACGGGCTTGACCGACCAATTTTTTGGAATTTGAGATTCAGTTTTTTTAAGTTTAAAAAAATTGTTTAATGTTCTTGGATAGCCTCCATGAAACCCTATTATTAATCTTTTTGACGTATGATCGATTTGATGCATTGGGTGCGTGTATAGCGCAGTGTAGAAACCACCGAAATGAAAAGGTTCGAATCTCGTTGTGTTTAACATACGATGTTTTTGTATTAAGTATAATTTGCCTATCAAAAGCAGCTTAAATGAATATGAATGCCTTTGGACATTAAAACGTTTTTATTTCTATTTTTATCTGAATTGCCGCATGACAACGTTTTACCAATTTGTTTAAAAGAAAAATGGTTCTGTAGGCCTAATCAAGTTTATGAACCTTACTCAGCTAGCCATTGCAAACTCTCCAAATAATTCACACGGTTGTAATGTCAATTAAATTAACATTAGATGGCTAGACTCTCTATACGCTAAATCACCTGTCGTTTTAATTTACTTAATTAAAACTCAATTCTAGTATCATTCGCAGTGGTTTCATGTTTAAAATGCGGAAAATTGTTTGCAAAATAATTTGCCCCCAGTACACCAAACACACTACAAAGCATGACATGTGTATGCTGGTAACAAGCCTGACTTTAAAACTTGGGATCTTGTATTTAAAATTGGGGGCGGAGGGACAAACATAGCCATAGCTACAGGGCCTATATATAAGGAACAGAAAAACAAATTTTGGCTGTAAAATGCGCCATCGTGCGTGCAATATTCCTTAAGTCGTAACCCAACGAGCCAGAAAGTGTTATTGACTTAATAGGCCAACACTTTAGCAAAATATCTTGGTTTGGTTGCTAACCAAACACAATAGTTACATGCTAGGTGTACAAAGAAAAGAATAACTGAACTTGGAGTGTCAAAAAAGCGGAAAATACGATGAAAAACAACCATTTACCGGTAGCATTCAAATGAAAAGGTAAAAGGTCTTAATATTACACATTCTTTCAATCTTCACAGCGGCGTTTCTCATGCAGACTCGTCCCACCAGGATACTTACCGCACCAACACTTTTTCTCTCCTTATTTCTTTTCTTTGCTTAATGCATTTCTTTCAATTAATTGAACATTGTGATAAAATAAACGAGACAAGGCGCGAAAACACTGGACTAGAGAGTTCTCCGAGGGAGCCACTCACTCTTAAAATGGGTGACGGGAATTTATCGGTAGACCCTTTTTGAAGATGACCCACTTTTCCGATAATCTTTTTTATACCTGACACCCCCCCCCCCCTCCCTCTCACCCCTCTCCCTCACCCTCAACCTCAACCTAAACCTCAACTTTAACTTTAGCCTTCACTTCCCCTCCCTGCTCCTTCCCCTTCCCCTTCCCCTTCCCCTTCCCCTTCCCCTTCCCCCTCCCCGGTAGCGGGGAGAAACCAAAACAACTTACTGCTGGTAGCCTATATTCCGTCACGCAAATACTTTCAAAAGGTTTCAAGGAACACATCGTACAATATAGTATTCAAGGAAGAAGGTCGGGTTAATTTTATTTTATTTTTTAACACAGTGGGTCATTTTGCTTCTCCGATTCAAACAGGCAATTTTTCTTTAACTGTAACTCTACCCCCAGACTTTTTCCGCACGGCGAAAATTGACCCAAAATATCGCCACGACCACCCCCCCCCCCCCCCCCCCCCCCCCCCCGGCACACGGGCATGGGATTTTCCATTACACCACCACCAGGCTGGGTCCATTATTTCATCGAAAAACTTCCACGCTGGGTTAGACAAACAGGCTGGGTGGGTCGTTGTATTTTGCGGTATATGGTAGGGTTACGGTACATTTTCTGTCCACCCCTCCCCCCCTGGATATCAAATGGTCCGTCCCTAATATCACCCCGGGAGACTGACAGCCGAACTATAATACCAATCAAAGTTATTTTCAAACTAATATGTTTTTCTTATTCATAAGTTTCTTTTCTTATCCTGACGAAATCGCCTCAAAGTTGATAATCGACCAGACTCCATGACGACCGACCGTGTGTATTTACTTCAAATCTTACTTAGCCACCCACCCTCAGGATTAAAATACAGCTAGAATAACGACATATTATAATCAACAACTGATTAAGATATATAACTTTGCATTCACCTCAATTTATCAAAGTATGTTTTAAGGTACAATGGTGAAATGGACCTTTTTCTCACCTTTTTTCAACTTTGAACCTGCCATCAGGATCGACTTGTGTCCACGAATGTTATCTTTTAAATACATTAGCTGTTTATGAATGTTTAACAGTTTGCTCTTATTTTATAGGGCGTAAACTAAGCCCATAAACAAATCCAAATTGAATCTTTATATGAAAACCATGACTTACTGAACTTTAAAGCATGTTTTATTTCATATAATTCTTCATATTACATAAGGAAAAATAATTGCTGATTAGTTGTTGGTCGATTTATAGCTTTATACCTTTTGACCTTATCTCAATTGTTTTCAAAAATACCTATCTGTGATCGACATTCGCTAAAGGTATTATTTGTCTCAGGCTAAATGTATATACATTCAATTATCCAATTTAGGCCTACGAGATAACACTATCATGAAATCATTACCAAATGTAAGGCATTAATAGAAAGATATGAATAATGAGGCAAATACAATTACATTGTTATCTACTGAAGATAGCAAGCAAGTAATAAGCTCCATTTGACATGAACAGATGAACACAGGATATCGGTCTGGACAGGCCGATGTGTTGCTCGATTAATTGATTAATTTGATATTCAAAATCATATCAGGAAATAAACGGGGTTGTATATTTTTGTGTGGAGGAGTCAACTTAATCGTTACGAAATGTCTGAAAACAATTTACTAAGTAAATAATGTCTCGACAAAGGCTATATTTGGCGTGTAACTTGCTCCAAGCTGAGTTCACTTGTTTACTACTTTAGTAGTGTATTTTCAACATGAATGTGTCAAGTCATGTGTGATGAAAATAACGGAGACCGATAAAAGAGAATAATCAAAAGGTGCTATGATTTCCCCGCATACCGCCAGCAATTTACGGGAGACGGGAGGTAATGAGCCGCGGCGTACATCGGGCAGTCTAACCCGCGTGGGCAACCATTTTTAGCCACACGTCATAAAAGTGACCATCGTTTGCTTTCCCACCTCGGGACCAATACTACCTATTGAATAAAGTCACGAAGTGCGACTAAATGACGATTGAAGGTATCTTATCTAAACTCGGCTTCCACGAGCCATCGCCGGAAACATTGCCAGTAAAATAATAAACAAGTTGCAAAAGGTGTTTGGTGAAAAGAACAGCGTTGTTCAAGGTACAGTTCCCACTCGTCTTCTGAAGTTGTTTTTCTGCCTAAAATAGCCTGATTTGATTTGATAAAGACATGCTGTATTGTTACAGTTATAGCACATAACACACAATCCGATGATATTGTATCATGATAAACATCTCTTCAGTAATTTTCCCATGGCTAGAAGATTATTAAACATCTTGTCTTTTCTATGGTGAATTTGAACAAAGACGGTAACACCGTTTTTGATTTGAACAAGTTAAGGTTGTCGCGAGGAACGGGCCAAACATTCGATCCTTGAGGAACGCCAAATATAATGTCCCACATGATACCTTCATATTTCGCTTATTACGATGTTATTCTCAAATAACTGTAAAATGTTCTCGCTATTTTTAATTTTCCCTTTCTTTCTTGTAATCACTAATCGTTCTTGCTCTCTACAACCTTTTTTGCAGCTCTTAGGATCCCGATTATGTATGAAATTAGTGGCCAACATTTAAATTATCAATAAACAGCTCTTTAAATGAAAATCTTCTCTAGTATTCGGAAACAATTTATTACCTTGACTTTGTCTAACAATAACGAAGTGCGGGTATGCTACAAAAACCTAGAGCGATGGATTGTAACACGTGTTAGGGTTAGGGTTAGGGCCTAGGAAAAGGTTTAGGGGTACACTCTTGGAAAAAAGGGTGCTTCAGGGGTTCTTGGCTGTCCCGTATATGGAACCCTTTATAGAACCTGTATAGGTTCCAAAAAGAACCTTAAAGGTTCAAAAAGAACAAAAAATGCGTCTTTAGAACCTCTAAAGGTTCTCTACAGAAGTTGTTTGGGTTCTTTAAATTAAAAGAACCTTTAGCCCTGAGGGTTCCATATACGGGACAGCCAAGAACCCCTGAAGCACCCTTTTTTCTTAGAGTGTAAGAGTTAAGGTTAGGGTTTAGAGTTAGAGTTAAGGTTAAGGTTTAAGGTTAGGGTTATAATTATGGGGTCGATCCCTCGCCAGGTTACGGGGAAAATGCGTCCAGGTCCTTGTCACCTTTAACTAAAACTATACCACTAAAAGACCTTGGTCATTCTGTTATTATGCATTTGTCAAAAGAGTGAAATATTGAATATTGCCGAGTTGAATTTTATGTTAGCTTTATTATTATATATATTTCAGAGTTTACACGGAGGAAATAATAAAATAAAATCATATAAGAACGTTATCGTTAAACGAATATTAGGCCTACTTTATAACATATTTTGAATCCAAATATAAAATAATCAAATAGTATAAAGTACACATAATAAATATTACAAGTTGGTATGTTTAAGAACAATTTGGTTGATTTACTGCCAGCGACCCAGCGACAAATATTCTTTAGGAAATTAGGTGATTTCTATTTTTGCTTTTATATGGTAAAACAAGAATTGATATTTCTAACAGGATTTAAAAAGTGCCTATAAATAACACCCAAAGAAAATCTGTTTATTTATCTTCTAAAAAATTATCGAATTTTGATTTATTGCTCGATAAAAGTCAACTAATATCCCCTTCTTGATTAAAAGAGCAACCTAAATTGTAATTATAACAGTATTCAATTGGCGGACAAAATACACACGGTTGCACTGAATGGTTATAGTCGTAATGGTATTTGAATAATTAAGATGCAATTACAAGTGATGATATAGAGGGAGACAGGCGGAATAGATGCTAGAAGACCGACTGATATGTAAGCACATGAACGCGAATAGACTGACAACCATTTGGGAAATCATAAGTAATTACGATATAATCTTTCATTTAACAGTGGCTGTATTAGTCGTTTGTGGAACTGTCACAATCATGTAGCGAGTAGTTATGTGAAGACTAGCTGAATTGGAGCGCAAAAATTACTTGGTTAAAATATTATGACTTGTTGGGTTGAGTTGACGGGTTGGTTACACGGCGGTGCGTTTCATAAACCAAGATCAAAGTTAGCCACCAGTTCCGGCCGGCCGTTATACAACTTTCAAATGTCACTGATCAAATGAAAAAGGCTGAGTTTTCTGTCCAGGATACTTCATCACGTTTTATCAATACCAGTGGGAAAACCGGCTTCCACACAGAAAAACGCTCAGTTGAAAACATATGGTGATCTATATAATTGAGAGGCACAGTTTATACAGGTCTAGGCCTACAACAGTGCTCATCTTCCGTAGATAGTAAAATATTTGCTGAATATTAATTGATTCAATGATTCCCGCCAATCAGTCAATAATCCGATATCTGACAGCAAAATCATATAGAATCGGTCAAATGATATCTTAAAATTATATAGACCAGATAACTAATTGTTGAAATTCTATTATCTGTACTCAATTGATACCAAACAAACAGCTAATCATAGTTATAATATAATTTCAGCCACTTCTTATAGTCAGTTGACCAAAATGTTGGAGCAAGTTGGACGAATATTAGCAATAGCGCCACCTATTGACGGCCGTTTGTAAACTGATGGTCAGTTCATGCACGTTATTGTCGAAGTTGTTTTACTCATCAGTGGCGCAGTTCATGTTTCTTATTAAATTCAGTTCATGTTTCTTATTAAATTCACTGTAAAGAATAAGATAAATATACTATTTACGATCATAAGAACTGGAATCCTAGTAGAATGTATAGATTAACATTGGCCTTTGACTCAACTGAGATAATTCCACAAAATACCATGAAGTGGGAGTGTGGGATGGAGGCAAGTGGGAAGAGGCGGGTGGGAGGGAGGCAGGCAGGTGATGGGTGGATGGTAGGTTTAAAGTGGCTGAGAGAGTGAAGATGGGCGGTCTTATGGGAGGGAGGATGAATTTTGGGAGGTAGGATAATAGGGAAGGAGGAGGGCAACGGGAATGAGGGAGTGATAGGTGTAGGTGCGGGGAGGAATGGAAGGAGGATAGATGGAAAGGAAGAAGGGTGGGTGGAGAAGAGTGAGTTTTTGCAATTCAGATTACGAGCTTCACTACGTTTTGGTAGTCTCGTTTCTTCACAATGCATGCAATGGAAGATATCCATAACATGAGTTACCGGACACTAGGAGCCATGCAGTTTGTAGGTATGTATCGGTATGCATATGTGAGATTCTGGCTACCTATAATGCTCCTATAGAGCAGCTATGGAGCTATATCTAATATAATATATTGCGTTTTATTCAGTAAATAGCATAAGGAGCCATAGCCAGAATCTCACGCGTGCGTATCGGCATACTATAGTTGTTAACATTTTAAAAGCTCACTAAACATGCTAAATGCTTCTAAGAGCATATCAGCTGCCATGGTAAAGTGTCCAGTGAGTGATGGGCCAGTATAGTGATAAGCTTGTCGGGCCAAATCTATCTCCTATGGCACTGTGAAGAGGATCCGAGTCCTAACTAATGAACAATTATCCATTTAAAACTTGAAAGTTAAAACAAATAAAGAATCAACAAGCAAGATGTTATTTTCAGAATGTGAGCAGACCTCAAGGCGTTGGATTAAGAATTGCTAACCAACCATGCTTGAAATGATTAGCACTTGCTATTCTCATTACCAGACAACATATATAAAATAACACTATGATTACCAGGAATATGGATATAAAATATGAAAGCGATAAAAGTTAACCGACCCTTGGGTCCGTTTTGCTAAAGGACAAAAACATAGCAAATTAAGAGCCAAGACAATGTAACAAAACGACCTTCTTGTAGATTATATTAATTACTAAACCTATAAGTCGATGTTTCGATATATAGACGCCATGACATGCCAAACCAAACATTGATGAGATCGGCTTCTTTTCAAGTACATCATATTGATATCTTAAAAGGCTGAACAACGGATAAAAGAACCACAAAATCGGATTAGTCTCGAGTTAATAAATACAGAAAAGGACAGAATAAAAGAAATTGATATGATATCTAGCATCCGTCATGTTGTATTGTTAAATGATTACTCTCTAAGGACATGTGTATTGATTCAATGCTCACCATCAGAAGTATAAACGTGATTGGTTTTATATCGACAACTTAATAGTACTTTGCCTCGTGGGTTATTATAGATCTGGGCATAGACGGTAAAATGATCTGGGTTATAGAATACTTTAGAATAGAAATGGGATAGGCTTGTGTGGGTTTTATTGTCATTTTCTCAAGGATAACAAGTATTTTCTATTTTGTTAATATGTTATAATTGGATTTAACATGTGTATAAATTCGATGATTTTCCTCATCTTTGATGCAGATATTTCGATGATCTTTGGAGAAGATATTTTCACAAAATAGTTCACAGAACCATATATGTCACAACTCACGAAATAAATTTGCCTCTCCAGTCTGACCCTTTAGGGCAAAGTTTCGATGGTCATTTAAGTTATAATAACAACAAACAAACAACTAAATAAATAAACGCACACCCAAACAAACAAACCCATCAAAACCCGAACGAACAAACTATAACAAACTATTATATGGTTGTATATATAATTATTATCCCGAGATACATAATACAACAGTATGAAAGCATGGGCTGATAAATAGAAAGAAAGTGACCTTTGAGCCTAACAAGTGCAAGACCATGATATTTATCCAGGAAGAGAACCCCATCCAAACTTGAACTCTACTTTTGTGACTGCAAACTACCATCTGCACAAACTAGAAATCCTGGTAGTGTTACCATTGATAACAAGCTGACTTGGTCAAAACACATTTCGGCTATCTCAACCAAAGCTGGCCAGAAGCTCGGCGGCGCTCTTCGCAACGGGTTGCAAATATGAATATAGGCAGATCCACCGTGTATAAATCATAAGTCCGCAGCATAAGGGAGTATGCTTCATATAGGATGGGCAAGCGCTTCACCTACATCCAAAGGAAGACCCTCAAAATTATTGGAGCTCATGAAGCTACTGGTCTTTCACAACTCGGCGTCACCATCGCCTACTTCACAGGCGACAGCAGCAGCTCCAGCCACGGTCTTGTACAAAATGCACACCAACCACTGTCCACAAGATTTAGCAGCATTGCTCCCCACACCAACGTTCAACGTCGTGCTCAAGTGTTGCAATGCAATGCCAGCTCATGCGCTTTCATTGCCGACTGCCAGAACTTACAGAAGCTTCATCCATACAGCTGTTCCACTGTGGAACAGTCTTCCAGACAATGTTATTATAGGAAGGACACCAATTATCTGTTAAGTGTCGTGTGAAACTGTAAACAGACACCTTCTCTCCAACTCTTCAGAGTTTGTGTAGGCTCTCTCGACCTCCAGATATTTATTTGTTCTCTTATTTAATTTCTTTGTTGCAACAGGGCTATAGTGCATTTTTTTCAAAAATGAGTTTGATATAGAAATGTATAGGGCACAATCATATGTTTCAAGGAAACAAAGTCATTTTTTCAAAAATACCTACATCTCATGATTGTATACAGCCATTGAAGTTGTTTTGTTGCAAAAGGGCTTGTATCCATAATTAATTCTGGATACAAGCCCTTTTGCAACAAAACAACAACTTCAATGGCTGTATAGGCCTATACAATGAGATGTAGGTCTTTTTGAGAAAAAAATGACTTTGTTTCTTTGAAACATATGATTGTGCCCTACACATTTCTATATCAAACTCATTTTTGAAAAATGATCAAAATAAATGATTTGTTTTGTGTGGTATTTTCTCTTATGTACAAACAGATGGAGTTTTGTTTCAAAAGGGCTTACATCCAAATTTTCAAAAAAATTAAACATGTTTTTAAAAATATTAAAAACTAGCACATTTGAAATGTATTCCAATTTAAGTTAGTATGTGGTGTACCTCTTTCATAATCCATTCAGTTTTTCAATTGCTCAACTTGAATGGGCCTAATTAGAAACAGTTTTTTGACTTTTTCTCAAAAAGAACCAAAGTGGATGTAGGCCCTTTTGCAAAATCCCTCTTCATTTGTTGATGTTGTTCTCTATGCGTTTGGGCTTTTGTCTTGTTCCTGTGTCACGCCACTTTCATTGGCTTTTTAACCCTGCCCATTTATGTTTATACTTGTATTATGAATATTTTCTGAGTTGCAATGAACCAATTGATTTGGCCCATCAGAGCTCTTAGTAGAGAGTTATCAATTTGATTTGGAATCACTCAGTTCAATAACTTTCTTTTGGGCTATTGTTCACATTGCTCTTTATGTATACCAAAAAAATAAAAATATGGTTAATTGTTGTTTATTTTTCAAATCTTAACATTGTTCAGTGATGTAACGTTTTGCAACATACAGGCAGGTACTATACCAACGCCTTCTTACAATCAGCAAAACAATTTCCTTCCTTAAGAGCATTTCAACTAATTAGCAAAAAAAGTCATCAAAACATCTATTCAATTTTGTTAATAAGCGTAAGGAGACTCGTGATCCTTCCGTCTGCCCTTTAAGTCAAAGAGGTTACTGACCGTCTACGACCAATCCTTTGTTTATTGCTATATTAAGAAACAATTGTAATGCATAATTAGTCAATTTTTGGAAGCTTTTTTTAATCAGTTTATAATTAATGAGCAGGTAGTGCCTTACTCATGCATTAATATGATGCATGAAAACCCCGTCTGCTTTTATAAGATAAATACAATGATACATTGATTAATAAATAATAGGCCGGCTATAGAAGTTGCTATGGGTAACTGCCAGTCACTTCTTTAATTTGATTATCTATTATATTAAATATCTATTTGATTCACCTGATGAGCCTTTGGGCGAAACAGACTGTTGTGAAATAAATATGGAGTAAATTTATTTGTATTCTTCTTCCCCGTATATTATTGCTCTCCGAAAGGATTGAGCACTCTACGTGACGAAAGAAGACATGCAACTCTCCTTGTATTTGATTTTGTATATGAATTGTCTAATTCATAAATCTGCACTAGGTATCCTCAGCAGTATACTCATTTATTACAACTCATAAATATTCATGAACTAATCATGCCAATTCATTGGCCAATTCCTATCACAAGTACTATTTCCCTAGGGAAATAGTTTTGACTATTTCCAACCTCATCCCCAGAGTCACAGTGAGGTGTAATAAAACAAATACTACATGGTATGATCGGGGCAATAGGGCACACTATTTTCACTCGGTACTGGCTACGGGCCTATCACCACTCACCCTTCAGGTTCGGGGTGATAGGCCCGTAGCTCGTACCTCGGGGAAAACAGTTTGCTCTATTTCCCCTCTACCATGTAGTATTTGTACAATATCCTTTGACTCTTAGCTCCTCTTCATCAGAGTTGCAGAGTTTCTACCACATAGGAGCAACTGAAGATTAGACATGTTGGATGTACTGGAGATGTCTGAACCGTCTGTCTGCGAACTGGTGTGTGACGATGCAAGGATTTATATAAGTGGGGCTATACACCAATGATTCAACTTGATGTGACTGTGGCCAGGTATCCTCAGACAATAGCGATGGATTGAAGTAGTTTAAAGGATACCCGAGAAGAAGAAGAACAGAGATGAGAATCTGACACGAATTCAATTTGACAGTCCCGCAGACTCACAATTATTGGATGTGCACAATATAGGGATCAGTAAAATCAATCTTTTAATTTTTGAAATGTTGGGAAACTTCAAAATGTTCTTAGAATTATTGACATTTAAGGTGTTTTACGACATCTAAAAATGAAAATGGCAGAAATCTGCATTAATCTTTTGTTTTGAAGATTTGTTTTTAAAATGTTATGAAGTCACTAGATACCTTTAACAAACTTTGTCTGGACCACTCTCCCCATGCTCACACAGAACCTAAACTCGACCGAAGAAAATGTAATTAGGTTTAACATTAAATCTATACACGTCAAAATGTGACATACTGATGCATTCGGGCGGAATAAACTAGTCTGCTCTAAACTGACTGACCCGGTTTGATTAAAACTTATTCGAGTTGTCAAAAATATAACAAAAGACATATCATTCGTTTGCAGTGCTGTTTTCTTTTCTCTTTGTATGTTAACATTAGCTGAATGTTCAAAAGATTCCTCCATTTTAATGTGCCTGAATACGCAAGAAAAGGCCAACCGCGCATTGCACTATGTTGTGATATTCATAGCCTTGAATGTCATTTACCCGGGGGCACACCCATATATTGGGGGTGACATATGTGAAATCACACCATGTAGGTTGCCACGCAAATATATTTTCAGGAATGGTTTGAAAACATCACCCAAAGACGCCTATGATACTTTTGGAAAATGTTGCAAACATTGTCACTCAAGCACTCCCGTGCAAATATGTCATCCAAGACCACCATTTGAGGCAATTTGGCACACCATAGGCGACACATGCGGGGGGTGGGGGGGGGGGGGGGGGGGGGGGGGGGGGGGGGGGTCGAGAGGGTCCCGACCCCACCCCCTCAAGTTGCGGGCAAGTCTCCCATAAACATGTGTATCAAATATGTCCGCCACCCCCTATACATCATCTGCCCCCCCCCCCCCCCCCCCTCCCCTAAATTATAATGTCTCCGGCCGCCGCCACTGGTTTCTACCAACATTTTTGTAGCATTCTCTGTCATCAAATGCCTGCCCCAGTGTTTTGAAGTGACAGCCCGTTCTGGTTACACCATGAGCTGTATCCATTTTCATAATTAAGTGCCTCCCCCGGGTCGATTAACTTCTTGTCATCGGGCTGTCTCTCTTTTCATCTTGTCACTGATACGATTTAAACAATAAATTTATTTTATTCATTATTATTTTATTAGTTATATAATCTGACTCCCCTACTTGGCGCCTTCTGAATATAAGTCTTTAACATTTTTAAATCAGCCCGGTCGATAAATTATGATTTATGTATCAGGCCTGTAATATGTGTATTATAATGAATAAGACAGTCATCATGATCAAGACGAGGAGATGATGCATATAGAGATAACGACTCATATTTATAAACACTGGTAAAAGTTTATGATAGAGATTTAACTTTAGATTATGTTTAAATCCCTAAAAAAAATTAGGCCTTTTCGCGATAGATCAAAAGTCACTTGTCAGTTAATCTGTTTTGACTTATTTGATTTATGGCGGGAAGCTTTCATAAATTGTCTTCTATTCATCATTAATGTCGTCTTCCATTCCACCGTTTAAACCATGGTGACTGTCCTCCTCCACATCCAATTCTATTCTCAAGTGAGTAGGCCTATCTATCATAAACTGTGACTGTTTATATTAAAACAATGTCCCGATAACTTGCTATCTTCTGAAGACAGCATTTTGCGAATATTCATTAGAAGCAGACAGGTTGTCTCACGCTTTATAACACGTTGGAAGTCTAAATTCACTAGGCTATATACGCACATTAAAATCAACATTTTGGCTCACTTTAAAAATCTAGAACAATTTTAAAATGGCATTTGCACCAGATTAATTTGGCTATATTGCTATTATACTCTCTAAATGTAAAACGAGTGGACATTCACTAGAAAAGGAGTGACGGGAGTGAAACGCAGGACAACCCGTTTTAGAGTGGAAAATGTCCACTCTAAAATGAGTGTGAAAGTTAATTTTTCACTCACAATAGAGTGGAACATTGTCATATAAAATCCCCTTTCACTCCTTTTAGAGTGTTTTTCCACTCAAAAACGTGTTGTCCTGCGATTAATTCCTTGAAAGAGTGGAACCACTCTTTTACATTTAGAGAGTAAGTGTAAGGCCTAGAATATAACAAGTGTTGGAGGGAATCTCTCTCCCTAGATTACCACTATTTAGGCCTAGACCGCGAACCACTGAAAATTGATTTACATTTTCTTGATTAAAATGTGTGATATGTTCATAGTTCTAACACAAATCTGCGTCTATCGTCGGCATTTCAACTAAAGACTGAAAGGAAGATAACTTATATCCGCGGCGGCTCCAGTTCTATTGGCGACTTTCCTAATATTTCACACCCGCTCAAAACCGTAATCATTGTTTTGCATTGATCGCAAAAGTGGCTGTTTATTTTCTTCATTCCCGATTTGTACATCTCTTTACATCACGGAACAAAACCCGAGTCTGGTGTAGATTACAAGCTGTAATTATGAATTGGCATCAGATGGGGCATTTAAATCCGTAATCGAAAATTGGATAAATACTGAAAAGGGATCAATTACAGACTATCAATAATACGATTCCTCTAATTCAAATTGTATTCGATTTACTGGACCCAAAAGACTGTGAAAGGGACGCTATACGCTCTGTGAACATATCCGACAGGTTAAGTCTAAGCAGTTTGTTCCGTTTGTCCTCATCAAAGATTATCTTTAATTTTTAATGACAGCGTTTAGAAAATAGCCTTTAAAATGAGTTAAGACACGGTCTTCTATTGACTTGAGCCAGTCATCAAGAGCCCCAAGACGCCACATCGTATTCAAAAGTAGTCATCCAAGACATTCTATAACCAGATCAGCTTGGATGTAAAAGACTAGTAAAGTACAGTGCCTCCTATTAACGATTATCCCGTTTAATAACATAAACGGGATGACAATAATGCTGTCTCATCAAACAATGATTGCTGAAATTGGATTGGATTATGATCCCCGCCTATAATCATTTTTGTGTCTTTTACAGTCTGGTTGCGCTTTTCAAATAGCATTTAAACTCATATCATGTTTCTATCATTACGCCCATCAAGTATTTAATCATGGATGCTTTACTTCTAAAGATATTGCTAATTTGGTACAAAATTGTCCACTCAAATGCTCCACAAGATTACGTCACTTTGATGTCTAGCTAGACCATGCATCAAACTAATTCTGAGACATAACTTATTTTGGCGCACATGCATGGGAACATCTGCTGTCAAGCAGCAGATGGGTCCACATCAAAGTAGGTTTCTTGAGCAACACCAGCATGCTTCACTTCAATCACATGACCTGTGGTTTATATATCACCAGTGTCTATCCCTGGTATTGGTTCCCATTGACATAACGTCCATAACGTTGCAATGAAACTCGTCTTGTAATTTTGTTAAACGAGGGCCTTTAAAAAGATCCTGATGCAAGTAGTACAAGTGACGTTACTTCAATTCAGTCCCGTGTCTTGCTTTTCAAAAAAAAACTTTATTTGTCGAATAACACAAATGTCAGTTTTAGTTGGGATTCAACTTCTATTTAATTTTGTAGCTATATCTGTATCAAGTGAAAGTCAAACAACCTGCGGCTGCTAATTATTATATTTAGCACACGTTATGTAGTGGTTAGTCTGTGGGAAAGCCATTGTGGATAGCAGTACCGCTATGCATGCCGGGCTGCACAAAACATTTTCTTTGGGTCCACACCTGAAGAGAAAACCGTGTTCAAAATGGAAATATGATAATGAAATGCGATCATGGTTTAAAAGAATAGGTCCACTTCCACCAGTTGAACTGGTCCTGTTTAGGGAGCACATCAAAACTCGACCGCCCGGCAACCGCCGGTTCCGTGGGGTTCCGTGCGGTTGCAGCCGGTTTCTATTGTTCTAAACAATGATATGCGGTCCAACCGGGCTGAACCGGCGGTTGCCGCGCGGTCGAGTTTTGATGTGCTCCCTTACCCTGTGTGAACTAGCTTACACCTGCTCATATGGTGTCAGATAAAATATAGAGTTATGATGGAGAAATTTCAACCTTGAAATATTCCAAAAGAAAAGATCTGGCTACTGGCTGGAATTAGAGTGGGCCTAAGAGTTTAGTAGAAAACTGATTCATATAATTTTAAAAGATGGAATATAAGAATTTAAATAATTGTTGTCATCAGAGCGCAAGTAAAGTACTAAATAGCGGTAGTGGCGTAGTTTAGACGGAAAATAATGCCTATGACAGGCACTGAAACTTGCGCCCCTGTCCAACCTAAATAGCTCACAACTTAGCTAACGCCACTGACACTAAAGTAATGATGTCTGAAGGCTACCTAATACTTAGGGCATTGCCCTCTTTTCATTTGTTACTAATTCAAACATTTAGAAGCAAAATCAAAGGAAGAGAAATCATTTTAATCGATTATTAAAAACGTGACTTCTTAGCACTTTATCTTCTTTATTTTAGAAACTATGAAATGGGTTCTTTTCATAGACATGATAGAGATAATCATTGTGTCTTTCAGAGATAAACGGTGTACAAATAAAACGAACATATTCTTATTTTTAGTTTCCATAATATTACGAAATGATATCGATAAGGCAAATACAGACGACGATGACGGTGGAAAAGGTGAATGATCTATGAGCAGTCTAGAGGGTTTGAAGGTTTCATCAAATTCACAGATCATAATGGATGGCTATAGCGAGGGATCGATTCTGAGGCCCGTCATCGCCCCCCCCCCCCCCTTTTCTTTTTTTTTTTTAAGGTAAAAATTGCGTTTTTCTTAGTTTAAAATATCAATGATAGTAAAACTACTCATAAAACATTGACTACAGTGTTTTTTGGACTGCGAAATTTTGTGTCCGTGCGAAAAATGTTGACGCGCGAATTTTTTTGACTTCTACCCCCCCCCCCCCCCCCCCCACACTTACGTGAAATTCACGAGGTGACTGACTTGGAACAAATTTGGAGCAACCTTTTACGAAAATTTTAGGTGAAAACGCCCCCCCCCCCCCCCCCCACCCCCCCTTGGGCAAAAGTGTCTTACGGGGATGATTCTGATCACGAAATTTCCTAAAATGAGTGAATCAAGTCAAATGGATGTTGAAAGTCACGGGTTTATTTTGCAAATATTTGGCGATGGGGAAAGATTCTGTTTTACGGGCTTCAAAATCTTAAATTCTAAAGGAAGAAAGAGAAAATAAATCCTAAAAGAAGAAAAAGATAAAACACGATTTGAAGTTCTTCGAACGAGATGTTGGAATCTGCTTTCTCAAACAATTACCTGTTGGTAAAATAACACATTTTTTAGGGTCTTGAGGTTATGATCCAGTATCAGAATTCGTAATCAAATGAAGAATAAGACGGTCTTGTCTCATTCTGCAATTAACTAATAACATAGATTGTTAACATGGTACAGTGAGTGAAGTAGGTCTAATGTTAAACCTATAAGAACTAAGTTCAGCTGTTCATTTGCTGTTTGTAGCCTACTCGTATCTCCTTTCATATGTCTTGGACGTCTTTCAGACAGGGACGTAACGAGTGGGATACGGGCATCTGGCACCCCTGATGCCCCCTCCACGCAAAAAATGAAATTGAAAAGCATGTATATAACCAAAATTAGTCGGTTATGCTATGCCCCCTCCCCCTGATCGCAAGCCTCCCTCCCACCCCCCCCCCCCCCCCTCCAAAAATGGAGACCGTGGCGTCCCACTGCATGCTCTCAGACAGTGTTTTACACGGCAAACTTTTAATGATATTCAAAAGACGTTGTCACAAAGATCAAGTAACAAATATATCTCAAACCTTTACTTTGTCAATTCAGTGCACTGACCGACTTCCACAAACGAACAAATTTGACAAGCGTGCTTAGTCGCTGCAATTGTCACTCTAGCGACGTGATGAGAACACATAAAACCAAAGGTGTTAACTATTTCTCTTTAATACTCATATATCTTTGGCGCGACTTGGCAGGTTTTAAGCGATTCGGTTTTCTCGAGAAAAACATATAGATTAATGAAAGAACCTTTGTAGGTGTCAAAGTTGATAAAAATTTCAGTTTTCACACTTGTGCGTTTGGCAAAAGGTGCTAATGTGAAACAAATGTATATTATGTGTTGAAGTACCTTGATTAATTGTACTTTTATCTATACGTGTATAAATGCCTAAAGTGTCGAGGCATTAATTGCCTTTGGTGTATATCCTAGAATTATCAAATTCAAACCATTCTCTATGAAATGTCACAGGTTAGTCTAGGCGATAGCCCATAATATCATTACTTATTAAAAAGTGGCCATATTAAAATTGGTGTTAACACTTTCCACGCGGATATTATTTTTACCATACACAAAACAGATTTTTCAGAAACCTTTCACAATTTTCAAAGTCTATCTCAAGGATTACTGACCCAATACTAGGCATGTTTTTACTTATGTCAATGCATTTCTCATGGTGGTTCTAAATATGGTAATGAAATTCAATAATTTTGACATTTTTTAAACATTTTGTGAAATTTTGTAATGTCGTCTGCAGCCGCCTGCCGCGTGGAAAGTGTTAACACTTCTGCTGCAGATCCCAATGATTTAAAAATAAAAGAGTGTGAAAAGAGGATATTAATATTTTTAGCATTGGGAATTTTACCTTAGGAGCTCTGCATGCTATATGAAGGGAAAAGGGGAGCTTATAAAGTTGAAGTACGGTAGACTGTGTATTTGGAATCCCGTAAATCAATCGACAAAGTGTGAGTCTAAAGCAAGTAAAATCAGTTTGTCGACTCATCGATGCTTGACTTTTATAGTAAGCTCTGAGAGATTGAGCCATCTGCAAGGTGATCATTATCAAGTTATGCACAGAAACTGGATGTTACAAAGTCTATCACCGTGTTGAAGCCAAATAGTTTTCAAGAATAAGGCCAACAAATTAAATACTTTGTCTCAGCAGCCCGCACGCATTGCTTTTCAAATGAAATTTCGCGCGTAGCGCTACGCGCGGCAGCGATTTGTTTAGATTTTTTTTTGTTTTGATTTTTTAGATTTTTGATTTTTTTTTACTCAGTTTCGGCGATACTCGGCAACCTTGTGACTGAGAACACACATTCAAATAACTTTGTGAAGTTAAGAGAACACACGCATACAATGTGCATTGGTCACAGTCTCATTACTTTTATTAAAAAGGCAAAAGCAAAACCATTGACTATATTTTTAGGAAAAAAAGAAGAAGAAAATCGCATAGGACATAGCTCTTTTTTTTAAACAAAAAACAAAAAACAGCACAGCACAGCACAGCACAGCACATAGCTTTTTAGCCAAAGGTTGCTGAGACAAAGTACGGTATTTAATTTTGCTGGCCTAAGATAAATTACATTTAATTGAATATTGTGTGTTTTCAGGCACAAATGAACAATGCATTGATTAGAAACAGGTGTCCATACGCATCACGATGAGCAAGTTAACAACATGTACAGCATCACTCGTAATACTATCTTCAGAAGATAGCATGCAGCAGCAGCTAGCAGCAGCAGCAGCAGCAGCAGCAGCAGCAGCAGCAGCAGCAGCAGCAGCAGCAGCAGCAGCAGCAGCAGCAGCAGCAGCAGCAGCAGGTTTCAAATATGCCCGCATCTGCACAATACACTAACAATGTTGGCAACGTTATTACTGTTTTATATAGCTGCATCATTATTCTAAGTTATAGTTATGTTTGTACCGTATACGGTATGTCACATTCTTAACAGCTAAGAAAGTTTAAGCAATCTCATTGGTTTCAGAGAAATTGGTGACATTTACGTGTGTATGAACATGAAGCTTGTGTGTTAAATTGAAAGGTCAATACCGGGGGTCAAGTGATCGATGAATATTTTACTTTACTTATATTATTGTTTGGCGTCCGCTCCAAATTGGTTGAGAGATGCCATCCCTCTGCAAGATTCTCCTTCATCAAGTTTATTCATTTCTGTTCGTGCTTTATTGCTCGTTAAAATGCTTCAAGACGTTGAACAAACTGTAACCATAATAACAGTCCTTCCATAGTGCTGTCTTATATCTTATAATACCTTACCTCTATCTTCTGTCGTATCACCATCGGTGCTAACAATTGCCACTTTGGGGTATCTTTATTTTATAAGTGCATCCAGCTTCATTCGCTACTAAACGTAGTCTTTTGTGGGAGATCGTCTTGTCAATGATAGTAGGGTTTTTAAAGTGAATTTGACAATGGGCCAGGTTATCTAAGTCCTGTATGATATTTGTAGATACAGAAGTTTCGACTGTGCTTCCAGAAAGTATCGACATGTATCAGATTTCGTGTATTAATATACATGTATACTTAAAATATTTTAAGAAACCAATCAGCTGTGTGTAAAAGACTAGCACCATCTTAAAAAGAGTTATGGCATACTTTAATCCTTCCAAGTCACGCTCTAGCTATCAAACTATCACCTAAATATAATGTGCATGGTTGTGCATCGTTAGGCAATAGCTTCAAATAGCGCTGTAACACGGGTCATATCCTACGGGATGCTGAAAAATTAATGAAACTACAAAAGCACATTGAGGTCGAGGAAAACCATAAGGACGAGACACTGGCAAGCGATATATATTCTACCCAATGTAAAACAGTTAGTCATTTCCATATACAGATTATTAGTCGGATGAGACATTGATTTTACTATTTTCACACATTTGTAATATCAACATTTTGACTATTTTTCACTACAATTAATTAGTCAAGATGTTGTCTCCAACGACTAAAGGCATGAAAGGCGCATTAATACTCCTGTCGTTGCGTATCGGCGGACGTCGATGGACAGAAGTTGACATTGCTTCAACTCGCGCACCGATATCCATCGACGTCGGTCGATGCGCAACGACGGGAGTATGAACGCACCATATGATCAATTGACTAACTTTTGTGTTTGTATACCTGTGATTAGACTTAAAGGGACATTAAGTGGTGTTGAAAAGTTTAAATGTTTAAAAATTTACTTCAGAATTCAAGATGAACATTAAAAATCGCCATTATTGTTGTTTCTACTAACAAAAACACAGCAAAACTAGATTAAACAATATCATCGCTATTTATTGAAAAACGCCCTCTATGCATATATGGTTCGCGTTATGTATCACGCGTACTGCACAAGGATACTGTCGGACGTAAAATGCTGGTCCCGCGGGATAAGCATTTTTTGAATCGACGATTTCTTGTACAAAGAGAGCTGATTTTTCTTAATCCTTATAGGTGTAAGTTCATACATGTAATACAATTATAAAAATAAACTAATCTCAGTTTTTATCATAATTGAGGGCGCTGCCTCCAACACATCTCTTAGTGTCCCTTTAATATGAAACTGGCTTACAATTTATATGAGCCTGATTTTGGAATAAGCTGAGATATCACCCTTGTTACGGGCATAATTTGTCAATTCAATCACTTTATATTATTGTAAGGCACATTCGATTATCGATTAATTAATTTATATTGATTTTCAATTCATTGCTTGCTCTATCTTATTCATATGAACACTTTTCTACATTCAAGGCGGTTGCTATGGAGCTACCAAGTCAAAATTAAAAAGTTGCCATCTGTCTACGCTATACAATTTGTCTCATATCTACCGATGTTACAGTGAATCCGTTATTTAGCTAACAACTTTAAGAACACACCAAACCGGAACTCTAATTACTAGTTTAATAGAAAAGATTTAAAGCAAAATATTTTTAAATGAATTTCATCAGGCGATGACGAACGATATTCGGACGGCATTTTTATTTTCCAACGTGTCTTTGTAAATGCATTTGTACACGAACAACTAGAATCAAACGCATTCACAAATATACATAGAGAATAAATCTTGTTTTTACTTGGAAATGAGCGATATCACCGAACATCGCAAACGTCCGGAGAGTTGTTTAGGCAGGTGGGTACACGATACAGAATTGATGGTGAACCATTTCTTGTTCTTCTCATGTATTGACCGCCCTCTTGTTATTACTACCGCTCTCAACACTTTCCAAAACAGCGCCTGTCAAGTGAGCTGATTGGAAATAGACTTTATGCGATAGTCTTTAAGACCTAGTTACCATCCCAAAGATAAATCAAGCGAAAGATGAACAAAAATGAAAATCGGCATTTGCATTAGTATCGGGGTCCCGTATGTTTTCGACTTTGATTCATGAATATACAGAGCCAATTATTGTAATACTTAGTACTAATACTGAATGCAGCAATCATTATTATTTTTATTTTGTACTAGTACGTACCATTCAACATTACGGCAGGTGCTTTTGATAAACCAAATGCATGTCAAAAATATGAACTTGCAATAATTTCATAGTTATAGTATATGGGACAATGTAAGGGAGATGATGTCTGTTTGTCGCGTCTTCACTGAAAAAATAAAATATGTCAATAGATACCTTTTTGGGTGTTCAGCTTTGGGTCCTGAGACGCTACCAAAAAGGAGTCAAAGGGACACCTTAAGGGACACCTTTAGAGTGTCTTGTGGACACCTTTTTTAGTAGTACCTCAGGACCCATTTGTTGGCGCCCGAAAGTGGTGTTGGGTCACACTTGAAAGGTTCAGGGACACCTTAAAGGTGCCTGGAGACCTGTAAAAGGTGCCAGGGGACACCTCAAAGGTATCTTTAATGGATCTTAAATGTGTCCACTGACACCTTTAGTGGGTTTCCTGGCACCTTTCAAGGGTCTCTCAACCCCAAAGGAGTCCAAAAGACACTCTAAACAATGCTAAAGGTGGTGTCACTCAGGCACCTTTTTAGGAGCACTTTGGAACCAAAAATTGGAGATCCAAAGAAACCAAGCCAGTTCTAAATAGTCCGTAAGAAGGACGCATTGACAGCAGCATATTTCTCTATAATACTTCATTAATATGATTAATACAACGCGTGTGTATCTGGTTTGTAAACAATCACAAAGTGAGTGACGTCATGAAATAATATTGTTAGAAAAATGGATTTATAAACCTTACAAAATCTACTTTCCGTGGTGTTAATTTTAAAGAAGCCGATACACATTGTGTGTCAAATAGCTCTGAAGTGCATATAGTAGATAGCAAAAAACAATGTTTTCAATGTAGGTCTATCTTCAGTAGATAGCATAATTGAAGAAATATCCTGTTTTGGTTTGAAATAGGCCTACTGTGTTTTAGTTTGCTATCTTCAGTAGATAGCATAATTGAAATACCGTGTAAGTAGCTTAAATATTATATACGACCCCAAAGTCAGGTGCTTCACTCAGGCCATAACACTAAAATTAAACACATCGATCTTGTTCGGGTATCATTAGGATGAAAAGTTCTGGAAGTTTCGAGGTTTAAGGAGAAACCCCGCATCTTTTAATCAAGTTTACTAAGGTGAAGATAAAATGCATTCCGCCCGCCTCATCCGCCACATTAGGACTTCAATCTATTCGAATTGGACAATTTTGTTATGTAGATACTCTCGTTGAAGACATAATACGTCTTTTTATTCGTGCGGCCTAGAGACAGGTGATAGTGATTGATTCGAGTTCGGTTGAATGCTGAAAATCAAATTTGCACTTGACCTTGAAAAGTAATGATTTGATGAAGTCGACAAATAAGATGTGTCCCTATTAAGTAATAGAAAATGTTGACAAAAGAGAAATAATTAGACAATATCGATCGTCTCAATGCGCCGCACGAGGCGACGAGGTTTTATCTATTGGCAACTTACGGGTAAATCACGGCAGCATCACGCTGCGAAAATGTGGACGAATCATGAAAAAACAGGAGCGGTTCAGCGGTTAAAACGTCATATAAGTTGGTTACTTAAATAAATTGAGAAGTTCAAAAAGAAGTTGTAGGCCTGAGTCTGGATATTGTTTTTGTCGCATAGCAATTAGATCTTCTTTTTTCTTCTTCTTTTTTTAATAGTCACTTATATTAGTCAGTTGTTAACCAAGGTCTCTGTCTTAAAAACGCGATATCGGAAAGTCGATTTGTAATTGATGTTTGGTCAGAAACCGGAAAGATGCAAGTTCTCGTCGTTTTGTCCTACAAAAGTCGGAGAAATCGACGCCTAGACCTCCATGCTGACTAAGGAAGATGCTGTGGAGTAGATACAATAGTGCTATAGGAAACCGCGGGAGATGATGTGTTAACATGGTTTTGTCCAGACTTTTGGTTCGATCAACGTGATCAACGTCAAAACAAAGAGCGAGTTTTACATCAAAAGGGATGGCAGAAGATGTCGGTAAAATTAGGAAAGTTGTATCTTTAAAAGGCGCCTTAGACAAAACGATATGTCATTTAAAACGTTTTATTCTTACAATGACTTGGTACAAAACGGACGTGAAAACCACCTGTATATGAGAGTGTGGTTTGCTTTATCCTCAGTCCGTTGGCGACATGGATGATATGGTAATGATACATGAATACTGAGGGGAGTGCTTGAAGAAGAAAAATGAAACGCAAACGCAACTTGTATAGGATTATTTTTGGCAGACCTAATCATACAATCCCGATATGTGTCTATAGCGAAGTAACTTATAACTATAGTATAAAATACCCTCTCGTAACATAATTTATATCTCTTAACATAATTCATATAAACATATAATGTGGCATTTATACGAGGGTTTTTTTAATAAGTTCTTACCTCCTCCCACATAACATCGCTAATATGAATGTCAGCCCCATAGCTTTGAATCATAGCTACAAAAAATAATAAACATATACTTGATATCTGTCAATTTTGTTCTGATGCGAAATGCTGAAATAACCCTCTAAAAGAAAACATATTTTTTCGTGGGTTTTCTCCATGTTGATGGTTAGATTTAAGAGTACGATTTTAATACTAACAATGGAAAAAAACTTGTATAGGCTTGAAAATATTATATTATCACCTCAAATGTATTGCTGCGTTAAGCATACTGGAATACCTACAAATCAGTCAAACTTGCTGTTACAAGCCATACCGCGGTGATGCCTCGTTTATGATCAACCTTTAACATGATAGTCACTTTATGAGTTTTCTTTAGGTGCAACCTTCAGAATAGTAGATCAGGTATAGAGTCAATTGTAGAAAATAAGCTCTTGGAGAGACTGTTAATCCCTCCATTGTTAGTCATGTGTATTGAAGATATCTCAGTTCTTATAAAAAGCAAGGAGAGGGTTAAACTTAATGGTTGTCCTGATCTGGTTCTAGCTCAACAGAGGGCATTTTCCCTCGCAAATCAATCATTGTTATTGTTTATAGTCTGTTAAAGAGATAACTGAAATTTAGTACAGTTATGCTTGACCGATATAGGTACTATGAATTTGTAGCTGAGATTCAAAGCTACAATAATTGTGAAATATTTCATAAGACTGGCTGATATAAAAGCAAATTTATGAGTAGGAGGTAGAACCTACATGTATATTGAATGACCCTCGCATTGTCTTTTAGCAAGTTTAGTATGTTTAGCGGAGACAAATCATCAATTTGCCATAAAATGCAACCAGAAATACTACATACAATATGAAAAACGTGCTTCCAAATTCATTTTAGGTTACAAATGAGTTTTCAATAATATGTAATGTGTTTTGGAATGCACTTTATACATAATTTGTTTCCGCATGAAATATGGTCTATAGCCTACGTGTATCAAACTTAAATATTATAATTATTCCTGTTGGAAAATAACACTCCCTACAATATGACGCCTTTCGCGTGATTTACTATAGCATAATAGTGTTCCATTCTAGTGCGATGATGGGATTTATATTACGTGTATGGTAGACGTTAGCATAACCCAATGACAATATTATCCTTATATTATTACCACAATAGTTCCGTGATTAATACCGCTTAGTTGTAGCTGTTCACTTTAAAACCTGTTTACGTTTCATTTTATTTCGTTTTCATTCGGCGTTTATTCCATTTGAACTATGATCACCTATCCAGGCAGAAATCAAGGAAGTCTAAATAGTAGCCAGCCCACACAAAGTTGCCTTTTCTTATGCTCTAGTTATAGTGTTATTATTTATTATCAATTATTTTGACTTTGTTGTTTGTTATTTAGATGTTTCAGAAGTCAGATGTATTTCAGAAGCAAAGTGTGTATATAGACGGTACACATAATACAACAATGCAGCTCGTCTATTTATAATAGATTGCACTTGTACAGTACAAATTGCACTTGTACAGTACAAATTGCAATCATGATAAGACTAGGCTAGTACTAGCATGACTAGTGGGTTTTACAGGGAACATGCGGAACAGTTTGTGTATTGTTCATTATTATTCACTACGGTGAAAGAAACGATGTACTGTAGATATCATCCATACATGTGTTAATGGCAAATGCTTCGGTAGATAGCATAAAAGGGTATAGGCCACGTATGATAGCACCCATTATACGTGCTGTAATGGCAACTGCTATCCACCGTAGATAGCATCCATATACATGCGTTAATGGCAACCAGGCTGGCTGCTATCTACGGTAGATAGCATCCATGTTATTGGTATGCGTTAATGGCAAACAGGCTGCTATCTACGGTAGATAGCATCCATTTGACTATTTCTACGGTAGCTAGCATCCATACATACGTTAATGGCAAACAGGCTGCTATCTGCGGTAGATAGCATCCATACATGCGTTAATGGCAAACAGGCTGCTATCTACGGTAGATAGCATCCATACATGCGTTAATGGCAACCAGGCTGCTATATCTACGGTAGATAGCATCCATACATGCGTTAATGGCAACCAGGCGCCTGCTGCTATATCTACGGTAGATAGCATCCATGCGTTAATGGCAACCAGGCTGCTATATCTACGGTAGATAGCATCCATACGTTAATGGCAACCAGGCTGGCTGCTATATACGGTAGATAGCATCCATACATGCGTTAATGGCAGCCAGGCTGTTATCTACGGTAGATAGCATTCATGCATGCGTTAATGGCAGCCAGGCTGGCTGCTATCTACGGTAGATAGCATCCATGTATGCGTTAATGGCAAACAGGCTGCTATCTACTGTAGATACACTGTAAAAAGAAACGTGTCTTTGTCTGATAACACTTAATAAACACTTCAACACGTTTATTTTTGTGTTTTACGTGTAAGGGTATAGGAGGCATTGCATACGATAAACGTTTGCATAAACACTACAACACGTTTATAAAAGTATTTGTTGTATAATCATTAACACCCCAACATGTTTCTTATTGCTGATATAAACATATTGGTGTGTTAATAAATATTACACAATTACCTCTATAAACGTGTTGTAGTGTTTATGCAAACGTTTATCGTATGCAATGCCTCCTATACCTTTACACGTAAAACACAAAAATAAACGTGTCGAAGTGTTTAATAAGTGTGATCAGAAATATAAACGCTTTTTTGCAGAGTAGCATCCATATATGCGTTAATGGCAACCAGGCTGCTATCTACGGTAGATAGCATCCATTTGACTATTTCTACGGTATATTTAGCATCCATACATGCGTAATGGCAACCAGGCTGCTATCTACGATATATAGCATCCATTTGACTATTTCTACGGTATATAGCATTCATACATGCGTTAATGGCAGCCAGGCTGTTATCTGCGGTAGATAGCATCCATACATGCGTTAATGGCAACCAGGCTGCTATCTATGGTAGATAGCATCCATTTGTTAATGGCAACCAGGCTGCTATCTACGGTAGATAGCATCGCGTTAATGGCAACCATGCTGCTCTGCGGTAGATAGCATCCATATATGCGTGAATGGATATATCTACCGTATAGTTAGCATCCCTGGTTGTATGTGCCATTATAAAAGGTATACATTATAACATATTGAATTGATTACACAAATAAAAAGTATTCTATAAAACCGAATCAAATATTTCATATCAAATCCGGTAACCCACAATGCCTTATGGGATATGAGTGAACATCTCGGGGAGACCGTTCCAGTTGACATAGCAACACCTTCAAGCCACGTAAATAACATGATCACAACAGTCTGGCACGATACGAACCTAATTAAAATCCAACGTCATCATTAATCATTATGTTTCAAATATTCAAGCTTGTGAAATGCTCAGTTTTCTATTTCAGCGAGCGCGCCTTTTTCATCGCTTTTAGGTTTTCATAATAGTTTATGATAGTGGGGGCATGGTTGCGTGAAAGCTGTTGGCCTCTAAATACTGTACCGTTTCATGCTTGTGAACCTTATACGACGTGTCAGCCCATCATTACACGGAGACAGGCACACATAGGCATCATAATAATATTGATGATAAGCAATAAATAATGAGCATTATTAAAATAAGATGATACGCTCCTAATTGTGGTTTTTATGGACATCTGGAGGGGAATCGGTTCGTCTATAATCTCACAATACACGCAATATTTTAAGGGCCCACAGATAACTTAGTGTACATCCAGACGAGATTAGTTGTCATTTTCACGGCCTCCGACACAGCGAGAAGCATTTCATTATTATGATCTAAATAATAATAGATGCACACACACAAAAAACCTATAATTTTAGACATTGATTTAGCCTATACTCCTTTGGCCATGCCATAACCAGTATATGCAAAATGTTGATAATTCGGAGGTTTTCTAGCTTTTAAAATGATATACAACCTGGCGAGGTGTTTATCGGTTAAATTCCTTATGTTTTATATTGTTATCTGTGCCCTTAATAAAAGGGCCATATCTCAAAATGTCATTTAGAACCTTGTAATTCTCAACTCACGAAGTGTATAAACAATGGTAAAGCGCTCTTTTAAACGGTGCCTTCATTCATTGCATACAATATCAAACAACTGTTACCCATTGGACTCAGTCTGCGGGTATTTTGACCCGGCACCGACAATGGGTTTGAAAGATAGTATAGAACTGAATTAAAGTAAAAGACATTCACCTATTTGAAGATGGCCTTTTCAAAAAGACGCTTTCTTGAATTATTGGTGCACACTTATTAAGAGGAATAGTATGCATTAGTCGTCATTGCTTAATAATGAATGTATCCGATATTGTCTGTACCAATATAATATGTCAGTGCCCGGTGTTTGGTCTAAAATTCCAAGATACCCAGAGCAACATGACAATGGGTGAATCTTTGATTCAACAATGCCTAGCTACACAGTAAAAATAATGGAGTAAACTGAGCGGAGTACACGGGATTTTGACTCGGAAAGAGTAATTTTGTACTCCACGACGAGTAAAAGCTCGCAATTCCTGTTACTCCTCGCCAAAGTAAAACTAATGGAGTAAACTGAGCGGAGTACACGGGATTTTGACTCGGAAAGAGTAATTTTGTACTCCACGACGAGTAAAAGCTCGCAATTCCTGTTACTCCTCGCCAAAGTAAAACTAATGGAGTAAACTGAGCGGAGTACACGGGATTTTGACTCGGAAAGAGTAATTTTGTACTCCACGACGCGTACGAGTAAAAGCTCGCAATTCCTGTTACTCCTCGCCAAAGTAAAACTAATGGAGTAAACTGAGCGGAGTACACGGGATTTTGACTCGGAAAGAGTAATTTTGTACTCCACGACGCGTACGAGTAAAAGCTCGCAATTCCTGTTACTCCTCGCCAAAGTAAAACTAATGGAGTAAACTGAGCGGAGTACACGGGATTTTGACTCGGAAAGAGTAATTTTGTACTCCACGACGAGTAAAAGCTCGCAATTCCTGTTACTCCTCGCCAAAGTAAAACTAATGGAGTAAACTGAGCGGAGTACACGGGATTTTGACTCGGAAAGAGTAATTTTGTACTCCACGACGCGACGAGTAAAAGCTCGCAATTCCTGTTACTCCTCGCCAAAGTAAAACTACTATTGCATGCTAAATCAAATTAATCAACAAATGAGTTTAATTTACTCCCGAGCAGAGTCTCTTGAATTCATGACTCCAGTTGCGAGTAATTTTAAATCAATGCGCGCGTAGATTTTACGCCGACAAGGAGGAAAGAAGCAGGTCACATGACATTGTATCATGCATGCAGAATAATGGCGGACGAAAACGTGATCGCTACGCTGACAAGCTGGGCTGGGGGTTTGAGGACCTAATTCCTCAGTTTTCTGGTAAGTAGACAATATTATTATTAGCAATCTTTAGAGACCAGCATGCATGGGAATGAAACAAAAAATATAGCGCCAACAGGACTCTTTGACCAAGTGTAAATCTTTTTTCGTTATCATTGCAAGCTATAGATAGGCCTACATGCCTACTGTAGCTCTGGTTCCATAGCTTGTCTTCAGCACGTCTGACAGAACGCTATGGATTCTACTATTCGACTGCTGCGTCGTATTTATAAATCAAAATTTGTTTGACATAATTTTTTTCTTACTTCGCTTCAGATATTATCTTTAATGTTCTAATAATGTGTAGCCGTTGGTTAAATGGCTAAAACGTCTTTAATTTCCAAGAAAAACTGATTTGGAAATATTATCGTCGTATATGTTTTGGTTTCATTCCCATGCATATGCTGGTCTCTAAAGATTGCTAATAATAATATTGTCTACTTACCAGAAAACTGAGGAATTAGGTCCATGTTGTGGAATTAAAAAGGGGATCGCTCTTTTTTAGAGTAAATTATTTTACTCCAGGCTAATGAGTAACTTTCACTCCATGATGTGGATTAAAAAAGGGGATCACCCTTTTTTGGAGTAAATTATTTTACTCCATGTTAATGATTAACTTTTACTCCATGAGGAGTAAAAAAGGGGATCACCCTTTTTTGGAGTAACTTATTTTACTCCATGCTAATGAGTAAGTTTTACTCCATGATGTGGATTAAAAAAGGGGATCACCCTTTTTTGGAGTAAATTATTTTACTCCATGTTAATGATTAATTTTTACTCCATGTTGTGGAGTAAAAAGGGGGATCGCCGTTTATAGGAGTAATTCTTACTCCATGTAATGATCAATTTGTTACTCTAACATGTAAGAGTAAAAATTACTCTGCTTAGGGGTGATCACCTTTTGAATACCAAATGGAGTAAAATTTTAATCTATATTGAGTAAATTGTTTTTACTGTGTAGCTGTTATACCGTGAATTATGTGAAATTGGCACTTTCGCTAATAGCGTTGGCAGACTGGAATTTGCATATGCGACGAGTAAACCGGTACTGACAACATACAAGAAATAATGATTCAAATACGCCGCCCGCGAAGTATTGCCAGTTTAAATATCGCGGCCTAATTTATAACTAAAAAAAATACCTAGAATACATTAATGTCATTTAATTTAAGGAAACAAACAAGTCCAACCTATTAAAGAGATGAAATGAAATAGAATTAGCGTCACAACATGTAGTGTAGGCCTATCATCATTCCCACCCTAACATCAGATTCTCAAACAGCGTAAATCTACCACTCATCCAAATAATATTATTTATAGATATTTGTGACGTTTATGGAATTTAAAAAGACCCAATATCGCACGTTCTCCTCTTTATAGTTGCCTTCGGAGCCCTTAATGTCGGAAATACTACTGATGGCGCTGTATCGATAGCCTTTAAAAAAATCCAGTTGTTGTTTTGGAAATTACTTTGGATTCAGACGTGTCATATCTAAGGATTTGCTTATGAGACAGGCCAATTTGACCATTAGAAGATAGGTCAAAGATATTTACCAAATAAGATATTAACCTTATAGTGTCGATGATATCCAATTTTGTGTAAATCAAGAATTGAATGGTGAAATACATTGTGTTTAAAGTAAGCGTGGCTTGTAGGACAAAACGCAGTGAAATGGTTAAATCAGCCCACGAATGGCCAATCACTCGATAAAGGTGAAATTAAACGTTTTCAAGCCAGTGCTCACGCTCGTGGCCCATGCAACACTTGCCGGAGCATGATATCTAACGACAAGACGAGTAAAAAATGATGTTTTATTTATCGGTCTAATTATAAGGCAATTCCCCCGTGTGTCGTAAGCGTGGAAATCTTATTCTGCCGTGTCTCTATGGTGATCGCCTCCTGACAAGTCCCCTCTCTAAATGCCGTTTTATCTACTCAACTAATGTTTCGCTTTCTGAGCGCGGTTAGGGTATCGGGTATCCGCAAAAATTAACGTGCATGTTAAGGGGATTGTACGTGTAACGCGCGAGTTGTTCCAGGGTGTCAAATCATCAATAGGATACTGCCGTCGTGCGGTCTGCGACCCCTTAGCCGCCCCTACTTTAACCTGCTAGATATTCCCCGTGGATCAGCAGTAACAGCTTTAGTAGTAAACAGCCTACGTGTCCGGAAAAATCGGCCTAATCAACCAAACGGTAGTTATTAATTTACTACTTAAATTACCAAGAAAATGTGCATTTTCTCCCCGGCAAGTTGGTTTCCCAGCTTATATATAAGCAATACATAGCATAATACAGTGCGTCGCTAGATTATAATAACGGAACGTGAACTGACTGTAAGCATTCATCGTTTACAGAAGCATTGTGTGCAGTATATTATGATATCGATAAAGGGTTCAGTAAATGTATCACTAAATAATATTACACTGATAATTAATAACAACTTGTCTGCAAAAGGTTACATGTATTGCGTTAATTGTTTACTTGTTGAAATAGTGTTATTTACCTTTTAGCATAATTATTATATATAGTACAATAATGCATTAATGTTCTAAACTTTACATAAACTATAAGGCGGTCTGTCTAATAACGGTAATACAATTATACAGCTATTATTTAGGATATTAATGGTTTTTATAATAATATTTCTATCTTCAGTAGCAATTGATGTCATGCAATGATGTTGCTATTATCTTAACTGAATATTGAAAAGCAAGGTTGATATCATCGGTAGATTTGATACAATAATATTGCTATTTATGAGATAACTCGTTTTAATCAATAAGACTGCTAGGCCTATATGTAGTAGACAGCAATGGACTACACTGTAACAAGAAGCGTTTATATTTCTGATAACACTTAATAAACACTTCAACACGTTTATTTTTGGGTTTTATGTGTAAAGGTATAGGAGGCATTGCACCCGGGGGCCAGTCAAACATAATGTTGTACACATGCGTGACCAAAAAAACGCGTAAAAAGGGGTGTTTTTCAGTGTTGGACGCGTCACGCGCGTCACGCGCGTAAGGGTATCAAAAACGCTGATTTTCAAGAAAAAGGGTGGCTTAAAATCCCGGCTTAAAATACAGGTCGAACGTGTTTAGGGTAACTTATTTTGTTCCCCGTTAAATGGACAAAACATGTTTAGGGGTCATATTCTGGCAAGAACTTGTTTAGGGGTCAAAAGGAAAGCGCGCTAAAAACTTGTTTAGGGGGTAATTTTGCTTGCATGGTAAAACTTGTTTAGGGGGTGTCTGGAAAAAATTTGGTCACGCATGTGTACACCATTATGTTTGACTGGCCCCCCAGGGCATTGCATACGATAAACGTTTGCATAAACACTACAACACGTTTATAGAGGTAATTTTGTAATATTTATTAACACACCAACGTGTTTATATCAGCAATAAGAAACATGTCGGGGTGTTAATAATTATAAAACAAATACCTCTATAAACGTGTTGTAGTGTTTAATTATGCAAACGTTTATCGTTTGCAATGCCTCCTATACCTTTACAAGTGTTTATTAAGTGTTATCAGAAATATAAACGCTTCTTTTTACAGTGTAGCATATACATTTTACTATACAAACCTTGTATGGAATAATGTGACTTATAAAATAATATTATTAATATCATCAGCAGCCAGCAATTGACGACTTACAATAATATTTGCTCTATATAAGGTAACGAAATGTATACAATAAGCATTACTATCTTCAGAAGATAGTAATGGACGATACAAAACTGTTGCTGTTACAATAATTGACCTTATCGAAGGTATTTCTATAATATAGCCTATAAATTATAATTAATATTTATATCTTCAAGACAACAAATCAAAAGATATATTTTTACCATTTTGGTATTCATTATGTGACATACTATAGTATAAAGATATTGCTGTTCTAATGGCAATATACAATGTTATCTTCTTTACTATATAGCTATGGATAAAACGCCTTTACAACATGAAAACGTTTCTGCAAAACATGCTATCTTCAGTAGATAGTAACAGTAAACACAATGCAAATATTATATTGCTATAATATTCAATTTACCAATGGTACATGCTAACCATGATAACAGATGATTAAATGGGCCTATGGCGGCAAGAACTCATGGGCTATTCCATTTTAAATTCATACCACCCCTAACATGCCTGGAAAACATTACCTTAATTATCCCCATAGGGAGTGTGAATTTCAAATGGGGTAACCTGCATGGGTGACTCCGTTTGAAATCTACACTCCCTGTGTGGTCTTCCATAGGGGTGGACGTATTCTAACTGGAATAGCCCATCATGCCCTACGTCATCTCATCATGGTTCCCTGTAGTAATCCATTGAACTTCTCCTCATCTCTTCTCCATCCTTCCTTAACTATTATGACACCTGATAATGTATCACTAAACAGCCCCAGTAAATAATATACAATGTTCTCTGTTGTGATCTAACGGTTGCTTTGACTCCGGGGACGGTCGACTACAGGCTCGCTTTCACACGAGTCAAGGTGCTTCAAGCTCTCTTTAATTCATGAAAATGTTTTACACATAAACTATTAAGAAAGTTGGGATAAGGCTGACATTAATCAATAGCTGATTCTGCATGGGACACAAATTATTAAAACTATTATTACTCTTAAATGGATCCAAATACAATTAAGTTGAGTTCAGTTAGAGTGAAAACTGTTTACTATCTAACATTGGATTTGTACGTATAATAATTAATATTGCTATCTATAAGCTTACGTTGAAAATGATACGCGATTTGTGCAATAAGAATGCTATCTTCGGTATCAATGGATGTCATAACAATAATATTGCCAAATGAGATGACATGGATTATACTGTACAATAGTGTAGTAGGAGAAATGGTCCGCCCGCCCGTATACAGTGAAGTATGTATTAGATATGTATACGTTGATATAGGGCCCTCATGTCTACACGCAACACTAGTTTCACGCTTCATTCTGTGTATGTCTATGGAGGCCGGACTTTCACACCGGTATTGCTTTTGCTGTCTTCAGTAGATATCGATGAATAATGATACAGCACTCTGTTCTCTATTTCTGTTTTTCGCTTAAATTGGTATACAGATAGCAATGGATGACATACCTTTGCCACTTACACGATAATATAAAACATGCTATCTTCAGTAGATAGCAATAGAAAACTCAAAACAATGCCAAATGCAGTTGATATAAAACGGTCCTAAATGAAACCGAAATACCATGACAACGAGGATAAAATTGAACCACGTCACCTCATTTCACATTGTCAAGTTTCCTGTAATCCATTGAACTTCTCCTCATCTCTTCTCCGTCCTTCCTTAACTATTATGACACCTGATAATGTATCACTAAACAGCCCCAGTAAATAATACACAGTGTTTTCTGTTGTGATCTGACGGTTGCTTTGACTCCCGGGACGGTCGACTACAGGCTTGCTTTCACACGAGTCAAGGTGCTTCAAGCTCTCTTTAATTCATGAAAATGTTTTACACATCAAATATTAAGAAAGCTGGGAAAAGGCTGACATCGTTAATCAATGGCTGATCCTGATGGGATACAAATTATTAACACAATCAAGGGCATCACATACCATTAAATTGACTTCCCATAATGTATAAAAGCTGTTCCAATTACATTTACAGACAGGGGAAAAGTATCACGGTTCATATGTATAGACACATATGATCGATTTTTAGATAACGTTGACCAAATTGATATCAATCATTGTTGTAGATCAATCAATCAATCAATCAATCAATCAATCAATCAATCGATCAATCGATCAATCGATCAATCGATCAATCGATCAATCGATCAATCGATCAATCGATCAATCGATCAATCGATCAATCGATCAATCGATCAATCGATCAATCGATCAAGCGATCAAGCGATCAATCGATCAAGCGATCAAGCGATCAAGCGATCAATCGATCAAGCGATCAAGCGATCAAGCGATCAAGCGATCAAGCGATCAAGCGATCAAGCGATCAAGCGATCAAGCGATCAAGCGATCAAGCGATCAAGCGATCAAGCGATGCAATCAATCGATCAAGCGATCAAGCGATCAAGCGATCAAGCGATCATGCGATCAAGCGATCAAGCGATCAAGCGATCATGCGATCAACCGATCAACCGATCAACCGATCAACCGATCAACCGATCAACCGATCAACCGATCAATGCAATCGGGCAATCGGGCAAGCAAACAAGCAATCAACATAACTTGTAAACCTATAATACTTGTCCATTTAATTACGAATGTGTGAGTGGGAAATTGTAACACTACAGATACACATACCAAGCGGGTGGTTTTTTTTCTCGAAATTAGCTGTTATTGACATTTAAAAATGTCATTTTCAAAGTCAAACACACCACGCCCAATTTTTGTATAATAAAAAAGCGCCAGCCATTCCATTATCTCCTTTCATCACCTATATTTCTTATAATATCCCTCTGGTCTGTACCACCAGGCATCAGATCCTTGTCTCCTCATCAAGAAACAAGAAGAAGAACTTCACCAAGTGTTGAAGTCACGTAGTTCACAGTAAAACAGCTCTTACACATTTCGATTAGCTATAGCACTACCTACCCCGTGAGTCACCCGCTTACAACCAAATGGCACGGTGAAGTTTCATTTATATTCCTACTAAACTCATTAGATAAGCTTACACTGCGTTTCACACGTTGGAACTTGAGATGAGTTTATTTTCACAGCTCTAGCGTGCTTAAGGGCACGTGGTCTGTCACTGATACGGCTCACATATATTTTCGTACATTGAATTAATTTAAATACAATTATAACTTCACCGTATCTTATAGGTTTACTGAGGTATTATATGTTAAAGAAATACTAGAGGGTGAAACCCTACAAGGAAGGGTTAACCCAGGGAGTTCACCCATACCATGGTATAGGCCATCATGCAGCTATACTAGCCCGGGATGCCCGTGGTAGGAGACACAGGCTCCTTAAACTAAGTCAGTAAAGTATATGAAGAGCTGTTTTGCAAAAGGGCCTACATCCACTTCTGCCTTTTTACTCATTTTGCATTATTAAATGGATGGCTATTCATTATGTGGAATGTGACTTGTATTGTTGGTGCCTCAATTGGCGTGCATGGATGCACTAATCTAAGTCATAAAAACAGTAATGTACACAGCCATACAATAATTTGATTAATTCCAAGGACTTGTCAATACAAATTCACTAATGCAAAATGAGTAACACGTCGGGGTGGTCTGGTGGCCCTTTTGCAACAAAGCTCTTCATATGTTGGTATAGGGCACTCATCTCTACACGCTACACTAGTTTCACGCTTCATTTCGACGGTGAATATATCTATGGAGGCCGGACTATGGCTCCTTTCACGTCATACCGGTGTAAAAACGTGTGTGTGAATATAAGCCTAATATCTAAAATGTCCGTATCGAGTGTAAAAAGTCGTTTACTTACACTTTCAGAATCAACAGCCCAACGCTGCACAAAGTGCGGGAGCAGGGAGCACTGCTCCCGGGAAATAATGAGCAGAATTGGGGAAATAATGCCAAGTGGAAAAAGAAAAAGTATTGGGGAAAAGGGTGAAAAAAGATGAAGAGAAAAAAATGCAAACTTTGGGGTATGAGCTGTGCATGGTTGCAGGTATACTAATGTTTTTATTGCTTTTCCCCAGTGGCGACGCTACAGGGGGCAAGGAGAGGGCATTTCCCAACAATATATTTTTATGCCCCCACCCCCTCAAACAAATTCTATTTAGTTAAAATTAGAAAAAAATCGACAATTTTAGCATAAAAGGCAATTTTTTTGCGCTTCGCGCAGATTTTCCTACTAAATTAGACAACATTTCACCATTTTAGCGTAAAATGACACCAAAAAAATGTGCGCGCTTCACGCAAATCATTTTTTGTTCATGCTCCCCTAACAAAAATTCTAATCCAATATTGTAATCGGATTTTTATAAAACCTGTAAGTATAGGTGGGGAAATGTTAAGCTCAAAACCTTGCTCCTGGGGAAGAAACAACTTTGTGCAACCCTGGCCCAACATTTAAAGAAACACCATGATATGATCGATTGCCTAAACAACACACCAGGACTATTATTCCTCAACATTATAAACTTCCGATCAGGACCCCATTTCAATTGACACAAACACTACAGAGCGTGCTTTCCAAGGAACTTTGGTCTTTTTATTGGACAAGCAATCGTTCTTCCTTACCTGTCACACTTCTCATCATTGTTAGAAGATGGAGGCGGCTCCTTGGCGATCACGAGAGGGGTATAATATTTTCTTGTATTTTCAACGTGCCTGCGGAAGTGGAAGTTGATCATGATTAATGATATTGTATTGGAACCCTAGGCCTACATAAAAAAAATTAAAAAAATTTAAGTATGAACGTACATTATACTAAAATATTCTACATTTTGTTTTATAGTATTGTTTTGAGGGTATTAAGAACAAGCATCTTGAATGTATCATCACCTTCATTGACTTCAAAAAGGCCTTTGACTCAGTACACAGAGGGGAAATGCTCAAGATCCTTAGAGCATTGTTAAAGCGATTGACATAATGTACAGCATGCAACACACAAGCGGTAGTTATATCACCAGATGGCGAAACTGATGCATTTGAAATTCTTGCAGGATTGCTCCAGGGAGACACACTGGCCCCATATCTGTTCATAATTGTCCTGGACTATGTCATGAGAATGTCAATTGGTGAAGACAAAGACACGCTCGCTGGGCTTTACAGTAACACCCAGACGTAGCCGGAGACACTCTGCTAAAATCCTAACAGACCTATAGACTTCGCAGACGACATTGCCTTGCTATCTGACACGCTTCAACACGCCCAGAACTTGCTCTCTCACGTGGAAAGTGCTGCTGCAACAGTCGGTCTCCAGATGAATGCAACAAAAACCAAATTCATGACCTACAACATCAAAGGCAATGCTACACTGAACACCATTGATGGGAACCACCTAGATCAGGTCAATGACTTCCAGTACCTTGGTTCATGGGTAGACGAATCTGAAAGAGATTTTAAAATCCGCAAGGCCCTTGCCTGGAAGGCTTGCAACAAGATGCGCACCCTCTGGAAGTCTAATCTGTCAGCCTCCTTGAAGATCAGCTTCTTCCGTGCTGCTGTATAGAAAGCATTCTACTTTATGGCGCAGAAGGGTGGACATTAACAAACAGACTTGAGGCAAGACTTGACGGCTGCTATACCAGACTACTAATGATGGTATTAAACCTCAACTGGAAGGATCATCCCACAAGGGCTACCAAAAATATCAGAAATTGTTAGGGGTCGACGCCTCAATTTTGCTGCCCACTGTGTAAGAAGGCTGAATGAACCAGTGTCTCAACTAGTCTTCTGGACCCCAACTCAAGGCCAACGTACAGTTACGTACTCAAGGGAGACCAAGGTTGATATACCCCACGCTGCTTAGTAAAGATGCTGGCATCAACCATCAAGAGCTACGCAATCTAATGCAGGACCGAGTGAACTGGCGAAAATTCATCATGGATTCCGTCCGACCGAGGTCGACGAAAGTAAAGTAAAGTAACTTTAAGTTTTATAGTTCATCTCATTTCGTTTCGTTTTCTTTACTTTTAATTTGTCTATTTTCTTTGTTAATCTTTTTTAATTTGTGATTTTGAAGTAGGCAAAATATTACTTGGACATTCGTCGCACATGTCACCCTGTCCGGGCTGCGATGTTCGTTACCGTAAACAACATTTGATCCTTGACGGAGTAAAGCGCATAGCACAAGTACATTGTACAGCACACATTTATACAGTAAGTGTGTACGGTTAATAAATTCGCGTCCGGGCTGCCACTTCACCGCTGTATATAAAAAGGTCGTTTAAGGACCAATGATAGTCTATACTTATCACATTGTGAGAATTTAAAAAAGCAACAGTACACACCAAATTAAGGTTACATTTAAGATTATATTAGAGGTGACATGGGGTTTTTGGTTATTTTATGAGAATGATAACGATATCTGACTAAGACTAAGCATGTTTACTTTCCTTGTAAATGTTCTTGTATACCATATCATGTCTAAATAACCTGAGCTAAACTATACGCTTGTAATTCGGTAGAGCAATACCCCGTCAAAACCCATTATATTCAATCATTCCCAATAACCCATCACTGACTGCTCTATTATGGCCGTCCATTTTAGTCACCGTCGCCATTTGCTCCCATCCTGACCCCCCTGGGCCTGGTCATCAATCACAACGCCATTGTCCGAGCTGTATCGTTATATAAAGGATTGTGCACTTCACCATTCAAATTGTTAGTTTTATGATTTTCCTTCAGGGTTATTGGGCACTATTAAATTGAGTTTTAATATGATATTAACCGGAAGTCTAACAAGTATGCCCCATTTGATACATTTAGCATTGTTGTTAAAAGCGTAACAAAAAGAAATGACATGTTTAGAAAAGAATCATGACCTGAATATTTAAAAGCTGAATCTGATCTATTTGTTAGTTTCCTTTTACCCATTTTATAACATTCTCCTACGTGTTATAGGCGATCATAAAATAGATGAATTATCAACTTCATCTTTACAACAAAAGTATAACATCGAGGGCTCATAAACAAAAGGCCTCATCTCCATTTTTTCAAAAATAAGATGTTGGTATCAAAATGTTCAGAAAGAAATTCTCTTTCCCGTAACACACATCCTATCTCCATAACACAACCCCTTGCAAAGTTACAGCCAGTATCACAAGGCCTCATCTCCATCTCCCCATGTGTTTAAAATCTTCAAAAGGCTCTATTCTCAAAATGGTCGAAATGGAGATAAGGTCTTTTGTTTCTAAGCCCTCGACATAGAGTCTATCTTCTGTGTGTTTTCAACAACAAAAAAGAGTTTACTCCCAAAATTATTACTATATCAGAATATAGATCTGATAATTTGAACATTGCGATCATATTTCAAATAAAAATATTATTGCATTGCCATCGATATTTAATCTTCAAGATCAAAATCAAATTGCTGGTTTGAAAATTACCTAATAACTCATTTGAAATTATTACTATAGAAGACGAACAATAAATTGTAAAATCATTCCGTGTAATTTTCTCATATTACTTTTGATTGTAAGTGACGCTGATGCGTGAAGCTAATAGATGCGTTCAACATTGTGCTCCAAATTAGCTTTAATTTGCGCCTATATCGCGGCCGGTCAAGCTTATAATTGAACAGATGTTAACTGTGGATGATAGAAGCTTCATTACACCAAGTTACAGAGTTACCTGTACCGACAAGGGATGACACTTTGTCGACGAATCATCAGCTTCATCTACATACAGGTTGATTTCAGTTATGGTAGAGATAGAGGTCCGTGTGCACAAAATAGGTTAGACCAGATCTTAACTTTAAATAAATCAACCTAGTCTAAAGGGAGGAGTCCATCACACAGGTCCTTCTTGGTATTTACACACTCTTAAAACAACGGGGTCAAATTATGCGCACACACGGTTGCATGCATATTTGACGTCATCCTTAGTTAATTTGAACTGTTTTTTAAGAGTGCATAATCTCCTTATAGCATTGCTACAGATCAGGGAAAGGGAAGTATGTATTTAATAAGTCAGCTAAATACTAGGCCTATTTGATGGTAGCACTGAACTATTTGGGCTTCATTTTTATACAGGAGGGAAATATTATTAAATTAAAGATCCTTGTAGGACTAAACCATTGCATAGTTTTATTTTCATTCTTGAAATACATCGGTCTAGCATTATAGAATTCATTACTTTTGCATTCGTTCCTATCGACATGATTGATATGAAATATTGCTGTCTACCGTAGATATCACTTATCAGGACACTTAACTTATAGTTATGCATTAGATCTTATAAATATGGCTGTCTACCGTAGGCCTATAATAGTAGATAGCACTAATATAGCCTTCTTTTTACAACGTGACACTATGCTATAGCTATTCATTCGTTCCTATAAATATGGCTGTCTACCGTAGATAGCACTAGTCTATCTAACACATAGACACTATAATAGTTATGCATTCGTTCTCATAAATACTGCTGTCTACCGTAGATAGCACTAGTCTATCTAACACATAGACACTATAATAGTTATGCATTCGTTCCTATAAATACTGCTGTCTACCGTTGATAGCACTATAGTCGATCTAACACATAGGACACTATAATAGCTATGCATTCGATCCTATAAATACTGCTGTCTACCGTAGATAGCACTAGTCTATCTAACACATAGAACACTATAATAGTTATGCATTCGTTCCTATAGATACGGCTGTCTACCGTAAATAGCACTAGTCTATCTAACACATAGAACACTATAATAGTTATGCATTCGTTCCTATAAATACTGCTGTCTACCGTAGATAGCACTAGTCTATCTAACACATAGAACACTATAATAGTTATGCATTCGTTCCTATAAATACTGCTGTCTACCGTAGATAGCACTATAGTCTATCTAACACATAGACACTATAATAGTTATGCATTCGTTCCTATAAATACGGCTGTCTACCGTAGATAGCACTAGTCTATCTAACACATAGAACACTATAATAGTTATGCATTCGTTCCTATAAATACTGCTGTCTACCGTAGATAGCACTATAGTCGATCTAACACATAGACACTATAATAGTTATGCATTCGTTCCTATAAATACGGCTGTCTACCGTAGATAGCACTAGTCTATCTAACACATAGAACACTATAATAGTTATGCATTCGTTCCTATAAATACTGCTGTCTACCGTAGATAGCACTAGTCGATCTAACACATAGACACTATAATAGTTATGCATTTGTTCCTATAAATACTGCTGTCTACCGTAGATAGCACTATAGTCGATCTAACACATAGGACACTATAATAGCTATGCATTCGATCCTATAAATACTGCTGTCTACCGTAGATAGTACTAGTCTATCTAACACATAGACACTATAATAGTTATGCATTCGTTCCTATAAATACTGCTGTCTACCGTAGATAGCACTAGTCTATTTAACACATAGACACTATAATAGTTATGCATTCGTTCCTATAAATATGGCTGTCTACCATAGATAGCACTAGTCTATCTAACACATAGACACTATGATAGTTATGCATTCGTTCCTATAAATACTGCTGTCTACCGTAGATAGCACTATAGTCGATCTAACACATAGGACACTATAATAGTTATGCATTCGTTCCTATAAATACTGCTGTCTACCGTAGATAGCACTATAGTCTATCTAACACATAGACACTATAATAGTTATGCATTCGTTCCTATAAATACTGCTGTCTACCGTAGATAGCACTATAGTCTATCAAACACATAGACACTATAATAGTTATGCATTCGTTCCTATAAATACTGCTGTCTACCGTATATAGCACTAGTCTATCTAACACATAGACATTATAATAGTTATGCATTCGTTCTCATAAATACTGCTGTCTACCGTAGATAGCACTAATCTATCTAACACATAGGACACTATAATAGTTCTGCATTCGTTCCTATAAATACTGCTGTCTACCGTAGATAGCACTATAGTCTATCTAACACATAGACACTATAATAGTTATGCATTCGTTCCTATAAATACTGCTGTCTACCGTAGATAGCACTAGTCGATCTAACACATAGGACACTATAATAGTTATGCATTCGTTCCTATAAATACTGCTGTCTACCGTAGATAGCACTATAGTCTATCTAACACATAGACACTATAATAGTTATGCATTCGTTCCAATAAATACTGCTGTCTACCGTAGATAGCACTAGTCTATCTAACACATAGGACAATATAATAGTTATGCATTCGTTCCTATAAATACTGCTGTCTACCGTAGATAGCACTAGTCTATCTAACACATAGGACACTATAATAGTTATGCATTCGTTCCTATAAATACTGCTGTCTACCGTAGATAGCACCCGTAGATAGCACTATAGTCTATCTAACACATAGACACTATAATAGTTATGCATTCGTTCCTATAAATACTGCTGTCTACCGTAGATAGCACTAGTCTATCTAACACATAGGACACTATAATAGTTATGCATTCGTTCCTATAAATACTGCTGTCTACCGTAGATAGCACTATAGTCTATCTAACACATAGACACTATAATAGTTATGCATTTGTTCTCATAAATACTGCTGTCTACCGTAGATAGCACTATAGTCGATCTAACACATAGACACTATAATAGTTATGCATTTGTTCCTATAAATACTGCTGTCTACCGTAGATAGCACTATAGTCGATCTAACACATAGACACTATAATAGTTATGCATTCGTTCCTATAAATACGGCTGTTTACCGTAGATAGCACTAGTCTATCTAACACATATAATAGTTATGCATTCGATCCTATAAATACTGCTGTCTACCAGCTAGCACTAGTCTATCTAACACATATACTAGTTATGCATTCGTTCTTATAAATACTGCTGTCTACCGTAGACAGCAGTGGCGTACCCAGGGGGGTCCAAGGGGCCAGGGGGACCCCCCCCCCCCCCCCACACACACACACTTATCAAAATTTCAGCTGCTCACGGGGAAAAATTGTGCAAGTTTTACGATTTTTTTTGGGAGTCTGTAAAAAATTGTCGGTACATCATGCCTTTCGTCGGTACAACTGTGGTCGTGCCCCCCCCCCCCCCCCCCCCCCAGTTTCCAAAAGCTGGGTACGCCACTAGACAGCACTCTTCTATAATAGTTATTATGCATTCGTTCCTATAAGTACTGCTGTCTACCGTATAGCACTAGTCTATCTATCACATAGGACACTATACTAGTTTATGTATTCGACTGCTGTCTGCCGTAGATAGCACAAGTCTATCTAACACTAGGACACTATATTATAGCTATGTATTCGTTCCTATAAATACGGCTGTCTACCGTAGATAGCACTAGTCTATCTAACACATAGACACTATAATAGTTATGCATTCGTTCCTATATAAATACTGCTGTCTACCGTAGATAGCACTAGTCTATCTAATACATAGGACATGCATTCGTTCCTATAAACATGATAAATACGACTGTCTACCGTAGATAGCACTATAGCCTAACTTACACATAGGACACAATAGTACAGTCCTGCCTGCTGTCACCGATTGCAGTTGCACTATAAATATCCTAACACATAGCACATGTGTTTGTTCCTATCGAAGTACTGATAAGTAAGAGATAGAACCCTAATGTTGTTCATTGTGGAATAAATGCTGTCTACCGTAGATAGTACACTGTATAAAGTGTTTTCTTGTTTTAACAGTATCCTATAAATATAAATATAGACAATATAAATATAAATAAATGGAAGGTGTTCACAGACGTGTGTTCTAGAACGTATCTGTGAACACCGGACGCGTTCTAGAACACATGATGATGGTGTTCCCAATCTATTAAGGTGTTAAAAGGTGTTGTTTAACACCGTGTTCAAAATAGAACATGTTATATTATCAGCTAACTAAATCCTCTAAAAATATTATAATGTTTGATATTATTTAAATATATGTGAAAATAGAATACTGTTAAAACAAGAAAACACTGAAAATTTGTAAATATTTCCAATATAAAAGTGTAAAATGTTGAACACCTTTTGGTGTTAATAACCAGAACACCTTTTTAAGCGGTCTGACAAATTAACAGTATCTCAACATGTGTAACACTTACTCGTTCATGTAACAAACATCAGATGTTCAAGGCTGGCGCGTGCCATAAAAAACGATTAAAGCGTGCAATTATGAAATGTTGTTGTCATGTTGTGTTTATGACACCGCGCCGTTATGATATCAACTTGTATCATTGGATTTGGATAATTTAAGACAGTTCAATTAAACGATATTACTAAAAAAGATCTTCAAAGAATGCCGAGTCATCAATCGTCATGAAGCATGCCTTTTGAAGTGAGATAGCATTATATTCGTTTTGAAAGTGCCGGTCAGTTTGCACTTTCGCAAGGAAGTATTATAAAAGCAAGCTCGTCGGATTCGTTAGGTTTTATTCGAGTCATATGGTTACAATTCATGAAATATCATTTTTAAAAAGGGGATTATATCTGGTCTATTTCACCTATCACATTTGTGCCATTCATCATAACACGGGTTACCGAAGTGTAAAATATGCCTATATGGTAAAATAATTAAGCAAATTAAGTATACAGTTTTAAACGTGTAATCGGGCAAGCCTCGTGCAAGCTACGTGTGGCAATTTAATTTGTTGAGAACTTAACGGCGTGGGTTTTCACGCTATGACGGCCATAGAGAAGCGTTATAATGAGCACGATGACAGATCCCGGACATCAAGCGTATGTCGCTATATAGGAACTAATTTACCTAAATATTATTCTTATTTTTCCTATTTGATATTATTTAACGAATAATCTACTTCGTACATTATCTGTGACAATCATCAATTTTACAGTAAACTTGACTTGTCATAGGTGCTACATCATCGTTAGGTTTTTGATGATATGTTATCAAACTATAAGATGCATCGATGAGCATTACCTTAAGGTGGTGGTGCATTTTCTTTGTACGAAATCTCCTGCAATAGACGGGATAAATTCATCACATACCGGACGAGCTGACCATCTGCAGTTTAAATTTATGTCCTTTAATTAATTCAACGGATGAATTGAGCACGTTTTAATATCAATCTTGTCCTGAAATTAACGACTCGAAAAATAAGTTTAGCCGATAGATAATATGAGTTGTTTTATGATACTCTGGATGTGGAGTTAACGACGCGAAGAAACAGCCAATATAATAGTTAACTATAGGAGTAGCTGTATCTTATAAAATTGACCACTTGACTTAATTATGAGTATGGAATATCATTTACAGTGAAAAAATGCGTTTTCAAACGCCTCCATCATTCCACAAAGCTGTTCATAAAATACAAAAACAAAATATTAGTTGTTGTTGATCGGTTAGAAAACATGCATGGGAAATATGTTTTTTTAACATAAGACTTTTGAAGTTGGCATTCAAAATCCCTAAAATTAAAACCATTAACAAACCACTCACCCCGTTCGATTAAATAAATAGACGAAAAATGGTCAATATGAATTGTTGCTATCTACCGTAGATAGCGCCATTAAAAGACTTCTGCTCCAAATAAGTTATTTACATTATTGAGTCCAGTATAGTTGATTGATTGATTGATTGATTGATTGATTGATTGATTGATTGATTGATTGATTGATTGATTGATTGATTGATTGATTGATTGATTGATTGATTGATTGATTGATTGATTGATTGATTGATTGATTGATTGATTTTTACTTTTTTATTTTTTTATTTTTTTTCTTCTTCTCTTCATTTAACCATTCATTTACCTATCTATTCACCTATTCATTCATTCATTTATTTTATTGAAATTTGTATTTAATTATCATTTATTTATCTTAAATAACAATCCAGAACAAAATGATTTACGCCTACTATATTTACTTTATGTTTACAATATAAACATAATCACAGATGAATATGATTGTGAGTTCATTAATGCATATAATCACTATATTTATACATGAAAGCCTATTGTGTTTTGAACCCAGCCCGGCTACTATATGACATTATAAATAATTAAACGTAAATTTGGTGCTAACAATGACTTCGCTATGAATAAATTGCGTCTTTGCATTGAAATGTTTTGAAGTTCAAATAAATTAATAAATATCAAACTTGGCGGTGCACGTGGCGTTCGCATTAGTGCGCGATTAGTATGAAGTACTGCAAATTATTAATGATCAAATCGTTAATTCCTTTTATACAGAAGTATTGTGAACGGTAACAAAATACCGTGTTCAATAATCGATAAATAAACCTTTAATGAAACGGCTCTTATGGCGCGTATGCATTAAATAATAATTTCGGATGGACACGCTTTGCCTCCGTATTAACGAGAGACTTATGACTATTAGTACATCATGATCAAGCTTAATCAAAGGAAAATATTGGATATTTGTGTAAATCAATATTCATAAGTGCTCAAACTGGGCGGATTGATATATAATTAAGTTATAACGACAATATGAAGGTCATATTTTGAATAAAATAATAAGTAGGGGGATTTATGAAAGATGTATCAGAAAGTGAAAAAATAGTTGAGGCGCCATCTGGATGATTTTCTCGCCTCTGCACGTGCAATCCGCGTGGCAGCGTATCCTAAGCCTCTTGAAACAATAGCAATTGATTATCGCGTTATTACGCGTGTTTAGATACAACAGCTAGATGGAAGTAGACACGCATATAGTATAGATGGAGATGAAAGTTTTAATTACCGCAGATAAATTTTACTTGATATGGATTTATTTTATTAATTAAAACACGACATGATAATAACTTGGGTTTTTTCATTCGATATATGCTACTAGTATTCATTGATCATACATTTATCAATATTAGAATACAGCAACATGAACAAGTCAAGAATAGGGCTATAGGGAACTATTTCACACAAAAATGTGTAAGATGTTTATATAAGGATTGGATATTGCGTTATATCATGGCAGGTAATTACCTGCCATGGTTATATCAATGATTATAAAATTATTAATTTAATTTAACTTCAAGTGTACGACCGTCAGGAGTCAATTGTTCATTTTCGAGTTTTGTGAGTTTCTTATTTGTGCTTCGAGTTCCGAGTTTCAAGTTCCGAGTTTCGAGTCTGTTTGTGCATGCGTCCGGTGCCTCATGTTGAGGTGTTCAGATAATATTGAAAGCGTCTAAATCGTTTTGTTTGTTTTCCGATGCCCACCACACACAAAATATCTCAGTATATAAAATAAGTAAAGTTGGAAACTCCACGCTGTTTTTCTCCTTATATGACGAGCTTTGTCCTCTTTGTCTACTCACTTTATTTAAATTGTCTGGTATAGTCACACTCTCTGGTTAGTTACCACACTCAGTCTGATTTTGTGTCGATATATATATCATGTCGATGAGGTATTTATTAGTTAAATGTGTCTAGTTGTATCAAGCCAAGCAGTAGGCAAAGGAATATTTAAAAGTTTAGATGTTATATACATTATAGTCAACTATGCATATACCCGATACCGTATTAATTGTTCATGGGCGTTGGCACGAGTGATTTGTCGCGCTTCCACACGTGCAGTCGCGTGCCTCGCGTAATCTAAAGTGTCTGAAACAACGGACATTGATGATCTCTTGATTATACGCTTGTTTAGACATACCATCTTTGTATAGATGAGGTGACATTTGTTGACATTTAGGACGCCCTCTGTTGGTTTGAGACAAAACACACCGGGCAAGAGTTCCTATAGTTCATAGGCCAGATCAGGTTTTCTAACTAGATTGTGGTGTCACAGCAAATTGTTATCAAAACTGTCTTTAAACTTGCTTAGGAATGCTATAAGCTATCGTATTTCACACAAAAAAAACACTAAATGAGTTTTACAATTCATTAGAAAGAAATTTCATGTTGTCTTCATTAACTTTACTGTATATTCTGCCTGGAGGGAAACAACAGAGGGTGTCCCATTTGTAAATACATGGCATCATAGGTCACCTCATCTATATAGATAGCTAACTGACATGGACATTTTCATTGAACAATAACTATGGTATACTTTTATTTGTGTGGTTAAAGAAAAGGAGAATTGTATAATCATGATAATTCACAAGGTCAATCTTTTGGTTAAGTTATTAATATGAAACATGATATCAAGAAAGAGTCAATATCGTATTGTTTATTATAAATCCACTTTCTAATTAAAGCCCCCTTACCAATTTTCACCAACGTTCACTAAAATAAGTGTTTTAAACTATAAAAACCTGATTTCACTTAGCCTTTTTCCACAAGATGTTCCCTTTTTCATCAAAGTGTCACATTTTTTCAATAAAGCCCGATAATATTGTTTTGCTACAAATTTAGTGATGTGTAGTTGAAGCAAAGCAGTTTGTAAAAGATGTGTTGGGTCCCTTAAGCAGTTTGAGAAAAATGTGTTGGGTCCCTTAAAGAGCACCATATTAAAGTTACACAAAACGTTAGTACTACATCGACGTATATAGAAAGGTTCCTATAGGCATCTCTAGCTAACTACATTAAAGCGGCATGAAGACAGACGACGGTGGCTACGAACGGCCGTTAATTTTGAATTTCCGTTGGTTTCAATGTAACAATGGATTTTGATTATATGACCCCATAAAATTCATCATAGGTTAGAAGAAAAATTTTCCAATCCAAAACCGTTCGGGATGGCTAATCATCCCAATTGTAAATGCTATTTTTTTAAATTTAAACCGATGTTAAGCGGTGGCCACGCGAAACCTACATTTTGAATTCATATTGGAATAACACGTTATCGTGAATGTTAATCTTTTTAAAAACTCATCATAGGTTAGAAGAATTTTGTTCTAATCCCAAACCGTTGGAGTTGGCTAACCAAACAACTCCATTGTTAATGCTATTTTTAAAAAATATTTTCATCGTTAACCGAGCGATGACTACTGTTAAAAATATTTCAAAATGGTGCACTCCTGTTGCCATATTGGGTTATCCGAGACGTGTGGCCGCCATCGTCTGGTTCAATAAATAGCGATGGTATTGTTTTAATCAAGTGTTGCTGTGTTTTTGTGAGTAGAAACAACAATAATGGTATTTTTAATGTTCATCTTGAATTCTGATGTAAATTTTAAAATATAAAATCTTCAACAGTACTTCGTGTCCCTTTAAGTTCTAACTGGAATTTAACTGCCGTATTTAAGTATGCAAAATGGATATCTTTTATTCGATTATTATCAAGTATTTATGCGCAAATGTAGTATATTAACGATCTGATTATAGATTAAGATCACATTAACCGCTAAAAAAACCTTCAGGTGTTACTAAGGTGTACTAAGAGATGTACAAAATGTACTTATTATTAAAGATAATCATTATAATTGGCCATTATTGTTGTGTCTACGCACAAAAAGCAGCAAAACTTGATTAACAATGATTAAATATGTTAAAATATCATAGCTATTTATTGAAACTTTTTTAAAAACGCCCTCTATGTAATATCGTATGTAATTTGAATCGAAAAGAAAAATAGCGTAACGCTGTTTACCATAAAAATGCTGTCCGAGCCGGGGATGGAATATTTTGAAACGACGTTTTATTGCAATTGTGTATCATGTAATGCAATTGTAAAATGTAGAAATCCCGGTTAGGATCCTAATTGAGGGCGCAGCCTTTAACACATCTCTTAGTACCCCTTTAATGTTTTACTCACAGGGCCAACATCACAATGTATCTTTTACTTTTGACTTTCACATCATGTTTACATTCGGATATATCAGTGACTCGTTTGACAAGAACTGGTATTTTATTAGAAAGTGTTTCTTCTAAACAACACGATCTGTTTTAAAAGAATTGCTGTTGGTGAGTTATTAAATAACAATGTTAACTATGTCTCTTTTCTTTTTAATGACAATTGTATGCCCTTAAACACTGCAATTATTTCATTGTTTTGCTAAGATTCAAAGTTTCACCGCAGTCATTAATATATATATATAAATTCACTTAAATAACGCTTCTTTCAACTGTTTTACGTATAGATTCAACACGTAGCTTCCAGGTCTTCTTTTGTAGAAAATGAGTATAAACTTAAGTGTCGCTTAGAATACTTGTCAAGGTGTCCAAGGCGATTATCATCCCATTGTTAACTTTTTCTAAATTCAGATATTATTTATAATTGTATAGTATGGTTTTGCAAAGTCCACAGGCGATAATGGGTTAACTGTGAACCATTTCTATCGATTTGTTGCAATATACCTTACTACCCTCTGGCTAACATTTGCACAATAGACTGCGATATCATATATATTTTAAAGATCTCTTAACAAGGGGTTGATACGACTGTACAAATTAATACAGTAAGTGATATAATGAGTTGAATTAACTCTTGTATTACACCATTACGGAAGCTAAGGCGCAGACTCGTTTTATGTATGTCATGTCAATATTGGATGGCGGAAAGCCGTTTGACATTATTTGGGCAAAAGCAGGTTGATCTTAAAAAGTAAACTTCACGTGCTGTTGGAGTAGAGAAATATATAGATATTGGGACTGTGTTATGATGCTTTTACACGGCGTACGTGTTAGAATTCATTCGAAATACACGCGATATCGATTGTTCATTTAATATTTCGTTTCTCTTTAGATTTTGTTATATTGGACATGGTGGTAATAATAATGTTCTGTAAACACTTCCTGAAATTGCTCACCATTGCTTTCAATCATCACAAACCGAATTATTATTCTTAATATTGAACACCAAAAAAGCTCATCGTAAATCATCTGCCCTATCATAGAATTTGCTATCTACCGTAGAAAGCATCTTCTACCACGGCAGATAGGAAAGTCTATAATTGTCAATTTGGTTGTTATCTTATAGCTATACATTTCCTAGCTTTGTAGAGCACGTGTGGTCCAGTGGAATAGTTGCCGGTCTCCTAATCATAAGGTTGTGAGTTCTAGCCCCGCTGGTGCCAATGTGTTTGTGTCCTTGGGCAAGACACTTAGTCTACATTGCCTATTCGGGGGTTGCTATATAGGGTTATGTATGTTTGTTCATGTTGGTTTATGTCGCAACTTGGCGCTGATTTAGCTGCTGCCTGGACGTTGCATTGTTTAATAATGTATATATTTGATTTGTAATGTTGTTACAATTCAGCCGTTTGGCAAAAAAAAGTAAACAACGCACTCTTGCCATGCTGAACCCTCGGGTTCATTGGACTTTGGACACATATGTTCTTGTCACAGAGCCATTTTAGAAGCTGGTCCTAAACTTAAGAACAATCTGCATTCGTACTTCCGTTCTTGCTAGTTCAATTCGTAGTTCAATTCGTAGTTCAATTCGTCTCTAAAAACTTATCTCGTTCAGAGTTCCTGTTCCATTTTTATTTCGGTTTTTTTTAGCACTTATGGATCCTTCTTAAATTAAAGGCGCCAGAAACTGTTAGTTTATTATCAATCATGTATATCATCAATAGTCATCGTTACTGCAGATAGGTATAATATCATTATTTGATATTTAGATGGAATATTTCAACATCAGATACACCTCTTACTATATTTGCTATATCTATACTGTTATAGCATATTTCAAAAAATGTAACCCACTTTTTGCTCTCGACTGAGATAGCATACATGTATTTCAACATCAAATCCATCTCACTCACTTGCGTGACTTTTTAAAACAAATTGCATACAGCGTGTCCCAAAAAACTGGGTTCAAAAGTTTGCGAGCTTATAACTAAAGAAAAGTAGGAAACATTGGTTGTTCATATTAAAGGACATCAAACAAAATATACCTAATCTTAATTGGTTAAACTCTGTGATCAATACAATATAAACTTTTTGAAATACAAAGATTTTAATAGAGCGTGGTCAAAACCCATTTGTCCCACTTTTCAAGGAACCTCCCGATGTGTTACAATTGCGCATTGTTGTGACTTTTGCCTTTGCATTCATTCTTTACAAAGAATTGGGCAGTAAACAAAATTATGTTGGTCATATTGCAATAATTTTATACAAGTTCATTATTACATAAACATTACAACAAAATGTTCTTTGTTAAAGTCCGAGTTACTGTTAAGTTCTTTCGGAGAATAAACCCCATGCCGGGAATACTGCACATAGCGCAAAGTTTCATGCAACGCACGGATGGTTTATTCCTTAAATCGGGACAAATGGGTTCTGACCACGCTCTATTCAAATCTTTGTATTTCAAAAAGTTTACATTGGATTGATCTCCGAATTTACCCAATTAAGGTCAGGTATATTTTGTTTGATATCCTTAAATATAAATTATCCATGTTTCCTACTTATTTCGTTATAAGCTCGCAAACTTTTGAACCAAGTTTTTTTGGGACACGCTGTATAATTGTTCATGTGCGATAACACAGGTTGTTTGTAGCGCTTCCACACGTGCAGTCGCGTGCCTCGCGTAATCACAAGCGCCTTGAAACAATGCACATTTATTATATCGTAATTACGCTTGTTTATTATAAACATAACCGCTTTGTATACAAAGCAGAGCGACAGGAACATTATAATGTCACCATAAATACTTTGAAATAGGCCTATAACTTTGGATGCAGTTAAAACAAAGGATGATTGTATATTCATTTAAGGCCAATCTTTTAGTTAGGGTTATGGATATAAAAAAGAGTCGACAATATTGGATATAGCGAAAATGCAAGCGTAAATGAAGCAATTCGGTTTGAAATTTGAAACAAGTTATTAGGACACCGTAAGAGCATTATAAAGTTACACTCATATGCATGAGGTACAAGAAAGCTAGTTATACATCGACGTGAAATACTCCTGTAGGCGTCTCGAGCTACATAAAGTTCTAACTAGAATTAAACTGCCGTATTTAAGTTAAAGTATGCAAAATAGATATATTTTATTCGATTATTATCAAGTATTTATGTACAAATGTATTGCTGAAACGATCTGCTTAGTAAGATCACATAAACCGCTGAGAAAAACCTTCGGGCGTCTCGTCTTCAATCCGATTCACGCGCAAAGCTTTACTCCCAGGGCCAACATCATGATATGAATTATAACTGATATTTTTGACTTTCACATAGTTTTTACAATAGCTTCTATAATATTCAGTGACTCGTTTGACGAGGACTGGTATTTTATTCAAAGGGGCTTCTTCTAAACAACACGATCTGTTTTAAATTGCTGTTGGTGAGTTATTAAAATATAATGTTAAGTATGTCTCTTTTCTTTTTCATGACTACTGTATGCCCTTAAACACTGCGATTATTTCATTGTTTTGCTAAGATTCAAAGTTTCACCGCAGTCATTAATATAGATATAAATTCACTTAAATAATGCTCCTTTCAACTGTTTTACGTATAGATTCAACACGTAGCTTCCAGGTCTTCTTTTGTAGAAAATGAGTACAAACTTAAGTGTCGCTTAGAATACTTGTCGATCCAAGGCGATTATCATCCCATTGTTAATTTTTTCTAAATTCAGATATTATTTATAATTGTATAGTATGATTTTACAAAGTCCACAGGCGATGTGGGTTAACTGTGAACAATTTCTATCGATTTGTTGCAATATGCCTTTACGACCCTCTGGCTAACATTTGCACAATAGACTGCGATATCATATATATTTTAAAGATCTCTTAACAAGGGGTTGATACGACTGTACAAATTAATACAGTAAGTGATATAATGAGTTGAATTAACTCTTGTATTACAACATTACGGAAGCTAAGGCACAGACTCGTTTTATGTATGTCATGTCAATATTGGATGGCGGAAAGCCGTTTGACATTATTTGGGCAAAAGCAGGTTGATCTTAAAAATTAAAACTTCACGTGCTATTGGAGTAGAGAAATATATAGATATTGGGACTGTGCTATGGTGCTTGTACATGTGTTAGAATTTATTCATTCAAAATATACGAGATATCGATTGTTCATTTAATATTTCGTTTCTCTTTAGATTTTGTTATATTGGACATGGTGGTAATAATAATGTTCTGTAAACACTCCCTGAAATTGCTCACCATTGCATTCAATCATCACATTAACCGAACCAATAATTATTATTCTTAATATTGAACACTAAAAAAGCTCATCGTATTAAATCATCTGCCCTATCATAGAAGTTGCTATCTACTGTAGATAGCATCCTCTAACGGCAGATAGAAATAACCTATCATTGTCAATTTGGTTGCTATCTTATTATAGCTATACATTTCCTAGCCTTGGATAAGTAAATCACGCGCTCTTGTCATGCAGAACCCTTTTTTTGGACACATAAGTGTTCTTGTCACAAAGCCATTTTAGAGGCTGGTCCTGAACTTAAGAACAATCTGCATTCGTATACTTTCGTTCTTGCTAGTTCAATTCGTCTCTAAAAACTTATCTCCTTCAGAGTTCCTGTTCCATTTTTATTTCATTTTTTCTAGCATTATGGATCCGTGTTAAAGGCGCCAGAAACTGTTAGTTTATTATAAATTAAATCATAGGGCATAAAGTATATCACCAGTAGTCATCGTTACAGCAGATAGGTATAATATCATTATTTGATATTTAGATGGAATATTTCAACATCGGATAGGCCTACACCTCTTACTATTTGCTATCTATACTGTAGGTATAGCCTCCGTAAAACTGCCGTAATTTCTTCATTATTCATTTAATCTATATAAAAGTATACTTTGTTTGCAGAAAAGGCTTCAATGAATCCAATGATCATGAAATTGACCATTTTGGAGAAAATTATAAAAAACACGTTTTTTGACCCATTTTAGGTTCTGCAAAGATAACTCAAAATATATTTTGTCAAATTTTGTCATACTAGTTTTATTATATTCCTAATACAATTCCCTAAGAAGCATTTTTTCTTTTTAAATATTTTCATTATTTTTGGAATTATTAACCAAAAAGTGCCAAAAATGTGATTTTTATGATTTTGGCGGTGAAAAAACACATTTTGTTGGCACTTTTATGTCGATAACTCACTAGTAGTAGTAGTCTGTACATGCTGTTATATGATGTACATTATGCACTTATCAATTGCATCCCCGGCCCGGGGGACCAGGGGATAGCGGGGATAAGTGTACTGTCCCGTGCATGTATATTGTTTGTGCAGGCAAGGCTGTGTATATGGTTGGTGAGGGAGGGGTGGGTTGATGGGTTGATGAAGGGTGGGACTAAGAGTGGCTCTGTAGCAGAGCTAGTCACAGAGCCATTTTAGAACTTAAGAACAATCTGCATTCGTATACCTCCGTTCTTGCTAGTTCAATTCGTCTCTCAAAACTGATCTCCTTCAGAGTTCCTGTTCCATTTCTATTTCGGTTTTTCTAGCATTATGGATCCGTGTTAAAGGCGCCAGAAACTGTTAGTTTATTATCAATCATAGGGCCTAAATTTATCACCAATAGTCATCGTTACTGCAGATAGGTATAATAACATTGTAGATGGAATATTTCAACACCTCTTACTAACTATTTACTGTAGATAGCATATTTCAAAAATATGATCCACTTTTTGCTCTCGACTGAGATAGCATACATGTATTTCAACATCAAATCCATCTCACTCACTTGTGTGACTTTTTAAAACAAATTGCATATTGTTCATGTGCGATAACACGGGTTGTTTGTAGCGCTTCCACACATGCAGTCGCGTGCCTCGCGTAATCACAAGCGCCTTGAAACAATGCACATTTATTATATCGTAATTACGCTTGTTTATTATAGACATAACCGCTTTGTATACATAGCAGAGTGACAGGAACATTTTAATGTCACCATAAATACTTTGAAATAGGCCTATAACTTAGATGCAGTTAAAACAAAGGATGATTGTATATTCATTGAAGGCCAATCTTTTAGTTAGGGTTATGGATATAAAAAAGAGTCGACAATATTGGATATAGCGAAAATTCAAGCATAAATGAAGCAATTCGGTTTAAAATTTGAAAAGGTTATTGGGACACCGTAAGAGCATTATAAAGTTACACTCATATGCATGAGGTACAAGAAAGCTTGTTATACATCGACGTGAAACACTACTGTAGGCGTCTCGAGCTACTTAAAGCTCTAAGTAGAATTAAACTGCCGTATTTAAGTTAAAGTATGCAAAATAGATATCTTTTATTCGATTATTATCAAGTATTTATGTACAAATGTATTGCTGAAACGATCTGCTTAGTAAGATCACATAAACCGCTGAGAAAAACCTTCGGGCGTCTCGTCTTCAATCCGATTCACGCGCAAAGCTTTACTCCCAGGGCCAACATGATATGAATTATAACTGATATTTTTGACTTTCACATAATTTTTACAATAGCTTCTATAATATTCAGTGACTCGTTTGACGAGGACTGGTATTTTATTCAAAAGTGCTTCTTCTAAACAACACGATCTGTTTTAAAAGAATTGCTGTTGGTGAGTTATTAAAACGTAATGTTAAGTACGTCTCTTTTCTTTTTTATGACTACTGTATGCCCTTAAACACTGCGATTATTTCATTGTTTTGCTAAGATTCAAAGTTTCACCGCAGTCATTAATATAGATATAAATTCACTGAAATAACGCTCCTTTCAACTGTTTTACGTATAGATTCAACACGTAGCTTCCAGGCCTTCTTTTGTAGAAAATGAGTATAAACTTATACATGTCGCTTAGAATATTTGTCACGATATCCAAGGCGATTATCATCCCATTGTTAATCTTTTCTAAATTCAGATATTATTTATAATTGTATAGTAAGGTTTTGCAAAGTCCACAGGCGATAATGGGTTAACTGTGAACAATTTCTATCGATTTGTTGCAATATGCCTTTACGACCCTCTGGCTAACATTTGCACAATAGACTGCGATATCATATATATTTTAAAGATCTCTTAACAAGGGGTTGATACGACTGTACAAATTAATACAGTAAGTGATATAATGAGTGGAATTAACTCTTGTATTACAACATTACGGAAGCTAAGGCGCAGACTCGTTTTATGTATGTCATGTCAATATTGGGCGATAGAAAAGATGTTACTTGGGTAAAAGCAGGTTAATTTTTAAAGTAAACTCTGCGTGTTTGCTATACAGCCGTAGAGTTGCGTTAAAATATGGACATAGTAATGCTTTTACACGTATTTCTCTATTACATACATTTCTTTTGCGATTATCGTTATAATACAAAATTATTGATTATTAATTGAATATTTAATTCTTTTTCACTTTAAATTTGGTTTATAATGCTCTATAAAATCCATAATTGCTCAGCGGCACGACTCGCATCATTTCATTGAATCCTCACACCACCAAAATATAACGAATACGTATTATCATTCATCTGCGCTATTTCAATAGTTGCTTATCTACCGTAGATAGCAGCAGCAGACAAACAGCGCTCTCTGATTGCTCGAGTCTCCTCTCAAAAAGTCAGAATTCCTTTTCATCATACTAGTCGAGAATTTCGACAAACTGTTAGGTTTAACTCGATAATCATTGTTTATCTCTAAAATAAGCCAATATTTTCTTAATTATTTAGCATCGCGCATGCAACACGTACAGGCGAGGTTGAAGATTTGGTGAATCTATTGAAGTCCGTAGCATATTTCAACATCTGGTCACTTTGCTTATGCTATAGCGCAAAATTATTTCAACAGACGACATAATTCCCGTTATTTGCTACCTATAAGCTAGGCCTACGTATTCTAAATAACGAAAATCTACTGTATCAATAGCATACCGTATTTCAACAACGATAGTCCTTTTACTTTTTTTTTGCTTTTTTACTGCAGATATGATATCTCAACATCAGATGTAGGCCTATACATCTCAATGTTTGCTATTTTTATTAGGTAGCATATTATGACATCCCAATTTTGCAAATCACATGGATAATCTGTATAGTAAATTTGACATATTCCTTCGATGGCAATATTTGGATGCCCAAGCATAATTCCACTATTTTTACATGATTTAACTTATCCACTCAACTCGACTGGAAAACTATCTAAACCCATAATCAAACCTTCTGTTTCGACTGATTATAATTCAATCATTTCACTTGACCTTGGATGCAAAGTACACCGTTTCTCTCAAGTTCAAAACTCGAGTGTCCGTGAAATTTAAAGCATGTGGTGAAAAGACCACGGATAGAAATGAATCAATCCGTATTAAAAAGTACATTCCGTGCACCCTTGTGCCAGATTTACGCGTCCCACTGACCACGATTACAGTTACAAACCTAAGCTAATCTCAAAAAGTTACGTTTCATTATGGTCGGCAAAAACCCAATTTCCGTCGAGTACGAGTTTCTCTCAAATCATGGTCTGTTTTGCTGCGCCTTTTCATCCTTCACATACCAAGCCACCTGTCCTAGTTATTGTTCTAGTTTGATGTTTCTCAATGTTTTATGCAAAATCAAGGTCAGGTCGCCCGATCATTCGGGTTTTTAGAAGCAGACTGCACGCTGTTTGGTCGATAAATGGAACGCCATTTTGGATTTTAACACCGGGCCATTTTTAAAAGTTATTCAGGGAGTACTTTGTGTCAAGGCCAAAGCAGCCGGTGATTAAAGTTGCGTTCGAGTGCGGCTGCTGCCGCTGAAGCAATAAATCCAGCATAATTTTGTTTCAAGATTCAAGATATGTCCATATTTGAATAAAAGTGGAATATTATTTTGATTAAAGGTAGATGACCCGATCACATTCCGATTTTCAACTCTATTCTACATGAAAGGTCATCCTTAAAAAAGTCGTGTTCCAAAGTTTGAGTTGCAAAGCTCTTACACTCTTAGAAAAAATGGTTCGTTTAAGAACCCTTTTTTGTCCCGCGGGGAGCACCTTTTGGCCTAAAAGGTTCTAAAAAGAACCTTAGAATGGTTCTTTGAAGAACTTTCAAATTTTAAATAAGACCTAAAGGTATATTTACTTTTTTGTTTTTATGTAATATGCAAATTCAAGAGAAATGTAAACAAATTTAATCCTTTTCAACTGTTAAAAATCATTTCTTCTTGGCTAAAAACATTTTTTACCGTTTTACCAAGAACCATTGAGGGTTCTCCATAATTTTTTCCCAAAAGGTTCTTGAAGCTTGAGGAACCATTTTCTTGGCTAAAGAACCCTTTTAGAACCTTTTTTGGTTCTAAAAGGAACCCTATAGAAATTTCATTGTTTACATTTCTCTTGAATTTGCATATTACATAAAAACATAAAAAGTAAATATACCTTTATGTCTTATTTAAAATTTGAAAGTTCTTCAAAGAACCATTCTAAGGTTCTTTTTAGAACCTTTTAGGCCAAAAGGTGCTCCCCGCGGGACAAAAAAGGGTTCTTAAACGAACCATTTTTTCTAAGAGTGTATGGTTCTTATTTTAGACGCACAAGATGCTGTGAACTGTACCCATTGAGTAGTACACAAACTATATCGGTGGTTACCACCATTCGCGGTAATTCGACGTTATTTCATCGATTTCTCCGTAATTATACCGATTTAGGCCGTCAAATTTCAGTATGATGATGAGAAAAATACGAGCTTTCATATGATATGAAAATCTCCGTATGTTTGAAATAATTCTGTGTTACGAAAATGTGATCGGGTCATCTACCTTTAATTGAATCATGTTAAAAGATATTTATAAAAGCCTATGACGATAATTTCAACTACGTACTTGTGGCTAACACTTTGAAAACGCGATAACTTTAGTCGACGTAGTGAAAGATAAAGAGAGGCAGACTAGTTACTTATTTCTATTTGTGCTATTTGTAATACGACGGTGTTTTATCTCATTTTTCACATTAAAGCAAAACAAAAACCACTACATTATAGCATTGTATACACACTCGGCAAACAATGGTTCAACTTAGAACCTGTTTGTCCTCTATATATTATATGAAACCATCAAGAATTAGAGCCCACAAGAATAGTTCTTAAAAAATGAAGAATCCCAAAGGTTCTTATAAGAACCAAAATAGGATTCATTTTACAAACATTTTCGATGGAGACCCATTATATAGGTTCCACATAGAGGACAGTTTTAGAACAACTTTTGCTGAAAAGGTGAATTAATTTTTTTTGGTCGAAATTCAAAAAAAATCATCATTTTAGTTAAATTTGATACCAAAAATAGATTTTCTGACTCATTCCCTTTCCAAAAATGTATACTTTTATGCACGTACATCACATTAATAGTTCAAAAGTCACAATGCTTGATAAATGTCATATCATTAGGTTTAACTCCCCCCCCCCCCCCCCCCCCCCCCCCGCTTAAGGGTGTCAACCCTTTTAATATGACATTTATCAAGCGCTGTGACTTTTGATCTTTTAAAATGTGATACATTTGAAAGTATACATTTTTGTAAATGAAATGAGTCAGAGAATCCATTTTTGCTATCAAATTTCACTAAAAATGCATTTTTTGGGGTCAAAATTTTGACCCAAAAATATGTATATATCGGTGTTTTTTCTATGTAAAAAAACCCGATCCTAGAGAAGTATCTTTAGATGATTTGTGTGCAATTTCGGCATTTTTAATAAACTGCATTTTAATTTAAAATTGATACCAAAAATGGATTCTCTAACTTATTTCATTAAAAAAAATGTATACTTTTATATACATCACGTTATTACTATATTATTTCAAAACTTTAAGCGCTTGATAAATGTCATCACAAAAAGGGTTGACACCTCGACCTCCCTTAACTAGCGGGATACCCGCGCTACGCTAGGTCCCACTAGATGAGCAAATAAGAGGTATTTGTAACGAAAAATGAAAATGTTAGGCCCACGCGAAGAAATATACGGGTAGTCCTATATATAAAAAGATATTTCAAAAACAAACACAGAAATTACAATAAATAGACCTGTACATTTCATGCATTAAAATGGAACATTAAAAGATTCAATAATAATTAGACCTATTAGGCCCCCTACATGTACTTGATTAAAAGACGAGCATGCCTGTCTCTTTTAACAGTTTGATTCAAACAATAAACTTATGCGCAAATATGCACGCGAAGCTGTATCACGGTATTGCGCGGTAATCCCGCAACGCAAAATATCGTGCAATTCTAGTGACACTTTTTGAGCCAAATTTGAGCGGGTGACTCTTTTTGTTGTTGTTGCTGGAATACTTTATAACACTTTCCGTATTTTCCACTATCTTCCATGCAAATTAGGCGACATTCTGATCAAAACTAACGGAGTCCCTTACCCTCTTACCTTCCCCACCCCACACCAGTTCCAGATTTATATTAAAATGTTTATTATATGTGAATGCAATCAAGTTCTCAAAATGTTCAAGAGGCCACTTACCGTGTATTTTAAGGTCATAATTCACGCCAGTTTGTCCGAGTCTATTCATTTCTCTTACTCAGATTACATCCTTTGCACGATCCTCGGGTGGATTTGATTGAGTTTCGCTAGTCATCATGTTCTGCTAAAATCATGATTATAGGCCAACATATTTACTAAGATTATAAGAATTAAATATATATAACTTAGGCCTTTTTAGCGGCCAATTGAAATGAAGTATGGTCCATATCTTATAATGATGACACTCTGTACACTGTAAAAAGAAGCGTTTATATTTCTGATAATACTTAATAAACACTTCAACACGTTTATGTTTATGTTTTACGTGTAAAGGTATTATAGGAGGCATTGCATACGATAAACGTTTGCATAAACACTACAACACGTTTATAGAGGTAATTTTGTAATATTTATTAACACACCAACATGTTTATATCAGCAATAAGAAACATGTTGGGGTGTTAATAATTATACAACAAATACCTCTATAAACGTGTTGTAGTATTTATGCAAACGTTTATCGTATGCAATGCCTCCTATACCTTTACACGTAAAACATAAAAATAAACGTGTTGAAGTGTTTATTAAGTGTTATCAGAAATATAAACGCTTCTTTTTACAGTGTATAGTTTAGGTTGTAATCATAGTAAACAAATATATTAATAGATTTACGAACAATTCGATTAATTATTATGATGTACCTGTAAAGTGTATAAGTATTATTTAGTCATCACATCGGGGATCCTTTTGCAGTACTTTCTGAAGCTATCGTCCTGTGAATGCAAGTCGTAAGTGACATGTTCGGCCAAATTGAGTTATCAGTCTTTTATGAAAATATAGGGAAAAACATGAGGCATTTTTCATGTCTTGAACAATAATTAAGCTTGTTAAAACAATAATAAGGTTAACAAAATTGAGCACAAAAATGCTTTGTCCTTGCATTACCATGACGATATTGAGCAAGGTATGTGTAAACATATAGGCCTAAAGCCTAGTTGTTGTTTTTAACGGTAGATGATCAAATCAATTTGCGCATAGGGCATATAAGGCCTATCGACAAATGGATTAATTATGACCTTCTAGCACCCGAATCAAATTATTCACGAAAAATTTAACATCGCTCACCCGGAGATAAAACCTTTATCAGATAAAAGCATGACATTGAACAAAACAATGGCATTACAGGCATACAATGAATATAGACCTAAGGTTAATAGAATTGTCAATAATCTAAAATTGAATTTATGTCCAATTATACAATAGGGATTAATAAATTATTTGAGGCTTTTTATTACTATTATTTGCAAATTATCGGGAGATTAAAATGTCATGTTATCCTCTATAAATCGAAATCCTATGTCCACCCCATTGACTTAAAGTATCGTCATAAAAATAGGCTTGAAATGAGCAGAAAAGACAGGATCGGTAGATGGTCATTTAGAGCTACAATTAAATGGATTAGATGGTCATTTAGATCCACAATTAAATGGATTAGTTTGGAATACACACACAAATAATGCGACCTTGTAAATATCATATAATTGAAAATCTTTATTCCTAATCAATTTGGTACATTTAATTGGGTCAATTAAATTTTAAGATGGAATTGTGTTATATAGCCCACTTCATCGGACTCAAGTAATGAGCATGATGATAATTATCCACATGTTTAATATGGCTTATATCTATTTTATTTGTTCCTTTCAATGTATAGAAGGTCTATAACCATGTATTACATTATTTTATTTTATTATGATTACGTCTAAATCCAGAAGTCATGCCTATCCGCCGCTGAATATTTACGAAGCATGTTTTGTTTCCGAGAGAGGGAGAGGGAGAGCCTATGTCACTGCGTAACCATGGTAACTGCATATTTCGTATAGTTAACAGGGTACCATTTAGTTCTTATAGACTAAAAACACCCACAAATGGGTGTGATTTGCATATACACAGAACGAAAGAGCCGCCGCCAAATCAGTCAGCCTTACACAGACCTATAAAGGGGCACAGAGAGATTTCTCAAAAAATAAAATTCAACATTTTTACCTTGTTTAAATAGATGATATACATAAAAACCCTCTCATAAATCAGTAAAAATGAAAAATAAAGACATTTTCTCAGCATTTACGAAGGTATATTAGTGCTTTTCACTTTTTTGTATTTTTGTTAAGAATAACCACCAATTGAATCAGGGAGGTCGTGACTATACATCACGCAACAAGCCATGGATGGTCTTCAAGGATATTTTGAATAAACATGAAACAAATACGTAAGAAGCCATCCGTGGTCTTTTAGATGAATTTGGGTCATTTCGATGTCATCTACATCGAAACTCAAAACGCTATGAAATCCATGAATTTCACATGAAATACTGCAAATTACGTTCTATAATTTTAGGTGGTAGTTAGTACAGTATAACTGCAACTTCTGTAAAAATTGAGGGGTCCCTCCATGAAGGATCCCTTAGTGCCCCCATAAGTCAGTCATTCCCTTCTGTTTGGCGCTCTACATTCTGTCAAGGCCATATGCCATCTCGCTTTGCATTAACGTTTGTGATCATTATAAAATTATTACGTTTAATGTTCAAAGTTAATTACAATTAGTTCTAAATTACACGCTCTGACTATTTTTGGCTTGACTTAATTAAACACATTGATAATATTATTTGTAAGCCGCCGAAATGATCATGATGTCATGATATATTGAAATCCAATTGCGTGGGCATTGTACGCTTTCTCTATAGACTTTGTTTGTACCGACTGATTGACCGATTTTGTCGATTTTGTCGACATAATTAAACTGCAGCTTGAGATATCTTTAATTTTCTCCTATATTCCTAATCAGAATTATGAGGAGTAAACAGGTGTGTTTTCTAATAAATAAGAACAATAGATTATTCGATAATAGACCTGTATTAATATCATATTATCATATATTTATAATTGATATAATGTCTCACTCATCAATAATTATGACCAGGATATCAATAATCAACTACGCCAATCGAAGTTTAATTAATCTTAAGTCAGAAAAATATACCAATTAGAATAGTTTTAACAATGGAAACTTGCCAATCAATATTGTCTAAAACCATAACATTTGTTTGTTGTACTTTTAATATTAAGGTGAGAAGCTTATCGTTCAGTTATATTATGACTTATATCAAAGAGAAATATAAAGATTTAAAACAAAAAAATTAAAGGTAGATGTTCTGATTTCTGGCCCGATTTTCAACTCGATGTTTTCTATTTTACATGAAAGCTCATCCTTAAAATTGCCGCATTCCAAATTTTGAGTTGCATACCTGCAATGGTTCTAATTGTAGCAGCACAAGGTCACAATACATTTGCCCATTGAGTAATACACAAACTGACTGGTGGTAAACCACCTTTGTCAGTAATTCACCACGTTTTAACCTATAATTTCTAAACATGCTAAATGGAACTTTCCTGGCCCTTAAGATTTCACAGACATAATGAGAAAAATATCTGATATCAAAATATCTTGATGTGAAAAAAAAATTCAAAACCAAAAAAAATGATCGGAACATACACCTTTAATCAAATGGGCGTCAATCCCTGCATAAGGAGGACATATCTTTCCTAAATTTCTGTAAAACGACACTTTATGCTCTTATCACTATCAGCAGCTTTTGATAATGTATTTCAAGAAAGGTTGACGCGCATTAATACGCGCGCAACCGATTCACGGTGTGTTTTTCTTACTACTGCTATCTACCGTAGATAGCATAACTCAAGTTAATTGCTGTGTGCGTGGAACGTATTCATGATAGTTTGGACATCCAAACCCGTCCTTAAACTCTTTTCTATTTGCCCTGAATTGAGCTGTCCTGTGACTAAAGCTTCTGAAGTGATACTATAGATAATTGTGCACCTTTCTTATTGAACATCACAAAGTTAACTGTTGCCTTATTCCGATTAACCTATCTACCTTGAAAAGGGATTTTCCTATTACACGTTTTGCTATTGAGCTCTGGTGCTCTATATGGATCGTTGATTTATACGAGGGTCATTCAATAAGTTCTACCTCCTATCTCATAACTTTGCTATTACAAAACCAAGTCGTATGAAATATACCACAATTGTAGCTTTGAGTCTCAGCTAAAAATTCATAGTACATTGGTCTGAGTACTGATTGTACTTTACTGGAGATGCAGTGAAAACTAATGGTCCATTTAGTGCGACGGAAACGGATAAAAAATAGCCAAATTCATTTGGCCAATTTAAAGAGACAAAACGTACCTATACATGTAGGTCAATTAAAATCGTTCTAAATTACAGATATCTCTTAAACAGACTATAAACAATATAAGTCACTGATATTTTGGAGGAAAATGCCCTCTAATTAAAGCCAGAACCAGTCCAGGACAACCATTAGTTTTAACCCTACCCCAGAGAACCGCTGCAAAAGTCATAATTTGCTTTGCATAAGAACTAAGAGATCTTCGATATACAGTACTAAATGGAGGGATTACAAGTATCTCATAACTGATAATTTTCTACCACTGACTACCCGATTGACTTTTATAAAGGTTACGTATAACAAAAACTCCAAAAGTGACTATCATGTTAAGATTTAACATACGAGGCATCACTGTGGCTTGACTTGTAAGTTGTAACCACGAACATTTGACTGAATAACAATATACCTGTATGCTGAAGGTGATTCCAATGATGAATATAGGATATGTCAATGTAATTGTTTAGACTGTAGGGGAGAACGGGGTAAGTTGAGCCACTGGGTAAGTTGAGCCACCCCCTGTATTAGGGAAACTATTGACATTCCTAATTTTACACTGCCCTCTATTGTTAGATGACATCACTCAAACCTCTCTGGTGACAACCTTGCATCGTGTGCACACATGGTAAGAAAATTGAGCTAGAAAGTTGATTTTGGACACATCTGAGTAAATTTTTGAAAAAAATGGTTTACGTGTTTTTTTTCTTAGAAGTGCATAGATTGTATTAGTGCAACTTTGTGTGCTAAAAGGGTGTGGGTGACATGTGCACTTAAATTTAGTAACATGTTGAAAATGTCATTAAGCTTCAGTAGGGAAGGGGGGGGGTATTTTTTCATAAGTTGACCGTCGCGGGGTAAGATGAGCCATTTTTCACGGGGTAAGTTGAGCATAGGAAATAGCCATGATAAAATAAAATTTGTCAAAATTTAGTACGAAAATTGTGGGGAAGTGTTTTAAAATTCCAGTTTGGATCAAAGTATTAACAATTATGAGTATATTTCACTTTTACCATGAATAAACCAAAATTTCTGAAACTTATTTTCTGATTTCAAATGTCCCATTGATTATTGTGGTGGCTCAACTTACCCACACTGGTGGCTCAACTTACCCATGGTCCGGGGCAAGTTGAGCCACTTTACCAAATTTTTTCAAGCATCTCCCATGAATAAACAATAGCAATTGGTTCAATTATTATGTTATACTAAGTAAGTCAACACTCTAAAGTTTTACTTGCAACACTAAGTGTGAAGGTCTGTCTTTTAATATCTGCACAATAGGGCAAAATGTGAAAAATGGCTCATCTTACCCCGTTCTCCCCTACACTAAAATATTATGTGGTTTGCCATGGATAATATGGATGAAAATAAGTTTTCTGCTCAAATTCAATAAACTATAAACTATTAACATTTAGTAGATCGGGTATTATTGATTTTATTGTTTATGTTCAATTACACACTGAACGATGATTGTAATAAAAGAGTTCTCTTCACATGAAAAGTTGCCAAAGCTAAATTTGACATACCTGATGAAGATTTGCCATAATTTGATAACGAAAGCTCCAAATGGATAGAAAAAATTATAATGACACATGATAGATTGCTGAACATGATTATTAGTACTTTACGTCCAATTTGTATATTTTTCATGGCTAAAAAAAATCATGATTCACATGGGACACTTTTTTGACACACCCTGATGTAGTATCATGAGGATGTAATTACAGGTTGCATTTTTAAAACAAAACAAAAAGCCTTGGCGCATTGCAAAGTATTCAATGCGGTACTATTTGTCCAATCCTTGTCCAATCCATAATTGGTGTTGGCTTTACTATCTTCAGAAGAAAGCACTCATCGTTACGGAACGACAAGTGTCAATAGAAGTATAGGCTAGGCGTATTTCATTAACCATAGAATAGACCACGCATGGTGTATAACCAATTTTACACGCTACGTCTCTTTGTATAAACAAAGAAACAATAGACTTACATCTTTTACTCGATACAATCATAATCCTATGCGTGACGGAATATAATGATCTAACCCATGCTTGCTTCATTAAGTTAATTTTCGTTAATAATCAAATCTCAATATACGTAAAATCACCAAACCATGTATTTTCTTTATCTTATAATAATGGTAAATTAGGCGCATCACGCGGTTATAAAGTATATAAACCTAAGATTCAATTCTATTTAAATCTTTATTGTTTTATACCTTATAATCTATTCATATTAACCACTGATGTTTATGTATATATTCACTTATATGCTTAGACATTTAGAAACAGATAAGTCTTTGTATATAGGTCTATACTTAAGTGAAGTATTTTTTCACTCTTTACATCAAACCTATATATTTATAATTCTAATAAGTCCATGATCAAACTAAATTGAAAGATAATGTTTTATTCTCTCAATCTTAATGTACAGGCGCATCTCACCTCCACTATAAAATCACTGATAAAGCATGATCCACCGAACGTAGGCGATGGCTATGTCACCTTTAATGCGGCAATCATGGCAATAGGACCAGGATGGGTTGTGCTCACAGAAAGATGAGTCCCGACTTCCGATACAGTTCAGTGAATAGAATTGGTTTGTCGCGTGTTGTGATATCAGTATGCAGTGTACTTGCTATCTTCAGACGATAGCACTGCTACTTATAAACTACCCGATAAGATCTATGTTCTTTATATACGTGCACAAAGACTGTCTCATAGACAGGCCTTATGCTTGCGCAAATTGATTGTGGTTATTCACCCATTTGTTTGGATACTAATGGTAATAAACAAGCATGCTTTTAATCTCAACATTTAATTTCATTTTGAAATATTGATTGAAAAAAATCGTAGTTCTGCAATAGGCCTAAAATATAAAGGTAGGCTATGTATTTTTGTCTTAAATAATATATATATATATTTCGATTTCGTTCTTTAATCATTTATTCTATATATCAGAAGAATCTGTTTACATGTAGGCTAATTGATCGTTGCTTGCCTAAAGTTAATAGCCTACTATAAAACAAGGACAGCGTAACCTTATTTATATAAAAAGAGCGCCACGTTTAATCTGGACATTATTGACACGGTCAATGAACTTAGTAATAAGTAACAACAGTTTTAGCTCTCTCCCCCAAAAAATGAATCTGAAGGGCCAATCAATTACAATCGATTTACAAAAACACACATTTTGTATAGGAGTCCTCTTGCCTCTTGCAGGAAGGGACCAAATATTGTAATAGCTTAAATGCGAACATAGAACAAATAAAACATCGTAAACATGAAACATTGATATCTTGAGGTCATGGTAACACTGAGAACCCTAAACACCAATGAATGATCCATATTACATCTATAAACAACTACATTACATGATCAATTGCACATGTAACTGCATTTGTCTTATGTAGCCTATAGCTGAAAGGTCACTACATTATATTGCATGACCGTTGACGATAAGTGCAGTTGATATGTTTGGATTGACTCTTGTAATAATATCTAAATTATTTTAAAAGTACGACTTCTTTGTTTTCAAAAATTGATCAATACATGCCTTCCGCCAACCGTCTTAGTGTTTTCTTAATGGGTGATTAACTAGGGTTTACGGGTGAAGTATATCGGAGTACGGGAAACGGTTTAAGATGCGAAGTCCGTAAGCCTTGACCCTCCTTCTCCGGTGTTATTCTAAGCAAGCAAAACAGCTATTACACCCTATAAGCCAATAAAACGAGCGAGGTGTTACGAATTAATACACCGCTCCAAGGACCCGGATTGATGGTTAATGGCATACGCACGGGACCTTAAAGACTTGTACATTATAGACTTCAGAAAATCATAGTCTCTATTACAAAGACGAAGCGAAAGAAATGACCGTAAAATGAGGCGAAAAGAGTCCTTTGAAAAGGGGGTGCTAACCACAATGTGTCGTGCGAGTATAACGTGACAAATGTCATTTGATAATTGATAATCAGCGATAATAATTAATTGCTTCTTACGAATGGACTGTAATCACTCGAGCATTTCCGCGACATTAACTTAGGCAAACAAATTTGGGAAACACAGCGAGTTTGGATGTCACGTCGTATAAAAGGACATTACAATCTAATTTAGAACCCAGCATGGTACTCTTTAATCCTGTTTTGATTACGAAATAGAGACGAAATAAACATAACATACACCCTGATTGTAATAATAAAATAAAATCAATTGTAAATGTAATTGTTTTGAAACATTTGATTTGATATATGTTTTAAATGTTAACCTATGATTAATGACCTTGGAACATTATGCTATTAGATATTAACTTCTTTATATTGTAATCATTGATTGACATTGACTTTGTCTATACCCCCTTGGAGTTGTCACCACAGATTTGTATCAAATCAGTACGGTTCTAACCAGACGTTTATTTGTTCAGCTTAGGGTCAGCCTTTTTCCCTTTATAATGGCGTGTTGACTTTAACGGTCAGTTGAAATCAATCCGTAATATGATACACATGTAATATTTTGAAGGGTGCTTAACATTATGCTTGATTGGAAGCAACTTGATTGACATTGTTCTGAAAATAAGGTATAAAGAAAACAGTTTCGTTGCAGTGATATTTATTTATATTGTGCTATAGGTTATGCTATCTACGGAAGATAGCAGACGGATATCCCGATATCAGTTTACTTGTGTGGCTGTCAGTCGAAACCACAATATTGAATGGAAGAAAGAATAAAGAATGAAAATGTATGTAGTTGGTTTCTGACGATTTATCAAACTGAAACTCATTGTTAAAAAAGTGTTTACAAATTGTGTTCTCGTACAGCCTGTAGTTTTGATATTGCAATATTGTCTTTTCAATTAGTTTCTATATCAATTGAAGAATGAATGGCCTATCTAACATGTCTAATGTCTATGTGGAACGGCCTTTCTCCCTTTCCCCATTGACAAAAGAGTAAATTAAAAATGAAGGAGGAAGAGGAGAAGAAAAAGAAGAAGGAGGAGGAGGAGGAGGAGGAAGTAAAGGAGGAGGAGGAGGAGGAAGTAAAGGAGGAGGAGGAGGAGGAAGTAAAGGAGGAGGAGGAAGAGGAAGTAAAGGAGGAAGAGGAAGGGTAAGGAGCATAGGCGGCGCGTCACGCCCCTTCTCATACGTGTCATGCGGGAGACGACATTAGTTTCAATGTTTCATTATTCAAGCTATTTCTGGACCATTTTAGTTACAAAACTGCAGGTTTTTGCGCGCTTCTTGGTTTGGACGTTGTTGAATGAAGTTGGAATTTGAAGATGCACACTTTGTATTTGGAGTTTACTCATACCTACCTATATGTAGGAAACATTAGTTACAAAACCTATTTTTTAGATAGTAAAGGCATGTGAGAAAATGCCAAGATTATGAAGAAACATATCACAAAATCCGCGATAAGTTCTTCATACTCCATTTTTAATGCCAGATATGAACCTCAGTGGAACGTTCATGAATTTATCTAGTCTGCTTTCCTTCCCGCCATGGTATTTATTTTCTGCTTTTTCTGCTTTCTTTCCAGTGTTTAAATATTAGTTGTTTGTCTTTGTCTAATCCCTGCCTGAGATCGGAATGGATCTCAGTTGTTCCTGGGCATTGTATGTTATCTTCTTTTGTTGTTTAATAAAGATGATCTATATATATTGGAATGCTGAATTTTTGCCTTAAACCTAGGAGTTTCCAGGGGGCGAACCCCCACTTACTTACTTGGTGTGGAAGGTGATGGTCTACCATAAAAAACCTCTTTTTTATTTGAAGTTCTACAAAGTTCATTTTTGGATATGCATAACACTATGACCATATAAGAGGAATGCCGGAGAACTTTTTTCTTCTTCAAAATTCATCTTATTTGCATAATAACGGCGGCCATCTTGGATTTTATCGGTTATTTTATCCCGGGGTAGGCCTACTCCTGGAAGTACGCAAACTTATTTCTTTGAATTTTTTTTTTAACTAGAAATATGCTTATATGAATGTTGGGATAACATAGCCCTTTTTTAAATTTGTGTCCCAAAATGTCAAATTTGCATTATTTTTGATGACAAATATAAAATAATCGCTTTTTTAACGAAAAATGAGCATTTTTGAAAATAAAAATGGCTATAAAATTTCAAACAAGAACAAATATGCAAAAAAAGGCTATGTTATCCCTTGGAGAACTATTTAGTCTAGTTCCATTCGAAATTACAGCTTCATACATGCTTCCGTTTTCGAAAAAAGACCCCGGGATCGATCTAAAAGACGATTTCGAGAAAATGGCGTTTGAAGCCTAGAAACACTGTTTTTAATTATTATGCACATTAGGTACTGCATTTACATTTTTAAAACCATAATTAAAATTACTTTTTGAATTATCACAATTTTTGGTGGTATTTTCATGTCAAAAGCTCTTTTATTTTTAAAGTTATGATATTCATAAGGAATTGAACGTTAAATATCACTGGTTGAAAAACAATAAAATACATAAGATATTAAAATATATATTTACGAGAATTGCGTTGGAGTTTCGAATTTGATTTGACGTAACTTTGGAACTGCTGCTCCGATTTTTGTGAAATAAAAAACAATCAAAATTTAAAAAAATTAGCTGCTTAGAGGCAGGCATACTATCTTAATACAATAGCCCCCTTTTAGCCACTACATGGAAGACCATTTTAAGCAAATTCATTGGTTTAAGCAGGGAGTTTATATAATGGGAGAGGACATTCGAATCGCAAAATTGAAGCCTCCCCATATATGGGCATGTGGGCGTGAGTACGCGCGGTGTACCTCTTGGGATGAAGCGTTCTCTTGACAACGCTATGATTGACAGCACGAAAGTCCTTATAAGGGACATTGAGACGCGCGATGTACCTCTTGCATAATGAGGGCGAGCAATGTACCTCTTAGAAAGGCTTCAATCTCGGCAATGGGAGTTTGTGTACAGTGGCACCGCCCTGGTTTAAGTTAGAAGATTCACACTTTGTGTTTGGATTTTGCTCTTATACCTACCTATGTAGGAAACATTGTTTTTAATTAAAAGGCACGAGAGAAAATGCCAAAATTAGTGCTTGAGAATGCTGAATAGTTGCCTTAAAAATGCCTAAAACCGGAGCTTCCCTGGACCCCATCCCCTTGGTGTGGATGTTGTTTAAATTATAATTGTCAGATGCACACATTGTGTTTGGATTTTACTCATATTTTACTCTATGCAGGAAACATAATGTTTTTTAGTTAGTCATCAGGCATGTGAGAAAATGCCAAAATTACTGCTGCAGAATGCTGCATATTTGTCTTAAAAATAACTAAAACCCAGGAGCTTCCGGGGCGAGCCGTATTGCGGGCCCCTGGACCCCACCCTCTGGTCGCTTCGCTCACAGGGATACATTAAATTGAGTAGGCCTACTCTTAGTTATAAGAAAGTAATTCATGACATCCGACCCTAACTTCAAGTTAGGGGTGGGATCAGAAATATATAAGGCGGGCACGCGTGTTTATAAGTGATTATGGCCCGTGTTGCGAAACAAAAAAGGCGCGTTTCTCCAGGTTCTTTGTATACAATAGAAAAAGTACAAATAAGTATGAAATATATAAAAAAGTTGATGTTATCGTTTCAGTAACAACATTGAGATTACAATATTGAACAGGCGTAGCTTTCGTTTGTGGGACTTTACAATAATGCTCATAATCAAATGGTTGTGTTTGTGTAGCGAAGAAGTTATTTAGGCTTGTTTGAAGATTGACCACCGTCATAATGCCCCATTAAATCTTGATAAAGCCCAAGAACAACATCGCTCATTAAACTCTTGTGCCATATTGCGTTTGTTTTCATAAGGAGGGGTGGATCTCTTGTATTGATTCACTGAACTTCACATAACCTCCTAAAACTAACGTCTCATTGCTGTAATCACATGGCTTTAACAAATAAAGTGTAATTTGAAACCATCTCAGTCACTTGCTAATTACCAGTAATCGCAACACAACAGAGTGGAAATGATAATATAATAAAATAACTTCATCACTGGACCAGGCCACGATAATTATTTCACGAGTAATTTGTGACAATTGCCACCTTAGGTTTAGGGTAAATAAAGAGCGCATTAATGCGTGATATTGAGAAGGGTTGACCACAATATTGAATCGGACAGGTGGGAAGGGTTTATACACGTCTTTAAGAAATATTATTAGTAAAACAGTCCTTACTGGTTTCGATTAAGCGTTATCGCTTTGTTATCATATTAGCTGCCTAAAATCATGATATAAAAAATAATCATAATCATGCAAAGTCACCCTTTTATGCATTCAAATATGTAATGCGATCTGTGAAAACCCGATTTTTCATATTGGAGATATATATTTATATCATAAGAAAGCTGAAACTTTGCTGATTACAGAACTGTTTCGAACATTTTTTTTACGATCACTAGAAAAATGGTTTTGAGTGAATGATGATTGTGATGTAAGCTACAAAACAAGAAATCATGAAAAACAGGCCAATAAAGATACATAATTCAACAGAATAACACTAATAAAGTTAATTAGACAAGTGACTTAGGTAAGTTTTGAAGGTGAATTTTCATGAAAGAAGATGACACAAAGTATTGGAAATGAATTTTCTAAAAGAAAATTTATTTATTTTTTACATTTTACCCATAATCCCTAGTTCACATCTGGTGACATCCGACGGGTTTTCATATATCGCATCACATATTGAACAGTTATCAGGCCTATCTGATTTTTTAAGATTTTTGATTCGAAAAACTCATTAGATTCGAAGCTTTGTCTTTTTATTATCATCAATTTCATGAGTTTCATAGATCAGTAGTCCATTCGGATGGTTTTAGTTGATTTTGTTTTTAGTTTAGATAATGCAAAAATGTGTATTAAATGATTTTTAAACCAAACATATTCAAAATGTTTATAGCAAAATTATATTAATTGTAAAGCTGTGCGTGTAGAACGTTTTGACAATTCACTCTTGTATGCTTCATGGCATGCGTTTTAGCGCGTTTATGCCATCTCAAAAAAAACCGTTATCACGTTGCTCCAATTTATTTCATGTTATCAAGATAGTAATCTCGAAATAATGATGCTATAAACACGAGTCTTTATCCAGCTATATAATGGAAAGCAGGCAAGTTGACTAAGTGCACATGTGTGATTATGTACGGACTAACCTGTCCCATTACTACTGTGCACATACAAGCAAGCTGTCACTAAAGCGTTCCCATTCACAAACGACGTCCAACTTCACATCATCAATGATTAATAACGCCAATTGTATAAAATCAAAGTCAAAAATTAACTTTCGTTAACAGTCCTGTTTTCTTTTCCTAATTATAACTAAACACCACTTACCACTGCTGTGACTTGTTTAACCTGAATGTCAATATCATTTATCTTTAATAGCGACGTTCGGTTTGAAAGTTTAAGCCCTGATAAGCATTTAGTCCTATACCATTTTAGATAGTTATCAAAGTGAGTCGACTTAACAAAGGCCCCCAAACGCAATGCTGAGCCGTACTTGTGTCCTCGGTTACAATCCATTGAGTAAAATAGAAAGCTATAACATTGCAAAATTACAAGGCTTACAACACTAATAATTTGATATGAGATATATGAAGGTATTTCATTTATTTTAACGTATTTCATTACTTAATGATAATCATGATAATCGTAAAATCCTGCATACTAATTAAGTAATACATGTTTTAAAACTCTCATCAGACCACCTTGATTCAAGATTTATTATTGAGCATATAAATGAATACATGTTAAAGGGGTTAGAAAGTCCTATTCTGCTTGACAAAAGCTTATCAATCAAACATCAATAAAGTTATATTCATGAATACTAAATACTATAATAGACTTTCAAACTTGACTTTGAACATTGTTGTATGTAAGAATTAAGGTCATATTCAAATATCACCAGCTATAGCTTGATACTATGTCCAAATAAATAAATAAAAATAAATAAATAAGAAGCGCCTCGTACTATAACCTTACACACGTAAGACTTTGAAAGATAATTATGAAAAGAAAATATGCTATCTTCAGTAGATAGCAAACCTGATGAACATGGTGATGTATACATCTGATTATTAGATAGGCCTTTGATATAGCTAATTGAAGATACACTTGATGCTTAATTAAGTTATCTTCTGTTTAAGGCATAACTCTATGTTAGCTATTAGACTTGCTTGTTGTGTATAATTCTGATGTGCTATCTTCAGTAGATAGCAAGTTGTAATAGAAACGCTCACATACTGTAAATACGTTTATGCTCAAATCGATTTTCCACTATCTTTTGTCCGTTGTTTAACACTAAAAATTAGACTAATTGGTTTTGATTGATAAACAATATGCAGTTGTAAGCCAAGTAAGTTCCCCCACCCCCCCCCCCCGCCCCCCCCCCCCCCCCCCCCCGCATCCTTGTTCAGGAATTTCTGTAATGTTCTTTTCTTCTTCTTTATTTATTTCATAACTTTTTTGTTAAAATATGTAGAAAGCTGACAACTTGGTAGTATATTATCTTTAGTCCAATGTGCATTTTAAAGCAAGTTTTGTGTTAACCAACCCCCAGAACCATGAAATAAAACGATTTTACAAAGGCCTCTTCCTCTTACGCAACCAATCAGGCAATGCTGGGTAATGGTGATTTCGCATTTGTCTTTTGGGGTTTTAAAGAAGAAGAGAGTGCCCTCATCTGTCTTTTTTCCAAAGGTTAGGACGGGGAACTAGTTTTTTATTTCTATTTGGTCTTACCTATTTCGAATTTTTCTCGTCATATGATGTATAATATTTAAATTTTAAGTTCAAGCTATCGCTGAAAGTATATTAATCCGCTGCTTAATGTATTACCAGGTTATTACTGATAGTGATGGCATAAAATTGGCCCTCGGAGCTCAAAAAGACTCGTTTATTTCCGGGACCGCCCATGATTTCAAACAGATACACAGCACAGAAAAGGCTCTGATAATGGATACGATCAAATCAAGTAAATATAATCCTGAGAATTAATTGAGAAAACTCAATCTGTGTGTTAAAATTGTGATTTAAACTTACGTTTGGCATTGCATTAAGTGGCAAGAAGAGGTCAATATTAAACCATATTGACATATGATTCACGGATTTAGCGACGATAATATAATACGTTGATAGGATCAAAATGTATTGAATGGATCTTAAATCTCGAGCGGAAATCCGCGACTGACTTGAGTGAAAAGTATAGATAAGATTCAACGCTTTGCGTGCAGACGCATGATATAGCAGTACGCGCATGGCTTTTTTGAATGAAATAGTGTCTCCTTTGGTGAATTGAGCTCCTCTAGATCTAATGTATGAGCCCAGCTTATTCTGAATTTTACTTGATGCGTAACTACAAATAATGTTTATGAAAACATTGAATGTTGACATTCTTCGCTAATTAAGGAATACATTTGTAGGTAAATCGAACAGTCTATCAACACCACGTATACCCGCGAGCAAATTATTAATAGGACTTAACGAGAAAATTGGATGGGTAGGACAAAAGAAACGGTGAAGAAAAGCGTGAAAAGAGGAAGAGATTTGAAGGATAGATAAGAGGATATCGTGTCCGCCGCCTCATCCGTTAAGCTCTCAACATCAGTGTGTCGTTGAGAGCATTTACAAGTGTGCACCGGAAGTGCTGTTTCAATCTTGTGCTTGACTGGAGATGGAGTGGGTTAGCAGATTATTGACTGTGCCATTTGAGTGCTGAACGCCAAGGTTGCAAGGAGAGTTAACGTGTAACGCACTGGTATAGGACCTGTGCGTCTTACAATGATACGATGGACTTTCTGTTTATGTAAATGTAAATAACTAATAGAATTTTTCATGTGTCAATGGCCGTTTAAACTGTGTCATTTTTCTCAGATTTCAAATCATGAAAAGGTGATGTCCATCAAGCCCCCACACACCATGAGTGAGTGGCTGTGGAAACATACAGCAGATGGTATACATAATAGTCAACCCGGCCATGCATCACAACGTCCGCTATGAAATTTGGCATCAAATTTTACTTTAATTGCTGCATGTGTTACCTCTACCCCGTGCGTTTAGATACCACATGCTATCAAGTGCTCTCCTCGACAAAATATCCCCTTAATACCCATCCGCGGGCGATATAAATTATCCGTGGAAGTGCATGGAGCGTGACCAGTATATTACACTCTCATTTGATCCGACTTTTCCCCTCTCTTATTATTTTCACACACGGATCACACTTTCTTGTGCATTATACATTTTGTTCAGTTTAGCCGCGAGCACAGTTATAGACCGTATACGCCCTTTTGCAAACTGGCCATACGCTCTCTGGGGACGGGAATGCATTGCGTTGTGATCGAAAAGCCATAGAGCGAGACCTGCGTTCGCCGCCGTCGAGGGAGCGCCAAATAAACGTTCTCCAAACACAACTGTCATTATCCAGCAATTTAGCAACTTTCTTGAAAAATAAGCCAGAGAGAATGATGAGGATTAAAAAATGATTTTGACTAAGGCCGGATGAGTGGATGACACTCAGATATGTCAAATATATGCGCTTAAATGATTTGTGAGGCTCCATACGATTGCGATTAGGCTTTTATAAAAACAACAAATTTGAACACATGAGCGCAAAAATGCTTGCAAAATGCAACGCGGTGTTAAAGTAATCCGTGCGACATGTATCCGCCTAATAGCTTCGTAGTTTGTGTCGCAGATGGGGCGGTTAGGATGCGTTGTAATAATCCACCTATCGTAGTATGCTTGAACGGTTGAAATATTATTTTAAGTATAGCAATATGTATAAGCAGTAATATATACATCGTTCTGATTACAGTACTTTATAGATCTATTTATCATGTGTTAGGGATGCGTCACTCGGTTTCGTCTACCGTAGATAGCAAAGCGACCGGTCTGAAGACGCTTTCAATCAAATGATACAGCATTCATCATATGTTTATTGGCATTGCTTAATAATACTAAGATTCAAAAATGTACTGATAGGCAATATATGCTCTAGCTCTATTATGTGTGTTGTTGGTTAGGCTTAACATTTTGGATTTGCAGCCTCGTTCAAAAGTACTCAAAAGTTGAAATGAGCTCCACTTAGTGGACTAATCGTATATGGGTCAACATTGTCTTTTAAATAGGCCTACTAAATTCGGAATGAGGTTAGGTGATTGACAGAGGTTTTTCAAGGCACTCAATTTGAATTATATACGAGCATTCAGATAAGCATGGGTATCACCATTGTAAATACTTAATAACTTGGCAAAGTGTTGCTTATGATACACTCTTACACATCAAGGCCAAAGGATATTACTCATGTTAGATGAATTAAATGTGTAAAAGTGATAATCGAAATGCCTAATATAGTTTGCTTAATTTCAAATCCTAATTGGCGTCTTTATTGGTCATTTTGAATAGCACTCATTTAATTTGACTTATGGGGTTTCACTGTTAATTTCAACTCAGTCTTTCTAAGAGTGTATACCCTGGTATTACAGCACACTTGGTATGCAATGAAACACTGTTGACGGTTATTTCATGAGTCTAATCACCTCTCTCGTTGTGCGAATTGTCCCTTCTAAATTGCCAATTCACGAGGTGTCACTCGAATGGAGCATCATCACTTAAGCAGCAAAATACATTGAAGTGAAAGCGTTTAGTGAGAGAAATGAGCAAGCGCATTCTGTTGAGTGGCAACTCGATAAAATTGCCACATCGACACTGCATTAATAGCCGTAAAACATGGCATATAGGCGTGAGGTAACAGGCGCGTTGCTAGTGTCTTCACGGCTGCTGTGACTCGCACGAAATATTCCCCGAGACCGAGGGGTTGGGCCTGGCTGCCCCACAGTGTCAACGAGTTGATAGCTTGAAATCCGCATCATAGCTGCCATTGGCATTTATTACACCTGTTACGAGGGACCGTCATCTCCAAGTGGTGTTGCTTCTCCACCAGGATGGCTTGTTTGGAAAAAAGATGAAAATACAATAAAGATCTTGAGATGAATATAGAAACTTGATTATGACACGTGTGATGTGGAACAGTGACCTTTAGAAGCCCTTGATATGGTGATGATATAAATGTGAATACATAATTGAACCATAGTTTATTATTCACACAAGTTTATTATTCACACAAGTAGTGTAACATAATATAACCTGGTTTATTTAAATTATCGTTTTGCTATCTTCAGTAGATAGCAATCTCCTAATTCTTACTATCTTAATAGATATCAATTTTTTTTTACTTTAGTAAAAATCTTGATATCTTTAGTATATATATAAAAATTTAAAAATCTTTAGCAGGTATAAATTAGGCCTTCCAAAATCTTGTTATCTTCAGTAGATTTTTTAAAGAAAAGTACCTTTTAGCAGATATCAATTACCAAAATACTGCATCTTAAACAGTAGTAATTTTTATCTTTAGCAGATATCAATTACCAAAATACTGCTATCTTCAGTAGATAGCAATTTTCAAATGCTTATTCTTCAGTATAGATAGCAATTTCACAATCGCTGCTATCTTCAGTAGATAGTAGCAATATCCAATTTTTTGTTATGGCAGTAATATAAGCCAATTACCAATTAAATAAGGGTTAATTTCATTCGGGCAGAATGCCCCCCTCCCCCCGGCCCCTCCCTGACGGCTTTGAACGGGAAGAACGGGTCAAACTACCGGGCTAAAAGGTGGAAGTGATTTTTTTATTTTCTGTAAATACAGTGGGGGCGAGGGGCGAGGGCCCCAATATGAGTCGGGTGGGTTTTTCGATTAGCACTGTTGTTTAGATTATCACTGTTGGTTAGTTATCGAGCTCGGTTTTTTGCGCCAGTTTAGGGACGCCACGTCACTAGCCGATTTTTATTCGTACGGTGCATATCATGGCTGGTTAGCATCCGTTGTTAGGGTCGTATGTTACATACACCATTGTTGAATAATGCTTTCTTCAGTAGATAGCATAATAAAATGTTATCTAATGTATACGGGTTGTATTAGCTTTAACATGTTTAAAATGGCAATTAAAACATTGGACTAATAATCTTCATATTAAAATAACAATTAAATGCGCTTTTATATCAAAACCGAGAAAATATCCCTTTTAATAGCTCGATGTCGAGGATATCACGTGTCTTTTATATAAAGGTGCAATATATGACACAAAATATTTCAAAATGACACCGTATGCGGCCTACATAATACAGGTCAGTCAGTCGTCATCAACAGTCGACGAACACTAGCCGTTATACATGACAGATTGTTGGACTAAACGTAACCAGGCTACAGGGCCATTACGCTATGTGTGAAATGATACGGGTTTGTCATTCGGGCTATAAATGTAACAATGCTATAATATAGTATGTGCATAAATAAGGCTATTTAATAATTCAAATAGTAGTGACCTGTAATTTACTGCGCCGTTGCATTTTGGGTAATCACCATAAACATTTGACATGGAGAGCTCAAATTAGCTGATTGTGTAATTTTAACCATAGACCATTTGCGGGTATCGCATTCAGAAAATTACTCTGTTATTTTTCTCGCCTTAGCATGACACATTCTTTAGTTAATACAATTTTTTCAGTGGCGTAACTAGGGTCTTCAATTGGAGGTGGAGGCATGGGGAGGACAGGCCTGTGATCAAGGGTGGGGGGGGGGGGGGGGGCATAACTGACTATTTCTTGTTAATTAATATACGTAGAGTTTGTCATTTCATATCACGGTGCGAGCCTTCTGGTGCACGCCCCTGAATTTTGTTGTTGGAATCCACTATAAAACTCATGTACGCCGACATTTATATTATATAGTGCAGGTGTAATTTGTGGGGTTTTTTTATTTTTAGAAAATCTAAACATACGATATTTCTATACCACGGTGTTTGAATGTTAACACATGACATTTTCGAGATGCTACAAGAAAAGAAACCAATTGTCATGCAGTTCTTTCTTACTCTCCCTGTACTGTACACGTACCCCAAGTTTCCACAATTAATAAATGAATGATACACGGTCAAATTAAGGGGAACAATATAGATCAACATAAACATCTTAACTTTTATTCATTTAATAGTAAAAACCACCTACAATAATTTTGACAATTAAACCCTCTTAATAGCTTTACCAAGCTTCTAATCATCTTTAATCTTAACACTTTCCACGCGGCAGGCAGCTGCAGACGACATTCCAAAATTTCACAAAATGTTTTAAAAATGTCAAAATTATTGAATTTCATTAACATATTCAGAATCACCATGAGAAATGCATTGACATAAGTACAAACATGCCTAGTATTGGGTCAGTAATCCTTGAGATAGGCTTTGAAAATTGTGAAAGGTTTCTGAAAAATCTGTTTTGTGTATGGTAAAACTAATAGCCGCGTGGAAAGTGTTAAACACTATTTCCGTTTCCTCTTATCAGCCGAGTGTCGCATACCCGGCTACAAGCATAAAGCGGAAGTACCAATTTATTAGAACTGGTGTAATAGAGCATGTCAAGAGCACGTGGCGTTTAACAATTTAGCTTAATTAGCCTAGTACTATCCAGATATACAATAAATTATTACCAATCAAGTGATTCACAATATCTCAAAAAGGTGTAATATAATATAAATCAATTTATTCTGTGCAGTTTTCTTGTCGTTATCACACATAACATAATATTCCACATTTACAATATGGTAGAAAAGAGAAAATAATATTACAAAGTTTCTCTATGCTGATTTTCCTTGAATCTCGATGTGCCTGGATTGTTATACAAAAGGTTGGTACATACCAGAGAGGTTGTCAAACAATTGTGTTACATCTACCTGTGGATGATTTCTTACTTTCCACAATATTTTATAAGAGTCAAAGCAATTGTGTTTTTAACACAAAGGGTAAATGTTAATACTGTCTATACAAGCGACTCTTTCATTTTTGTATCCCTGGCTTCATCAGCGTCTCTCGTCATGGTTCGTCCGACATCGAGTGTGGCGAATTATGGCACTCGTCTTTTCGGTCCTTGTATCCGCTCTCTCATCAAAACCCAAAGAAAAAGGTGACACTGCATTGAATAGAAATGAGTGACCCAAAACATTACAGAATTTTGAATCTTAATATCATGACTATTGAAATTTCTTCATAAAGTGTCAGATTCCAAAATATATCCCCTTTTTGTATTTGTTTGTTTTTCTTACAATAACAACTTGAGGGAAGCAGGTTTTCATCACCCAACATTTGTGTACAAAATTACATTACTTTTGATACCGTCACAAACATGAACCTTAGTACAAAATTAACCACCATTTACATAGACTCTGTCTTGTTTGAAAATGATACCTTTTCAATGTTTCAAATCTTTAAAATACTCAAATTCATAGTGTTGATGAATCAATTTAAACTGATGGAAGTTTTGATCTTCAAAACTTTATCAAACTTTTATGGTACACATCAAAGCAAAACATTTTTTGATTATGAAATTAGTTTGTATGTAACTGGTATTTTTCAATTAGAAAACCTAAGTGAAATGTCCATACATTTGTGTAAACAAAGCTTATCTCCAACTATACATTTTCTCTCTATGAAAATTCCAAAAGTAATTCCAAATAGATACACTTTTTTTGTGTGTGAAAATACCATACAAATGTTCTTTTGAACTTGTCCAAAATTTGCACAAAATGGTAGTTTAAAATACACATTTAAAACACAAATTATTCTTGTACTTACAATAGTTTCTTCTCTTGCCAACTAACCAACATCGTCATTACAGCTGCAGTGTCGTGGATCAAAGCGGTTCACGCCTGCAATTTGCTGCCCTCGTCAAAATCTTGGTAAGCTTTTAAACTTCCAAACATGCCGTTTCCTGGATCAGTATAACTTCACACACAATATGTCTAGCCAAATTGTCCTTATTCTATTGAATAAATATTCTGGCACCCGGCTTATATGGGCTTCTATATCTCAAGAATTCAACCCACGCCTTGCGAAACTTGTGAAGAAAATAAGGGACGAAACCCCTTTGGTAGTGCAGAGTAAAATAATATGACTTGTTGTCCGCCCAGTGCTGGAATCAAAAGTGCCTAGAGAGCACATGGGACTTGTGGAAAAAACCCAGCTTACTGGAATTTTAATTTATGCATTTATTCATAAAGTGGGACCCAGGTGCAATCTCTCAATAGACTTTCTAGGATGTTTTCTAAACATTGGAATGTTACAAATACAGGTGTTCTCCAGCTGGTGACCTAGATCATTGAACCCTGGATGTGTTGCCTAGTTGAATTACACTATACAATGGAACAAAAAAGTGGGTTCCCCCTTTATAATACTGCATAATAAGAAATAATGCTCCCATTTTACATCCTAATGTGACAATGACTCCCCCCTTAAGTTAAATGTGTTTACACATTTACACCACCTATCACATTAGGTATCAGCAACACAGGCCTATGACTTTGTATACCATAGGCTAGCTGATTCATAACTCATTCTTCATCCTTACCTTGATGAAATTACATCTATACCTTGTCTCTGGTGAGGCTCAAGAGTCCGACCACTGCTGCTTCCATATTCCTACTCATGTAGTCCGCTCCTACATTGTCCGTTCCCTTGATTACCTTAATCCTGAACCGGTATGGTTGCAATGCTAGGGCCCATCTCAAGATTCGCCCATTTGTCACCTTAGATTTACGGATACAAGTTAACGGTTGGTGATCTGTCTCTATTACAAATTCCTTACCGTATAGATATGGCTCAAACTTACGTATTGCCCATATCACCGCCAAACATTCACGTTCCATGACTGCATACTTCTTTTGGCAAGTATTCAACTTCTTACTTGCATAGGCTATGGGGAACATTTCCCCTGCAATCTCTTGCAATAAGACTGCTCCTACCCCTGAATCTGAAGCATCTGTCCGTAGCGTAAACCCCTTCTTAATATCAGGAAGTTGTAATATGGGTGCTTTGGATAGCTTCTCTTTCAGTACGTGAAATGCCCTTTCTTGGCTTTCATTCCACTTAATCACATTTGGCTCACCCTTTTTGGTGCTGTCTGTCAATGGTGCAGCTATCTCCGCAAAATTAGGGATAAATTGCCTATAATATCCGGCTAAGCCAAGGAAACTTCTTACCTGCTTCTTGGTTGTAGGTCTCTCAGCTTGCTGGATAGCCTGCACTTTGTCTGGTTTAGGTTGCTTGGTTCCCTGCCCTACGATGTGCCCAAGAAATTCCACTTTATCATATCCAATGAAACACTTTGTAGGCCTAGCGGTGAGATTTGCTCCTCGCAATCTTCTAAATACCTCTCTTACCTTTTCAAGGTGGCCTTCCCAAGTCTCAGTGTGAATCAGGATATCATCTATGTAATTATGGACATCCTCCAACCCTTTCAGTAACTTACGCATGACTCTACTGAAAGTCGCGGTAGCATTTATCAGGCCAAAGGGCATGGTATTGAACAAATACAAGCCATCATGTGTAACAAATGATGTTAAATGTTTGGATTGTTCAGCCATGGGAATCTGCCAATACCCTTTGCTCAGGTCAATTTTCGTAAAGTACCTATCTTTACTCAATTGCGCAAAAATTTCCTCCTGATCTGGAATTGGTTCCGCGTCAAATACAGTGACTTGATTCACTTTCCTCATGTCACAGCATAAACGCTTAGAACCATCTGGTTTGGATACCACAGTTAACGGACAAGCATAAGGACTGTTGCTAGGTGATATAACCCCCAATCTAAGCATGGTTTGGATCTCGGCCTTCATTTCTTTACGCAATGCATGAGGCACAGGATATGGCCTGCTTCTGATAGGAGTGTTGTCACTTACCTTTATGACATGTTCGCCCAATGTAGTTCTACCTGGAATGTCTGTTAGGACATCCTGGAACTTTTCTAGGATTTTTGCCAGTTGTTGTGTCTTAGGCCTATCTAACCTAGGGTTGATGTGTACATCTTTCACATCTTCCTTCTGAACCAGAGGAGGGAGGTGTAGCAAGTCATCATTAGACCAATTCTGAAGTTCAGAGTGACTTACCTCCATCTTCGGTTCTTCCTCAATTACTGATGCACAAACTAGTTCATATACATCATGTGTAGGCCTAAGGGTTTCTGACATACACCCTACTACTTCTACTCTTCTGTTGTACTTTTTGAGAAGATTTGCATGGAATGTTTTGGTCCTGTGACCAAAGTCTATTTTATAATTCATGGAATTCAACTTCTCAATTATTGGGAATGGACCCTTCCACTGCATCAACAATTTATTGTGATCAATGGGAAGGAGAAGGAGTACCTCGTCACCTACCTTCATGTCTCGAAACCTTGCCTTCTTGTTGTAATATCCCTTGTATCTCTCTCGGGATTTTTCCAACTCCTCTCTTGCATGTTGACATGTGTTTTCCAGGCGATCTTGCAAGTCTATTACATATTGATACACATTTTTAGTTTCACCTACCTTTGATTCTTTGGTCCACATTTCCTTTAGTATCATCATAGGACCTCTCACAGTTCGCCCATAGAGCAACTCAAATGGTGAGAAGCCAGTGCTATGTTGTGGCGTTTCTCTGTAAGCAAATAAGAGAGGGCAAATATACCTATCCCAGTCTGCTGGTCTCTCTTCACACATCTTCTTCAACATGGACTTTAGCGTGCCGTTAAACTTCTCAACCAGGCCATTGCACATTGCATGATATGGCGTGGTAGTTACATGGCGTATTGATAGAAGTCTACTTACCTCCTTCATGACCCCTGACATGAATTGTGATCCTTGATCTGTCAAAACTTCTTGTGGAAAACCTAATCGAGAATACATACCCAAGAGTGCTTCTGCTACAACTTCCGTCTCTATAGTCTTCAATGGGACGGCCTCAGGGTAGCGCGTAGCATAGTCTACTAATACCAGTATATATCTATGACCTCTTTCTGTACTTGGCTTGATGGGACCTACCAAATCCACTGCCACTCTTTGGAATGGTTCATCCACCAAAGGGACACTGCCTAAGGGTACCTTTGTAACCCTACCTTTAGGAATCGTCCTTTGACATACATCACAGGACTGGCAGTGCCGAGTCACATCTGCCTGCATGCCTGGCCACGTAAAATCTGTCATCACTTTGTCACTCGTCTTCTTTGACCCCAAGTGACCACCTAGAATTGACTCATGTGCTAGTTTTAGAACATGTTGCCTATAGTCTTTTGGTACTACTACTTGCTTGAATGTATCTCCAAATTCTACACGTGGATCTTGAAACTCCCTATAGATAATATCTTTGTATGTAACATACCTGTGAGTACTACCAGTTTTACTCACTTTCTGCTCTCCTGTTTGTGCCAACTGCCTAATTTTTGTCAAAGAAGGGTCGGTCTTTTGCTTCTGTATCAACATTTCCGCAGTGACTTCACTGATCGGAGAAGCTACTTTTAACTTCTTTACTGGTTTCATGCTCTCTTTGTGTTGACTCCTAGTTTGTACTACTGCTACTTTATCTACTATTGTATCACATTCAACATGTCTACTGTTATTGTCAGGCACAATTTCTACACCTTTGTTAGGCCTATCTATCACTACTTCTATAGGCCTATTTATCACTACTTCATTAGGCCTACTGTTCTCTTTTTCATTAGGCCTATCAATTGACTTAACCCAATTCTTACCCCAATTAACATCTGGATCAGTTGGTTCTCTGACTCCACTAATGTTTCCTATTATTAAGTCGTACACCGGATCATCCATACATAAAGCTGTGACTGAGCCTACAAAGTATGGAGTGTCAACTTTGATGTTAGCAACTGGAAACTGCCTGACAGTCCCATCAATCAGGATACAAGTTTTAAACTTACCTGTTCTTTGATGAGCTTCAACATATTTTGTTTTCACTACTACACCACTACAGCCGCTATCACGTAGGACTTGTACCTCATGGTTACCTACTTTACCTTCTTTGACTGGCATTCCATGATCATGTTTGTCTTTACATGCTGCTGATGAAATAACAGTTAACTGATGACCACACTTCAAAGTAATAAAACCTTCAAGACTTGCCTGGTTCAAATGTGAATCTGGTTCCACCATCAAAAGCCCTCCAATGTCTTTCTTTTTATTACAGTCACAATTCTCGGATTGTTTTGAGGATGTGTGTGACTCTGGGGTTGTGTGCACGGGTGAAGATTTCTCTTCACGTTTTGTAGCCATTTCATCGACTACTTCAGACAAAAAAGCGAGTGCCTGTTTTTGCCTACAATTATTAGCAAAATGGCCTACCTTACCGCATATATAGCATGAGCGTGGCTTATACTGTGAACTCTGACTTGACTGACCTGATTGACCATATCGGTGACTTTGGTTGTTGGACTCAGGTTTTGATGTGGTCTGATTTTTAAACTTGTTCTGGTGGTTTGATTTACCACCAGGATGTTTATGGTTAGTTTTACCTTTTTCCTGCTTACTTTGACCTGGATACCAACCTCCTCGTGCGTCTACAAATTGATCAGCGAACTTGGCCATTTCCTCAATGTTAGTAGGCTTCCTTTCTTTCAAAAAGGTAGCATGATCTTTTGTACAACAATTTACAAACTGTTCTCTAAGCATTATATCTATAACATGTTCAAAATTGTCTACCTCCTCTAACTCTAACCACCTGTGTAAAAAGTTAGTCAACCTAGTTACAAACCTTGTTCCTGTCTCTCCTTGTGTCGGTCTGGTATCTCTGAATTTAAGCCTAAACCCATCGGCGGTCAGATGATATGCATTTAAAACTGCAGTCTTTACCTTATCATAATTTGACGCCTCTTCATATGATAGAGACGAATACTCAAATAGGGCATCACCCTGTAACAGTGCACCTAAGTTAATGGCCCACTCCGTATTCTTATCCCATCCCTGAGAAGCGGCATACCGTTCAAATCGATGCAGGTAAGCATCAATATCGTCACGTTCTTGGTTAAAGGGAGGTAACTTTGGAGCCCTACCCTTAAAGTGGTGGGTACCACCCCCACCCCCTGCTGCCTGTTCTAACTTTGCCTTTTCTATCTCCAGCTGCAATTCAAGTTGCCTAGCCTTTTCCTGTTCAAGCAAAGCCTGAGCCTCAATTAACTCTTTCTGAGCATTTAAGTCTAATTCCACCTGTTTTCCCTTTATCTCAAGTTGCCTTGTCTGTTCATCCTCATTCATTTGTGCGTCAATGGTTCTCTGTTTCAATCTTTGCTCCCTTTCTAGATCCCGTTCATGTTTCAGTTTTTCTCTTTCATCATCTACAAATTCTTTAAGGTCTGTACCTTTTAAATCTAATTCTTTTCCTATAGCAATTAGTTTTTCTAACTCTATTTGGGAAGCCATGATGAGAGATGTATGAACAAAACTAGATAGCGTCTATGAGAAACACACCTTAATTTCTAAAAAAGTAAAAACCTTTCAAAAATCGTGGACCCCACCATTTCTGGAGAATAAGATCAATAAGCACAAAAACAACTTGGCAAGACTTTATGTGTGGAAAGCTAAACTTACCGGACACATCCACGTTAGGGAAGTGCCCACATCTGATTTCTTCGGAGTGCAGTTGTTTCAGACCCAGCTCGGAATCACGACTACTGTCAGCTGCAACCACGATGTCGATCTGTGGTGGATAGAATATATAGGTACAAAGGATGAGTACATGCACTATGGAATTACAACCTGAAAATTTCAATTTACACGATAATACTACGGTACTTTTAAATTTGGGTGAAATTCACTTGCACGCTGCACAATATGGTAATATTGGATAGATTTAATCTCCCGGACAAGCCCCCATTTAATTGTCAAGAGCACGTGGCGTTTAACAATTTAGCTTAATTAGCCTAGTACTATCCAGATATACAATAAATTATTACCAATCAAGTGATTCACAATATCTCAAAAAGGTGTAATATAATATAAATCAATTTATTCTGTGCAGTTTTCTTGTCGTTATCACACATAACATAATATTCCACATTTACAATATGGTAGAAAAGAGAAAATAATATTACAAAGTTTCTCTATGCTGATTTTCCTTGAATCTCGATGTGCCTGGATTGTTATACAAAAGGTTGGTACATACCAGAGAGGTTGTCAAACAATTGTGTTACATCTACCTGTGGATGATTTCTTACTTTCCACAATATTTTATAAGAGTCAAAGCAATTGTGTTTTTAACACAAAGGGTAAATGTTAATACTGTCTATACAAGCGACTCTTTCATTTTTGTATCCCTGGCTTCATCAGCGTCTCTCGTCATGGTTCGTCCGACATCGAGTGTGGCGAATTATGGCACTCGTCTTTTCGGTCCTTGTATCCGCTCTCTCATCAAAACCCAAAGAAAAAGGTGACACTGCATTGAATAGAAATGAGTGACCCAAAACATTACAGAATTTTGAATCTTAATATCATGACTATTGAAATTTCTTCATAAAGTGTCAGATTCCAAAATATATCCCCTTTTTGTATTTGTTTGTTTTTCTTACAATAACAACTTGAGGGAAGCAGGTTTTCATCACCCAACATTTGTGTACAAAATTACATTACTTTTGATACCGTCACAAACATGAACCTTAGTACAAAATTAACCACCATTTACATAGACTCTGTCTTGTTTGAAAATGATACCTTTTCAATGTTTCAAATCTTTAAAATACTCAAATTCATAGTGTTGATGAATCAATTTAAACTGATGGAAGTTTTGATCTTCAAAACTTTATCAAACTTTTATGGTACACATCAAAGCAAAACATTTTTTGATTATGAAATTAGTTTGTATGTAACTGGTATTTTTCAATTAGAAAACCTAAGTGAAATGTCCATACATTTGTGTAAACAAAGCTTATCTCCAACTATACATTTTCTCTCTATGAAAATTCCAAAAGTAATTCCAAATAGATACACTTTTTTTGTGTGTGAAAATACCATACAAATGTTCTTTTGAACTTGTCCAAAATTTGCACAAAATGGTAGTTTAAAATACACATTTAAAACACAAATTATTCTTGTACTTACAATAGTTTCTTCTCTTGCCAACTAACCAACATCGTCATTACAGCTGCAGTGTCGTGGATCAAAGCGGTTCACGCCTGCAATTTGCTGCCCTCGTCAAAATCTTGGTAAGCTTTTAAACTTCCAAACATGCCGTTTCCTGGATCAGTATAACTTCACACACAATATGTCTAGCCAAATTGTCCTTATTCTATTGAATAAATATTCTGGCACCCGGCTTATATGGGCTTCTATATCTCAAGAATTCAACCCACGCCTTGCGAAACTTGTGAAGAAAATAAGGGACGAAACCCCTTTGGTAGTGCAGAGTAAAATAATATGACTTGTTGTCCGCCCAGTGCTGGAATCAAAAGTGCCTAGAGAGCACATGGGACTTGTGAAAAAAACCCAGCTTACTGGAATTTTAATTTATGCATTTATTCATAAAGTGGGACCCAGGTGCAATCTCTCAATAGACTTTCTAGGATGTTTTCTAAACATTGGAATGTTACAAATACAGGTGTTCTCCAGCTGGTGACCTAGATCATTGAACCCTGGATGTGTTGCCTAGTTGAATTACACTATACAATGGAACAAAAAAGTGGGTTCCCCCTTTATAATACTGCATAATAAGAAATAATGCTCCCATTTTACATCCTAATGTGACAGAGCAACATGTCAAATATTTATATACTATGCATGTGATGTTAAAAGGCTCAATTCATCCGTAGCCAATTACCGATGTTATTGATAAAGTCTAGGAAATGGTATCAAACGCACTTAACGACATTTTTAAATATTTAAATAATGTACAAAGATTACAAGAATAAATAAAAAAAATATACAAATACAAAATGGTCATCATTCATCACTTGACTTTAAAGGGACATTAAGTGGTGTTGAAAATGTTAAATGTTTAAAAATTTACTTCAGAATTCAAGATGAACATTAAAAATTGCCATTATTGTTGTTTCTACTAACAAAACCACAGCAAAACTTGATCAAAACAATATCATCGCTATTTATTGAAAAACGCCCTCTATGCAAATATGGTTCGCGTTATGTATCACGCGTACTGCAGGGGAATACTGTCGGACGTAAAATGCTCGTCCCGGCTGTACGGGCATTTTTGAATCGACGTTTTCTTGTACAAAGAGGGCTGATTTTTCTTAATCCTTATAGGTGTAAGTTCATATACATGTAATACAATTATAAAAATATACTAATCCCAGTTTTTATCATAATTGAGGGCGCAGTCTCCAACACATCTCTTAGTGCCCCTTTAATTGTTGTCTGTAAGAATTAAGGTCATATTCATAGTTTAATATACATGCATGCTTATATAGAAGCGTTTTATAACCTTACACACGTAGTACTTTTGAAAGATAATTATGAAAAGAAAATTTGCTATCTTCAGTAGATAGCAAATATTAGATATCTCTCACACGCTATATATAAGCATGATAAAGTATACGAGATAAATGGCTTACATGTTACCATAATATCATCTTCTTCTGTCATGGTTGGCACTGATTATTAGGTATAGGCCTAGTGATTTGTTTGTTTGTGCATTCAATAGACAGTGCATGGTAGACAGCTAATTGAAGATAAACTTGATGCTTAATAAAGCTATCTTCTGTCGAAGGCATAACTCTATGCTATATAGATACTGACTTGCTTGTTGTGTATAAGTCTGATGTGCTATCTTCAGTAGATATCAAGTTATGTGCTATCTTCAGTAGATAGCACGTTGTATAGATAAGCTCGAACCACATGTTGTATAGTAAAGATGTTACGCTTCAAAGATTAATTACCTTCTGTCGAATGTTTAAAGGTATATTATGTGATCTTTCCAGGGAACGCCCTCAACATCGAAACAAAAATGTAAAGCAGATTTTCTTGCAGATTTACATTTCTGATCATAAATCGTACATTCATTCCAAGTTACAGGGCGATACGATTCTTAATAACTTCAAAATCATGGTTTTAGAGTGAAAATAAACTGTCGTGTTAACACGACAGTTTATAATTTCACTCTAAATTCACTCTAAAACCATGACTTTGAGGTTATCATGAATAGAGGGCGCTCTCTGGAAAAGATCACATAATATGCCTTTAACTACAAATTATATATTTCATTTTGATTAATAAATCGTTCGATACTGCTATAAAGTCAGTGTTCCCCTCCGCCCTCCGCCCTTACATTTTGTTCTGTCGTGCTAAATCGCTCAAATAAAACGTCAAATGACTGATGTGGGTATTGCATATATAGAACTACCACCGATTGAGCTTATTATTAGTGCTATATCTATTTCAATATTGACATTTATGTTGTTAATAAATGTTTCCAATATCGAGCTGGAACAAACAATACTAGAACAAAACTTCCAGTATCGACCAATACTGGAACATTTTACAGGTTCCAGTATCGGACAATACTGGGACATAAACGTTCCAGTATCGAGCGATACTGGAACACATAAACTGTTCCAGTGTTGGTCGATAATGGAACACATTTTGGGTGTTCCAGTATCGAACGATACTGGAACAGTAAAATTGTATCAGTATCGAGCAATACTGGCAACTTTGTATGTTCCAGTATTGAACGATACTGGTACGGTATGTGGGACCTAAAGTATACACTTTTCCCCAAATATTTTCAAGTGTCAAGCTTCCATTTCAATAGGAACCTCTGCGTGATTGCTACAACACCAAACTTGATATAGCAAATTGATACACGATAAAACATGCCACAAAATCCACTAATGGATCCATCAAATAATAACATTTGAAAATATAAAAATAGTATCTATTCTATACAAGCATTTGTGTCTATACATTGTACAGATTTCAAATCGAAGTTTTCTGAAAGCGGTAAAACAGCTAGGTAATAAACTTGTCGGTTCCAAACGGTCATCGTCTAAGTGATACCAAAATACCGAAAGGGACCGAATTTGATGACTCTGTAGTCAAATGACAAACAAAATGTATTAGGGGCTATAATGATAATCAGACTACTAAAACGCGATAAAATGCTTGATTCGTTGTATGAAGGTTGATATATTTTTTCTTCCCCGGTGTTCACCGCGTGTGTTACACCCAATGACGTGTTAACATTTAATTCGGCATTATTGGCCCGATTGACTCTCTTTGGGCATGAATTATATAACGAACCAAATTACGTTTTGTAATTAGATAATGTGTGATGGAAAATATCCTGTCAACTGTTAATCGGCTATTAATTATTTTATAGGCTATACTGCCTGCCGCTGCATGAATTTACACATGGTCGGATACACATGCATATGTCGATGTTATTTAGAAGGAAGAAAACTCAGTGCTGATAAAATTGAACTCGAGAGGGGTTTTTTAAGATGACGACATGCGTTTCAGCATTATTGGGAATAATTACGATAACATACATAGCTTTTACATACATATCAAAAGCACAATTGGAGAAAAAAGTGTAGATCACTACGTTGGGTTAGTTAGTCCAGAATGCTATCTTCAGTAGATAGCACACAACATGCAATGCCTTGAGTGTAACGTCCAGGTTGACTACAGACAAGCGCGGGTATAATTTAAAAGTTATCTATGCCTATATATGTATTATAAGAAACGCGATTATGTGGAACTGTAATTGGTATTTAAAACACAATTGTTCACTTTTCACTTCCAGCGTTCTGTCGATCAAATTAGAGTTGTCGGCAAATCATCGCCGTCGAGAAAAGAAGCAAAAGAAAATGCAAATTATATAACATTATCCAACGAATTTGGGAGTTTCAACTACCATTATTGTTCGTGCACTTCATGCTAATTTGCACATGTATAGTCGAAACTTGTTACAGTTTTTAGAATGCACTTTGAATATAAAAGTTCACTAAATTAAATGTGTACGGTCTCCGTATCCTCGGGTGCGTTTTTCCTGATGGACTCACGTCCCACAGGCGTTATTATCGTACGATACACGCATTAATCAATTAATACGGTGCATTGTTTTTCCTTGACCATAGCGGGAAAAGTTTCTTCAACATTATATAATCCCTCTCATTTTGGAGTTTACACTACAAACAGTCCATATTAACTTGACCTTGTTCACACACCGTGACATGGCATGAGTGTGAGTCAGTCTTAAATATGCCGGCTATATATCTTCAGTCATAACAGAATGATCAATATTTCATAGTAGGTCAACATCACTATATTTGGCTTTCGATTGCTGTAGTTTTCATATCATAATCATGATAATCCCACTGTATTTTCTATAATCATCCCGTATTGTGATTGGATGAGGTCGCCCTGTTGTCTTTGATGCCTGTTGGGCTTTATTGCAGGAATTTTACATCATCAAAACAGGCGAAACACGCAAGAACCTGACACTTAGTACCTGGGACAAAGTGTTATTAATAACCGGGAGATGATTTCTAATTGGATAATGGTTCAACCCTTTGCTGATATTCCTATCCCATATGAATTACATTTTAAATAGATATTTAAAGCGTCAAATTCTACCGGGCCAATTATTATTTCAGCGCGTTAACCCTTAGCCCTCTGATATGTTACATCATGATCAGATTAGTTCACGCGTCAAAAAAGATTTAATTCTTGGATATGTATAAACATCATCAAGAGCTTGATTATATTAAATATTTCAATATTATCTGAATGTAGATGTAAATTATTACATAATGTCAAACGATACAATGTAATAAATATCGCGCGTTGCTGTTAATATAGCTATCTTCAGTAGATAGCAAGTATGTTGTACTTACACGGTTCGCTTATAGGACGGGAAAATGTTCGATCTTCCCACGAATTTTCATTTGAGATTGTTATGTGTGTGTTTTTGATCTTAATGTTTGGTCATTATTTTATCTATCTATTGTTTTAATTTTTCAACCAGGATAGGCCTATGGTGGTGACGTCACCGAAGAAATCTCGCTATCATCAGGATGGGCTTACAAAACCTATGAATATATTACACTGAGTTCACCACCCATTTACTAATTCCATCAGCAAGAAAAATCTCTCAGCTCATTGCATGCTATCTTCAGTAGATAGCAAACATACGAGACAAAATTCATCATCCACGACGTTTTAACTTGATTACTAACCCATATCATGATAGGCCTTCTGATATCTATCAAAGCAAATACATTGCTATCTTTAGTGGATAGCAAGACATAGCAGTAAGATGTGCTTTTTCACTAAACATGCTAAACAGGAGTAATTGATAATTTGAAATAAATAACATTGAAAATTAAATATTGAATATCAACCCATCGAAACACTGCAAACAAAATGACAGACGGGGGAAACCTATAATTACGATAACATTTTACCGATGGCTCTAAGCTATTTGAAACTATCAGTAACTATACACGTTGTGTCGTATAATGGATGCTTAATAGGGCTGATCTTCTAACGTGTAACCAACCCGTAGGGGATATACAAGACAATCTTAAATAGAATTGGAATGAGTATATAGGGGTTACACTCTGCATATACTGTGTTCAAACCGATATTGTCTTTTTCAGTCAAATATGAATCTTTATGAGTTATTAAAATATTTAATATTTTGAAAAGTTAAAGAATGGTGTAATATATTGTGAATTTGTGATAGGTCTTTCTGAATCGTTCGATGTCGTATATTATAATTGTTCTGCAATAATATAATCAGGAAAGTTGACAGGTATAATATAATCAACCGAGTCAATGTCACACCAATATCATGTTGAATTTAGTCACCCTGTATAATAGTCGAGGCTCCGAACATCAAAATGAATTTACCCATCCGTGAAACTCACAACTGTTAAGTATTTTGGGTTGATATTATTACCACGTCGCACTCGCTCACGCTGATAACTACGTGCTTTTATGGCTCGAATATGGGGCGCGTATTTGACATGAATATTATATGGTAAGGGGATTGTTGTCTTATTAAAGGATTTTCAAATAATATAATAATGATGAGAATAGCATGGGGCCTGTTAATAATTGGGTTAAAAGCGTTAGATCGTAATTGATATTAATTTCTTGTATTGTGCGATTGCGTTTGAGCTGTAACGTCTGTTAGCGTTTATGGAGGCGTATTGTGGGTCCAAGGCACGTATTGGAAGAAACAAAATAATATCAAACAAACATTATACTGCTAATTGGTTTTCAACGTCTTTTTTATTCTTTCAAAATAATATTTTAATTCTGTTTGATTGATCCGAATTTTCGACCGAATTATCAACGGGGTGCTGTAATTACACGATGTCGAACAATATGGGGATTCTGAATATAATCTTTTGCGCGTCTATCTTCATAAATGACCATGATGTCGATCCGCACGTACACTTAGATAAGATACGGTAGAAAAACAGCAAAATCAAGACAAGTCTTACGGTGTAAAGTATGACCGTTTCCAATAAGTGTGATAAAAATATATCCGTGGCAATGGCCCAAGCTATCTTCAGTAAAAACATATTACAGAACACCTAGGCCTATATACCGTATATTCAGTAATAATTGCTATCTCCTGTAGATAGTGAGTAGACCTATATAACTTGGCCTATACCAGTCTATATACCATACCATAACTATTAACACAGTGATTACATAATATACTAAGATATAAGCACCTGGGCAGGCCTATGATAAGCACTGGGCACAATGCTATCTTCAGTAGACAGTAAATAGCCCAACCCAGATCACATAAGGCGCGTATATATTCAATTGATAGTAAATAGGTACGATGTTCAAAACAGCAACTTATTGTCTCTTCAATTCCAAGATCTGAAGCATGATAAAAAAAAATATAGTGCCTAAACTGTTTGTGTATCTGATGCAGTATACGGTTTTCATCTTCGGCAGCGAATCAATAACTCTGCTCACAACAGCTGTAAATTTTGAAGTATCAATAAAGTCGGGTACCGTCGCTTTAAACCCCGTCACGCTATGTTTGTCATGTGCCCGTCCTCTATCACATTTGCTCATCAAGTTCTTTTTCCTGGCCAGCAGCGTAATGGATACATGTAAACTCTTGAAGGCTCGAGTCTGTTTTTCTACTTAGTCTCACATCATGATGACCGAGTTGGCTTTGTGCAGAAGATACGAAGTGGAAAAATCACGGGAAGTAAAAATATGAGCAGACTGAAACGGCACAGATCCACGCATAACGTGGGTCGTTCATACTTACTTGAAGATGCAAAATCGGATTTGACCAAATTATGACGGGATAAAAAACCTCTCAAAATGGTAATATTTTACAGAAGTAATGAAAATAGGGAGGGGATAAGAAATAAATGGATGCACTAAACAAGAGTTAGTGAAGTGGAACGTTATTGAATAATATACGGACGGATATTCAACTTGGACAACTTTTAAGTTGTCCTTAAAAGGACAATTATCTCTGACAATAACATGTCTAATGAAACGTATCCATCGTGTTTGCTGATATATTTTCAATTTTGGGTTGAATTCTAAATCGTATTAGTGATGCATTATGTCAATACATGGCTTTATACTTTTATATATACAATGAACACACAAGTTTATAATAATCATCAAAATCATGTTATAAAGATCTCACTGTAAATTATTCGATGGTTAAAAATGGTCCTGGTCACAATCAATTTGTGCAATTGTCATCCAACAATTTTGAGGTATTTCGCATTGTTTACCGGTTTCGACGGTACCGATAAGTCCTTATCAGGAAGAGGAAGCAACAAAAATTATTCCATATATCAGGAGGTAATGATGAACACCTTCAAGGGTCATTCCCGTGTACGTTTTAGGTTTAGACCATGCATATATCATTTCATTTATCTGCCAATGTATCACGCACTAGGGAAAAAAGTGTCCGTTTAAAAATTCTGCCATGCTAGTGTGCCGCCTTTAACATTTATGAAGGCCTGTTAAATCGCTGTACCATACCACACTGACTAAACCATACGAGGAGCCAAATGAAAAATTTAAAAATAACAGATTTACGAATCGACCAACTTGCATGGTCTTTTATTTAATCCGGTTGATAATCGAATTTCTGTCAGACCATATACCCTTTCCGTTTTCCCTAGTGATTCCACCTTCCCCTTCCCTCTCATGTCAGCTTATCCTCTTTATCTTATCGTCAATATTCTATCCGATTTAGGTAACCAAGAAGTTAATGGAGCATCAACCTTCTCCTCCCGCCCCTTCTTTTCCGCTGTCATGACTGTGCCTCCTCCCACTGTCATGACTATATGCCTTCAAGGCTTCCGCCTGTGTGTTTTTCTTCCTCCTCCTCCTTCTTTGTCTTGTTCTCATCTTCCTTCTACCCTTAACCTCTCGCTTCTCCTCCTCCATGACCATCTCCGCCCTTCAACTCCTCCTCTTCCTCCTCCTCCTCCCACCTCATTTCCATCCTCACTTCGCCTCCTCCTCTTTCTCCTCACCTCCCTCTCTCCGGCCTCCTCCACTCATATGTCTCCGCCTCTTTCTCATCCACCTTCTCCTCCTGTGTTTCCGCATTCTCCTTCTATTCTCCTACTATTCATCCTCCTTCTTTGTCTCCCTTTAGAGTCTTCATCATCATCATCAGTATTGCTTTCGTATCATCGTTGTGTTTACAAGAATCTCGTAGTAAGAACGAGAACCTGACATCCCAATCTTTTTTAAGTCATTTTCAGTGATGTGATTTATGAAAGAGTTTTTTGAGGTAACAACGTGAGTTTTGATGGTAAGATTTCGTGTCTATGTTGTTCCATCAATCTTTGCATGCCATCCTACCGATCATACCCTCGTATTGTCTCTGATCAAGGTAACACCATAAGTTGAACAAAATGAGCAACATTCATAATTCATCCTCGTCTTTCAGACGTTTAATGAAGTGAATCATCATTGCATTAGTCAAGTCATTGGCGCGAAACTCATCCCTAATCTGGGGCTGGCTCTCGATGAGGCAACGGAATAGTCATAAAATGTATCCGGCTGTTTCGTCACTTTTAGCTAAATTCTCTCATTTGTGGCATTGCACAGTTCGGATGGCCAGCCGCCTGTTAAACATGTTTAACTTAGCAGCCAGCCGATGTTCAACTGTAAGAACAAGGCTATCTTTAATTTGAACATAATATAGTGACACGACCGACTTGGAAGGTCTTTAAATAAATGTAACTTACGACAGATTAACAATCAGTGGTGTCAAAAAAATAAATGAATAACAAATCTAATTATTTTCACATGCTCTGGGCGAATTGTTTTAGGACTACTTAAGGTCAAATGTTCTTCATCGCTCTGATCCCGGATCGCGATTTCCTTTTTCTTCTTCTTCAGAGTTACCAGTCGCAACGACAGAATAGACCTGTTTTTAATATATGCAAAATGTTTACACTGGGGATCACTCAGACCTGGGACTCATTTTAGTCCCAGCTCAGAGACGAGCTCTTGGCAGACCTTCGTTTAATCGTTTGTCATGTTCGTATGAAAGAACGTTTGCAATGTGAGTTGCGCTTATAAATGTGATATGTCCGCCGCCCGGCGCCTTCAGCACAGATCATGTATCGTTATTATCGATGTCTTATTCATGCCTTAATTTTCGTTAAGTCATGGTACTTTTTTCAGTTTATGTTATTTTCAAGCATGAATGCCTTGATATACCTGTATAGGCGTACAAGCCAACTTTACAACACAATTAATTAAAATTGATTGATGATATAAAAGGCCTAATTCAATATCATATCGATTAATTGATTATTAATGATTTCGATAGACCCCTTGCATTGCTTCTATAATTGTGGACTCATCATAAAACATAATGACCAATCACATATTGATAATTTCATTCAAGGCATCCATTCGTTCATTCCTATACCTAACGATTTCATGGAATTCCGTAACCATTCTCTTACATTCTCAGGCATATATAAAACATTTGTGTGTTTGGTTGCTTCATTTGTATTACTAGTCCTCTAAAATAATTTCGAAAATGGATCATCTTTGAAACATATATAGGCCTATATATGGCAACAAAAAACACCTCTGTTCTATGTGCAAACGGGCCACTCATCAGGTGGGGTCGGTTGGTCAGCTTTTTTCTTCTTTTCCCCCTTTAAAATGACACAAAAATCAGAAAAGAATCTGTAAACAATTTTGCGTTATTTACAATAGAAGAGTTGATATTCATTTACTCGTGATTTTTTTTCTTCACCAATTTCTAAAGAAAATGGTTCGATCGGGCCCGTAGAACGTTTTTCCAATCGCCTAATAGACCATTATGGGTCAAATCAAATTACCAGTCATTCGTGCAACACCCCATATTGCATCAGGCCCCATAGAGTGTGAGGTACGATAGACCCTTCCAAAATCATCCTCAAAATCTACAAAATGTCCACACTTTTTAGACGTAATTTAGCTCCACAACAAGTCCCCCTGCTAACCGAATTTTCCCAAACCAAAAAATATGATCCCTTTTTTCTCCCCCGAAATAATTTTACTTCCAAAATAACATGGTTATCATGAACGTTTCATCGTGGAATGATGGTGTTGAGTTGTCAATCAATGATATGTAAACACAATGGAGGCTCTGATAAACTTGACTTTCAGTCACATAATAGCCTTCAAATATTGCCATGAAATTAATAATGAATGTTCAAGTGATAGAGCTCCTTTATTTCCACGATTTCAGGTTCCATTTAGTCTACATTAGACCCTGGCGAATCATTGAACCGTAGGAATGATTCATAAATAAAAGAGCATCGTTATTCTTTTTAAGTTGATACAAATTAGCTGTTTTAATCCGGAAGGACACTTTATAGTTTTGCTGATTGCCAATTTTTGATATCAAATGACTTTTCAGCCTTGATCATTGAAACATTGTAATAAGAGCAATAATACATCCGATTGAGTGTGATATGGAATGTGACATCGCAAAAGGAATCATTTACATAAATTAATATTTTTAATCTCAGACTATTCTTTCAAGATAAAACAAGTGTCAGTGATTGATCGAAATAGATTATCAATATGAAATCGACTTGTCTATCTCAATATTATAGACATACAACATTGTCAATCAAATTTAAGCTCAAGTAATTGTTACTTTACTAATAGGTAGGCCTATTTTCCGTCAGATTTTTCGACAGTTGCATAAAAGAGCATGTTTTAAACAACGTTGAGTAATTATGTTCTTTTAAACAACTGTTGGTTAACCGGTGAATCGCACAACAGCTGTTTAAAATATTTTTGCACAATGTTGGTTAAATTTTAAACAATTATCGGTTAAATTTATGAAAATCAAAGTATATTTAACTAATGTTGTTCAAAATTTAAACAATGTTGGGTAAATTGTTATAAACAACAAATTTTTAAACAGTGTTTTAACAGTGTATAAACAATAGGAATATTTCAAGCTATGGACGAATAGGCTTAGGAATGTAAAGGTATAACTAGAATCAGCAACGGGATTTCTATGCATTTAGTTTTAATATGGAATATCACCTCTAAATCCACCACCACCACCACCACCACCACCCCTCCACCACCACCTCGCCACCACCTCGCCACCACCACCACCACTACCCCTCCACCACCACTACCCCTCCACCACCACTACCCCTCCACCACCACAACAACTACTGCAACAAACATCCCCAACACTGATCGACTACCACCACCACCATCACTAATCACTACCACAACCACCTCCACTACCCACCACCACCACCACCACAACCACAACCACTACCCACCACCAACACTACCACAACCCACCACCTCCACTACCCACCACCACCACCACCACCACCACCACCACTACCTACCTCCACCACCACTTCCACTACCCACCACCATTGCCAACACCACAAACACCACTACCCACCTCCACCACCACCCCCACCACTTCCATTACCCACCACCACTACCCACCATCACCACCACCCCCACCAACACCAACACCGCCACTCCCCACCACCACTACTAACACCACCAACCCACCACCACCACCACCACCACCACCACCACCACTATACCAACACCAACACCACAACAACAACAAACACCACCAACTACCTCTCCGCCAACAACACTACAACCACAATGACAACCACCACAACACAACACGAACGCCTTAAACACCACCACATGTTTTGAAGCGTTTTTTCGATAAAATGAAAATGTCAATTGTAGATTATCCTATTCTCCCAATACACTTTCTACTTATGCAAAGTTCAAGATTTTAATTGCTGATAATAAACATTTTGAAAAGACACTTAATATCTTTATTTCAAATCTTAATGTTTTTTCATTGTTCTTACAAAAATACTCGGCCTATAATAAAAGCAATCAGCCTAAACTTAATCTTGTAAGCCAGCTATAATTTACAGCAATTCAAACTCATTTACTGGTTGATTTAATGTGATTATTGTTTAGTCGCCATAGGGATTAGTAACGGATTGGGATACAATATAAATACACAAAAGACTAAATGGCCGAGATTTAAGGCCATATTGGTAACAAAGTAGGATCAATCTCATCAGAAAGAAGTCACTTGTCAAGGATGAATAAATAAATCGCAAATTGTAGCAAAATGACTCTTTTGTAAATCCTCTTATCCGATCTTGTTATTCTTATTATTTTGATACATTTTTGTCGTCATAAATTAAGGACACCAGAACCATCAAAAAGAAGGAAAGGGAAAAGGAAAGAGAAAAACAAAGGGTAGGAAGGAAAGAGGGGAAAGAAAAGAATAGTGTAGATAGTTGATAAGGAAGGGAAAATAAATAAGTGAAAAGAATTGAAAATCGAAAAGAAACTTTGAGAAGAGAAGAGATTTAACCATCCAAACACTGTTTGTGTAATAAGCGTGCATTATGTAACTTCAGAGACTTACATCAAGGTAATCATAGGACCGATTGCAGCTATTTGAAGAATCTAAGGGGTTTACTTGATTCCCATCTATGACAATTTGCCCCTTGCTCGGTTTGATGATGGGCAATTTGGTATAAAAATGTACATTTTCGCGGGCTACTCGCGCATTTGTCCAGGAATATCACCATACAAGCCCGTTGAAAAGAAAAATGTAGCGTATCTATCTGGGGTTGTCGGGGGAGGGGGGGGGGGGCAATGGTATTTTTTTCCCGGTGAACACTAGTTCGGCCCTATTACATTAAAAAATGGCGCAGCTGTGTCATTCCAACGAATAATGTTGCATTCTAACCAATTTTAAAACATATTTACACGAATCTGGTCATATGTACTGTACTGGCGAACACTGGCAATGGGTATAAGGTTGTTTTAAAACGATTAATTTATTTTACGTGCACGTGTTTAGGTATCAGTAGGCCTACATCAACCAATGTAGAAGAAGAGTGATTGGAAAAGAAGGGACTATACGGGAAAAGAGGAGAGAAAGATGGAGGAAAATAAAGTACGAAAAGGGCGGGAAAAGTACGACTTTTGCGGATTACGTCTTTCGTAAACTCTTGATCCCTTAACCTTGGATATACGCTTCTATAACGGCAATAATTATGGAGGCGTGTCCTTCGAGGATAAAAGTTATTTGAGCAGATAGTACAAGCCAGACGTATTATCTATAGCTAATTCGATATAAACCATTATATTAAACAACACTTTCTTTTATGTACTCCGAAAAAGTACAAGTATACCCTAAACATCAAACGGTACACTATTTATCGCTCAGGCTAAATCCGGGTCCGATAAGCCTATTAAACATGCCTATATGCTCTTTTACAGTCATAGTTATCTTTTTGGATAAACGTGTTCAAATCTCCGTATCTGTTTTAGGACTTAATACATTGTGATATATGTACCGTTTAAAGTTATTATAAAAGATTAATATGGAATTTACAACAACAAAAAGGTTTATTCTTTGAAATGGCAATCCGTTCTCATGCAGAAATCTAAGCAAATCACTATTAATACATGTTTAAGAATAAGATTGTACAAATGTTTTCTCAAGAATTCCAGAGGCTCAAATTCCATTCCATTAGTTTAGAAATGCTATAATTGCTGACCAGTCCCTTAGCTACTTTACACAATTATTGAAAATGACCGTTCCTTTTACTCTTGATGACTGAAACCCGATACTTGTGATATTGGCAGTTCCCATTATTTTTACGCACTGAATCGTGTGACGTGTTCACCCGTTGTGACGATGAAACATTTTCATGTTATGAGAAGCATTAAAACGTTGCATTTATCAGATGAGAAAATCAGCTTCAAATTGGCCACATGTGATATCCAACACATGGGAGAAAAGTCCCACGTGATATATGGAAGATATCGCAAATGAGATAACATGTGCAAGTCGTTGTCTTACATAATAACTAACCTGTGTATCAGTTTCTTGAAATTACATTTAGAGAATTACTTTCTTTCCTCTTAGAGTCAGTTATCATAGATCAACCTCAATCATTGTTGTTATCTTATATATACAAAAACAAGGAGAAAACAAGGCTATTGAAAAGCCATAAGGCCTAAAAATTTAAAAAAAGGTTTGATTGGCGTAACATAGAAAAATAAATAGGGTAGGTAGGTCGGATTTTTTAAAATCTATTAAACGTCTATGAAATTTTATATACCAGCACACATATACCATACAGACATAAACAAATGGCACAAATACACATTTTCACGGTGTGTTTTTTTTCTTCTTTTTCTCACACACACAAAAAAATATATAAAAAAAATAAAAAAAATGTTTAGGGTCGGCGGTAAAAATAGGGTCGGTCGGGTTACGCCAATCAAACCTCTTTTTTTTTAGGCCTAACCCAAGTAAACTTGTAGTATTTTTGGACTCCATTCCAACTCCCCCATCCCCATCCCACACGGTATTAATGAATGTTATCATTTATAGCTTGCATTAAAATATTTTCCTCAGGAATTATCCTCAAATGTGTCATCTCTGATTCAGGCTAGGCATGGGCCTATGTGTCCTTGTTAGCTTACAGTATAAAGCCTTATATCATGTTTATATTGCATATGCCTACTCTTCACAAATGACTGACTTCAAAATTCATGACTCTTACCAAGTTTCGATATCGAATTAATATTAATCGTGTGCTTTATGAGTGCATTATACTGGGCGTTAAGAAGCCGTCTGTGCGTGTAAACCGCTGCTATCGTCAGTAGACAGCATTTATGAGTGCATTATAAGGGCGTTAAGAAGCCGGTTGTGCATGTAAACCGCTGCTATCGTCAGTAGACAGCATTTATGAGTGCATTATAAGGGCGTTAAGAAGCCTTCTGTGCATGTAAACCTCTGCTATCGTCAATAGACAGCATTTATGATCGTGAGTGTATTATAAGGGCGCACACTACTAAATAGAGACCCATAGGGATATGTACAAAAATACCGTGATATAAAGCCCTGTTTTAGACCACTACTTTTTTAATTGGACCTTGTAGAGTGGATTTTTCTTAAATATGTTAAAGATGATCAAGTTTTCTCACCAAAAAGTGCAGACAATAAGAACTGAAGCCTGCTTGATTTTCCAAACGACCGCCCTGAACATGCTGAAGAGACTACATCTCTGACGAGCTTGGAAATGTCACCGTAATCGGCCCATGTTTCTATAGAAAACACAAATTTAAAAGATCTCTCATAATTTACCTAGATGATATTCACATTTTATAGTCAGTGTGCATGGAGGTGATGCCCCGCCCCATTAATCATGATTAATAATAAATCCTAGGCATTTACACAATTATTCTTACTATCAAGTCTTTTTAATTTAGGATTTTGTCATACGTTGCCATTCTAGTTTAGCAACACTCTTAAGGGTAGGGGATATCCTATTTAGTGTAGTGCATTAGGGCGTTAAGAAGCCGTCTGTGCATATAAACCGTCTAACGTCTGTGCGTGTATACATCGCTGCTATCGTCATCAGTAGACAGCATTTATGAGTGCATTATATAAGGGTGTTAATAAGCCGCCTGTGAATGTGAACCGCTGCTATCGTCAGTAGACAGCATTTATAAGTGCATTTATGCGCGTTAAGAAGCCATCTATCTATCTATCTGCGTATGTAAACCGCTGCTTTCGTCAGTAGACAGCATTTATGAGTGCATTATAAGGGCGTTAAGAAGCCGTCTGTGCATGTAAACCGCTGCTATCGTCAGCTAATTACAGGTAATTACAGGTACTTGCGTCTGGTTGAAGGACATGTACTTCGTCTTTGCAGCGTTCATTTTGAGCCCAACTCTTCCCACTGAAGTCTCTACTCTATTGAGTAGTGATTGCGCTTGAGACACTTCCTCAGACAACAGTGCAATGTCATCAGCAAAGTCTAAGTCTGTTACTACGGTTGGTCCTATTCTTCTGCTGCTTCTTTTTGTTAGGTGGAATCCTAGCTCTTCTTCTCTGCCATCTATGGCCTCTCTTAGGGCATAGTCAAGAACAATGACAAAAAGATATGGAGCCAGGGTGTCTCCTTGTAATACTCCAGCCAGTATCTCAAACACTTCTGTTTCTCCATCTGGTGATATGACCTTTGCCTTGGTGTCTTTGTATATGTCTGCTATCGCATTTGTAAGCTGATCAGGTACACCATAGGCTTTCAATATTTGCAGCATTCGTCCCCTATGTATTGTGTCAAACGCTTTCTTGAAGTCGATAAAGGTTATGATGGCTGGCAGGTGATTTGATCTTATTCCCTCAATAATTCTTCGAAAGGCAAATATATGACCTACAGTGGTACGTCCTACTCTGAAGCCATTTTGATTAGCTCTTAGGTGGACGTCGAGCTCCGGTCTAATTCTGTTGAGTATCATCTTGTTGTATAGCTTGGCAACAATTGAACTCAGGCTTATTCCACGGTAGTTACCCCCCAAGCTGAGATCACCTGATTTCGGTATTGGTACTATGTTGAGAATGGACCACTGTTCTGGCTTTTTCCCGTTCAACAAGGCATCATTGCAGAAGTCGAGAATGATGTTATCCAAATCACATCTTTTGAGCATTTCAGGTGTAATACCATCTTCCCCACAGCTTTTCCCCTCTACTAGTGCCTTCTTAGCCTTCTCATATTCCTCCAAGTCAAAGGTTCCTACTTTAATGTTGAGATCTGATAGTATTGTAGCAATTTCCTCATCCTCATTACTTATATATATGTGGTGGGCTCCCAAGTAGATTTTTGAAGTGAGTGTACCAGTTGTTTAATCTCTCCTTTTGCGTGGACCCTTTGATTTGCCCCTTTCTTGTTGTCAGTCTTCCTGATATTTGGTTTATCAGTTTCCAACTCTTACCATGCTTGCTGTTTATGTGAGCATTTTCTACCTCTCTTAGCTTATTGGTAAGGTCTTTCTCTTTCACTTGATCATAAGCCTCCCCTAGGCTCTTCTTAGCATCCTTATAATCTCTGCTATTATTCTCATTGCTAGTGTCTAGTTGATATTTTGTGTAAGCTTCATCAATTTTTGTTCTCGCCCCGATAACCTGGGCGTCTTTTGAGAAGTAGTTTCTTTTCTCTTTCTTCCTCGCAGGAATGACTTCCTCTGCAGCTTCTTGAGTGGCTGTAATGAACCTTGTGTATTTCTCAGTTGCAGTTTCTACGTCATCCTGAAGGGGCTGAAACCTATTGCGCACCTCTATATACTGTATTTAGCTTGTAGATCTTGATCAGTTGTCAATAGATTCCAATCGTACTGCTTTTTCCGTTTGATGATCTTACTCTTCCTGAGGCTTAGTCGGATGCTAGCAGAGACTATTCTATGGTCAGATCCCACACTAGCAAAGGTGTTGTATGCTTCAGAATTTTGAACACTGTTTCGCCATTTCCGCCTGACAAGGATGTAGTCCAGCTGTAGTTTGTTGCCGCCTGGGCTGACATATGTCCACAACTTGCCTTTTTTCTTGCGAAAGTAGGTTAGCTAGTTCTGCTAGATACTCTCCATTTCTGTTTGTATCATCATGGTATGAAAATTTGGCGTCATCCTTTCCAAGTCTGGCATTGTAGTCGCCAACAACAAGCAAGATGTTGTGTGCTGGAATGGAGTCAATTGCCCCCTTTAGACTGTTGTAGTGCTCTTCTATGATGTCCTCTTCCGCCACATTTGTAGGGCAGTAGGTCACCACTACAGTTGTTGCTGGGTTACCATGGAAGTTAACTATGATTGTACGATCAGAATGTGGTTTAATACTCGCTAATGATCGGAGTGCTGTGTTGTTGAGTAGTATCCCGACTCCACCTACAGCTGCACCTGCATTATGAGTGCATTATAAATGCGTTAAGAAGCCGTCTGTGCATGTAAACCGCTGCTATCGTCAGTAGATAGCATTTATGAGTGCATTATAAGGGCGTAAAAAAGCCGTCTGTGCATGTAAACCGCTGCTATCGTCAGTAGACAGCATTTATGAGTGCATTATGCGTTAAGAAGCCTTCTGTGCATGTAAATCGCTGCTATCGTCAGTAGACAGCATTTATGGGTGCATTATAAGGGCGTTAAGAAGCCTTCTGTGCATGTGAACCGCTGCTATATCGTCAGTAGACAGCATTTATGAGTGCATTATATAAGGGCGTTAAAAAGCCTTCTGTGCATGTAAACCGCTGCTATTGTCAGAAGACAGCATTTATGGGTGCATTATAAGTGCGTTACGAAGCCGTCTCGTCTGTGCATGTAAACCGCTGCTATCGTCAGTAGACAGCATTTATGGGTGCATTATAAGGGCGTTAAGGAGCCGTATGTGCATGTAAACCGCTGCTATCGTCAGTAGACAGCATTTATGAGTGCATTACTAAGGGCGTTAAGAAGCCTTCATAACCGCTGCTATCGTCAGTAGACAATATTTATGGGTGCATTATAAGGGCGTTAAGAAACTTTCTGTGCATGTAAACCGCTGCTATTGTCAGTAGACAGCATTTATGGGTGCATTATAAATGCGTTAAGAAGCCGTCTGTGCATGTAAACCGCTGCTATCGTAAGTAGACAGCATTTATGAGTGCATTATAAGTGCGTTAAGAAGCCGTCTGTGCATGTAAACCGCTGCTATCGTCAGTAGACAGCATTTATGAGTGCATTATAAGGGCGTTAAGAAGCCGTCTGTGCATGTAAACCGCTGCTATCGTCAGTAGACAGCATTTATGAGTGCATTATAAATGCGTTAAGAAGCCGTCTGTGCATGTAAACCGCTGCTATCGTCAGTAGACAGCATTTATGAGTGCATTATAAATGCGTTAAGAAGCCGTCTGTGCATGTAAACCGCTGCTATCGTCAGTAGATAGCATTTATGAGTGTATTTATAAGTGCGTTAAGAAGCCGTCTGTGCATGCAAATCGCTGCTATCGTCAGTAGACAGCATTTATGAGTGCATTATAAGTGCTTTAAGAAGCCGTCTCGTCTGTGCATGTAAGCCGCTGCTATCGTCAGTAGACAGAATGTATGAGTGCATTTTAAGTGCGTTAAGAAGCCGTCTGTGCATGTAACCGCTGCTATCGTCAGTATACATGTACATGTAGCAATGCATGCTCATTGCAGCACAGCACCCAATACACAGGTCATGCAGTTTTGTTTGTAGTCAATATCTTGATATTTCTTAAGACATTTTTGAGTAGTCAATGTTCTTTTTCAGTTTTGTCCATGATCTGAAATTTGGAATGTCATTATCGTGATCATCATGGCTATACGCTGTTTTCAGTATTCAGTATCATATACCAAACTCAATCATGTAAAACAAGATGTGTTTTGGGTGAAGACATACACTGTTTACCTGCTAGAAATACAAGTTGTTTGTCTGTTGAGCGTTCGCAAAACAATACCAAAATAATTGTCCAATGATCTACCAAACATGGGGCTTGTCTCTGATGTACAACAGAAACAATCACTTGTGTTTCTTTATATCAAATGGCGGAATGTGCTTTCTACGAACTAGAATTTTAGCATGGAAATGTCATTGCTTTGAAAGTCCAGTATAACTGCGAGCCACCTAGCCAGTTATCTAGCAATTCGTGTTTTTGTATAATCCAGATAAATGGTACCCTCTATTATACCATAAACTTGTCTTGCTATCTACTGTATCATATAGATAGCCACATAGCTTAAGGGATACTATAGGCGAAGTTATCAGTTCGTCTGTGGGAGGCGTATAATACTAATAGTGTATGAGTAATAGAACATAAATTTGTAAATGCCTCATCGGCGATAGGCAAGGTTTTTATTTGTAATATAAGGCTACTTTTAAGAAAGGCCTATATCAGTATTATTTCAATATTTTTTTCAATCTATATAGATTGACTCCTGTCATCAATCGCTAAAAGATTGATAGTTCGATCGGCCAATTTAAGAGCTAGGCCTTCGTTTGTCATGTATAACGGTTTTACGGTAAAATAAAACCAATTTATTTCACAACAGATGTGATTGTGAGCTCAATTTGGTTAATGCTTCTTGGTAAAGTAATACATGATCGATATTAAGTGCGTCGCAAACTACTGTATTCATGGTATTCCAACATTAACATACCGCTACTTATAACTCTTCGATAAGCCTCGGGAGTGGGCAAGTTACTCAAAATCTGTTGTTGTAATACGCTAATTTTACTATCGACACCTTTTACCATCAACCAACTAGTGAACATGTGAACTTATCTTATATCGGAAATGGCTGAAGTAATTATTAATCATTTTTCGCCTGAATAGCTAAGCATCGTAGCATTTACTATTATACTAAATACGCAATTACGTTTCTAGTAATTAGCGTTTTACCTTTACATACCTTTAGGGGGAATACATTAGCTGTCATTATATCATCTCTAGCCTGACGCAGTAAAAGACCCAACTTATTCAAGTATAGCGTAAAGTGCAAATGTCTTATCTTAAAGGCATATTATGCGATATTTTCCATGGGACGCCTTATGTCCTTGATTTTTCTTTTTGGAAAGCAGATTTTCTTGCAGATTTACATTTCTGATCATGAATCATAAATACATTCTGAGTTACAGAGCGATACGATTCTAAATTACTTCAAAATCATGGTTTTAAGAGGTTGAAAATAGATTGTCCTGCTGCAGGACAGTTTATTTCAATCATTCTAAATTCACTCTAAAACCATGATTTTGAAGTAATTAGGAATCGTATCACCCTGTAACTCAGAACGTATTTATGATTTATGATCAGAAATGTAAATCTGCAAGAAAATCTGCTTTCAAAAAAAAAAATCAAGGATAAAAAGGGCGTCCTATATATGGAAAACTCGCATAATATGTCTTTAAGTGAGTCAATTCGCCTCATTGGAATATGTGACGTCACTGCGTAATTGATTGTTTGCAGAACTAAACGCGTGAGCTATGAAAACATGGGGGTGTATAATTTACACGTAGAAAAGTGAGAGTATCAATTCCTAGGATTTAATATCTCATAAACGTATAAACAAGTCGGATTCTTATATCACTTTGGTAGGCCTAATGTCGTCATAACAACGAGGAAATTAATTAACATAATTATATAGAGTCTAGGCCTCAAGTGTGAGTTGTACCAAAATACACAATATATTGTCCTACATGTAACATAAAAGACCAGTAAGGCCCAAACCAAGTTCGTTGTGTTCAAATGCTTCTTTGTCCACAATTCAGGGTCGGACAATGAAAATCTGAATGTCAACAAAATGTCATTGAATTAAAAGGAAGATGTTAAATCCTAAAGTGAAACTTTCCCAACTGCAAGGGGTGGATAAACAGAAGAGACGCAATTACAGATATTATGATCACACCCTTTTGACTACATTATATGCTAGTCTTTAATAAACATTGTCCCTTCTTTTTCTTGTTCTCGACACACAGAAAACACTATGTAAAAAAATTACACAAATTATGTAAAAAATACACAATCTGTGTAAAAATAGAACTCCATAATACTATGTAAACAGTTGTGTTAAGCTTTTGCATACATGTAGGAATTTACACAAGCTTGGGTATATATTACATGTTTTATGTAAACTCTTACATAATAATTATGGAGTTCTATATTTACATAATTGTTTACATAGTGTTTTCTGTGTATGACGATGGGGATTCATTTTTGTCGTCCAATTCAACAATTACTCGATGTCTGATATTTACATATTTATAAGCATTTTTATCGGTCCCCTCCCGCATATCCATAGATAGAATGATCCTAATAAAATATGAATACGGAAAAATCACCTTTCTACAGTCCCAGGTCACAAAATACGCTTTCACTTAAGGATAAAGCAATATTAATATCATTATACCAGTAACAACTTTTTGAGTGTTATCATTGTAAGAAACTGTTCGTGGCACGAGCATAACAAAAAACTGTTCGCTCATTGGCTCACGCAATTTGGGCGTGGCTTGACAACAATGGCCATTGAGTCGACGGTGACGGCGCTCTATCGACACAACGATAACAAGACCCTCGTCATAATATAGGGATGTGTATGCCATGCTTGTATATTATGCTTCATTCATTCATCATATTCATACACACTTATAACGTGGCCAGGGCTTAATCACTTTATCCCAGTTGGTCTTGTCATTTAGATGGAATATTTATTATAACTTGGAGAGATATCAAAATCATAATCACTCTTGATTCGACACTGACTTTGATAAGTCGCTTGAAGCTGCTGGTTCTGTTCATTATTTGCTTCAACCTCACCACATGGAATATATTTCAATCACTTGGTAAGTATTTTGTTCTGTTTACTTTTTAACATTGTATATTAAACCTCTATGTTTTCTCTCTCAATTAAAGGATACATGTTTCTTAATCTTCATTAGATCTAAGAATTTGATTACCAACACTGTTGTCAATTCATATGATATGAAAAATACAATTTGATTTACTAGAATCTCACAAGTGGCAATTCTCTTATATTATTTCATTTCAGATACGCTGACCATCCGATCTTCTGACGTGGATTTTCTTCAACAAAGTAGATAAATCACCTTGGTATCCAGAAAGCTTGGTATTATTTGCATAGGATTTGTTTAGATGTTAAACGAACAAATGAGAGCAGCAGCGATGGAAAATTCACCTCCTATAGTCCGGTCTCCGATGTTAGAACGGGCCATCAGTCCAGGAGCACGAAGCGACTGTTCCCACTGTAGTACGCCCGGCAGCGACGGGGAACACGAGAGCATCGAGCGCCGTCATCATCCGCAGCCGCACTCGCCCGCTGCATCATCCACACCTCCACCGCACAGCCCGTCCTCTTTGACTATACCACCAGCATCTTCACGGCATAATGGCATCGCATCACCCACCTTATCTGAGGCAAGCCTCATGAACACACATGCTGTATCTGCCGCAGCCTCAGCAGAAACTGAACTAGAACGTAGCCGTCATATTGTAGCAGGACATGATTTAGCCGGTCATATCAGACATCATCAAATGCCCATCTCACAACATTCAAACTCTTTCAAAACGAACAATAATAACGAAGAGAAACACCTGCATCATCCGCATATTGCTACCTTTGAGCAACCAAGGACTACTACCGCTCCATCATTTCTTATCAGGGACATTTTAGGCGGTAATTTCAAACCTAGACATGTGGAACTCTCATCATCGGATAACCTTAAATGTAAAATGGAAGGAGGGCGAGGAGTGGAACAAAGAATTTGTGTTGTTGACGATGTTGTTACAGATAAACAATTAGCTTCTTCAAGACATTCACCTTCGCTGTTAAAGAGACATCATCCGGAAGACATGCATGATGATGATGAAGATGATGATGATGATTTGGATGGTGAGTATTATATCTATATGATAGTTATATGATAGTTAAATACAATTGTATCCATAAAGATCCTTAAGTTTGTGACTTGTTTTTAATTTGTATGTTTAATATTATAATCAAATATGAAAGCGATGTGTAATCAATTACAGGTGTTTGATAGACAAGACGCTCCTTTTACAACAGGCAGGCATGTGAAAGGCGTGTGATAGGACTATCACTATAATAGTATCAGTAACATTTATCAATTTACCGATGAAATTAAGCTCCATTATCCAAAAAAATCCAGTTTGTGATCTGTAATATCTGTAATACAGTCTGTTACATGGTTTGGGTTAATTGTATTGGAAAACAAAGTCAATCTTTCTTACATAAATACAAACTGTGCGAGTCGAGTTTGCAGTTAATATTGCATTTCGTCTTTCAATTTTGAAAAAGTCGAAATAACAAATTTCAAACATACTTATATAAAAGGGTCTGGATAGACTATAGAGGTAATGCAGTTACAGTAAGACATATATTTTCAGGCTATAGTATAAAGAAGTGCTCAGTGAACTTTGTCTGTGTATTATCCAATGCATATTTGCCCATTCTTAACAAAGTGTCTCCTGCCATAAAAAATCAATTGTGAATTCAACTTGTATTGAATTTTGACCATATCACTTCCTGCGTATAGATTTGACCATATGCTAGAAACTTTTGAACTTGACAAAAATTAACTTTTGGTGTTTATTGGTATAATATTGTGAACGGTTCAATTGTGTCAAATTATGAATTCATCCAGAAAATAGACCTTTTGCAGTTGGCACCTAAAGAGAATGTGGAAATAATTCCATTTTATGTCAACCCTTTTAGATTAATGGAATAGTTTTTGAAAAGAAATATTTGTTCTCTATTTGTGCATGAATCGGATTTACGCTGTAAAGTCTGTTGCCTAGTTATGAAAGAAGTTTTAGAAAGAAGAATTACGGGGTTGGGTGGATTCTCTCCAAGCCAATTTTCATACTTGCTGATTTTAAGCCGGTGCAAAAATACTCAGGTTTACCAATGTTATGCCACGTTAAAGAATTTATAATCGGCAACCCGAATATGAAAAGAACCCTCAGTGTATAAATAAATGTACAGTTTATTATTCTGATATTTGCACTCACTCAATCAGAAAAATAGGCCTACTTTTATTACAAGCTTGAAACATTCTGCAATATGCTTGAAACATTCGGATCTGTGCCGTATTGAATAATATATATCCCGTATGAAAAGTCTTTATCCCCAATTCTGATCTAGTTATTTGTTCAAAGAGAAATTAAACCATTTAATTTGTATTGTAATCATAATCTTATTCAGTATACGTTATTATACATATTGATATTTCACCGTGAATCAGGTTCGATAAACTTGTTGATTATCTCTTTTGTAAGCAAATAGCTAAGCATCTTCATAATCGATTTGCTCTCATGAGGTTTAATAAAGCCAATTCCACACGTCCAAGATCAGAGGCGTGTAAGCGGCAGATTAAGGCCAACGTAAAGATTTGCGTGATGGGATAACGCCCATCTTCGATATCTTAAGTGGCCAGTGAATACCCTATGTTTTATAACTATAAACGAGAAGGATAATTGGCTATTACAAGTAGAGAATAGCTTGCTATTCGATCGAGGGAATCTACTACGAAAACTTATTTAAGTCTGAATAGGATTAACCAAACCAAACCAGCATCACACAATAAGACGTCGTAGAAGATGATCATCTTTATAGATCAAAGACGACGCCGCTAACTCAATTTTGGCTTCTTACTGTAATTTCATTATCTAGACAATGCTTTCTTAAATACCTATTACACTCTTCTCTAATCCGGTTAGAATTTGTTTCACAAGGTTTATGGAGCAGGATTCCACCTTTCTTGTTATAAAGTTGTAATGACCAATTGAGTACGCAATAGGGGGTCTAGCTCATCCCTCGTTATTGCTTGTTTAGTGCAATTATGGAGGGTTTATCGCTTGTATGCTAATTGTTAAAGTCGTTTCACTGGTCATTTTCGGCTTTGAGGGGTGTTGCTCTCAAATTATATCTTTTTCACAAACCATTTTTAATAAAGGAAGACCACACATTGTAAAGATAGGGGATATTGGAAGGACTCTTATAGAAATTGAAAGAAAAACTCTTTAAAATCTTGAACAAGTTCTCGTAGGCTATAACTTAGAAACGGTTCCCTGATGTAACACAAAACCATTTAATAGGCTTCTCTACAGAACTTTCTGGTTCATAAAATGTTCAAGAATTATAAAGTCTTACTGTTTTTATTTTCTCCAGGTAAAGATAGTGAGATATCCGGCAGAGACAGTCCCGGATGTAAAAGCAAGAAGGCCCGTAAAGCTCGCACCGCATTCACTGATCATCAACTCAACACGTTAGAGAGAAGCTTTGAGAGACAGAAGTACCTTTCCGTACAAGACAGAATGGAATTGGCGGCTAGTCTTACTCTCACCGACACACAAGTCAAGACGTGGTACCAAAATAGAAGGTAGGCATATGTTAAGATTAAATTAGGTTAATATGGTTAGGAATTCATTTTGTATAGATTAGCCTATTTTATTTATTTGTTATTTTATTTATTTGGACATACGCTTTTGAAACAGTGGCATGGGTCTTCTCGACTGGTGCGTCCTTAAAACAGTTGTCTTTATATATAGTGACAATTATAAGATGATTACGCAAAATAAATCAATTGTAGTTTCAGTTAATTGGCATAATTTGTTCTGAGTTCCAAGTATAGCGAAGAAGTGAAGTGAAGACTGAGGCCTCGGGGCTGAAGCGTTAAATTAAATTCTCAACAGTGGTGAATCTGCCGGGATCAATTGAAATGCATAAAAAGCGTTTCGCTACAGCCTATAGATGGCGCTATACCGAAACCACCGCGATGAGCCCTTTACGCTGGGCCTTCACCAAATACTAATTTTTAGACATCAATTCACTAATTGAGGTGTGATTATTCAAGGGTGTGTCTAAGTCCGTTGAATTAACACAATTTCAGGTAAATAAACGACCATCATAAATGTTTATGCCAGCCTATTTTGTAATGTCAAATACCAACTGTTCTAATCTGCTAATGGTAAGAGGTTGATATACTTTAAACCGTTATCCTGATTATCATCACACAGACATCGGGTTTATGTCAGTGTTACATTAAGTATGTACATTATTCATCCGAGGCAAAAATAGTCTTTGTATCAAAACGCTTTTCCAAAAGCACTCTTTCAATTCATCTATATCCAAAACAAGGTCAAACGCCTATCAGTATACTGGAACTATAGCAAGACATCAACCAAACAAGCTAGTTTTAAATATAGAAAGATCGGGATTCGGATAATGGGAGAAAAATCCCCTCGTGAATTTCTATTAAAATATTAGCCATTAGGTACGATCTTAATCTATGCATATGTACTGTTATAAATTCTCTGACAATGACTTGGAGATATGTAATACCGCTGAGGCGCTTTCTGAGAGTTAAGATAGATAACAAACACACAGTGTGAATAGAAATACAATAGTACAATTTATATTCAAAACGCAGATAATGCCCAATTGATCAAAAAACCTGATATCACTAACAGACCACGTTGCTGTTTGGAAAAACGATAGCTAAAACGATTAAAATGCTTGCAAATTGGACCGTTTTGTATACATTGTACGTCGCGGAGAGTTTAACTGATTTCCGCACGTACAAAAACGCACACCTCGATTCTCCTGTGCGAGCTTTCGCACGTTTCTTTTCTAAAAGGTCTGATAACAATTTTCATTAATTCTTAATACATGGCATTGCATTACGCGCGAATTTTGACTTCATCAATGAATCATGGGCTCTATAGCCGTGCGTATGTCTAAAACAATATCCCACAATGCATAGCGACGTAAAGTAAAGTAACGACCTCATTTACACAGGTACAGCGTGGTTCCGTAAATGTTGTATGTCTGTAAATTACATCATTTGCTTCAATCAGTAAAAACTTCAGTCAATAATTGTCTGCCAAGAATGTTGCATTTACAAACAAAAAAAGCTCCCCGTTGAATGACTAATGCATGATGGGATACCTCCCACTCCAACCCCAAGGTAACTCTTTTGTAAACGTAAGTGAATTTTGCGTGTAAGACAAATGGCGCTGAAATTGTCACCTTGAAACTTATCTCTTTTAGCCTAATATAAGAATCAGCCTCTCAAGTGTAAGGGGAAAATAAGACGACAATTTAAAGACAAGAGCATCCTTATGGTGATGATTATTATTAATTGATTGGCCTATTCCACTATCATATATTGACTTCGGTTGTTTAAAATGCCAAGCAAATATCTCTTACTCTTGTAGTCCTAATGACTGTTGTGCTATCTTCAGTAGATAGCAAGTGTTGTACTTGACGATCTCTATATACACAAAGGCCATTGTGTACTTGTTCGACTTTATTGTTTCATCACTGAAGACGTCGTTCTGATAATAGTTAAATTCAAGATTAACATAATTTTTGTCTTCTAAAAATGAAGACTTGGCCAGACATTAAGCCAAATCGAAATGACTTGCAATTACTTCATCAAATTCCTAAAACAGCTGGGTTAGTGTATACCGCGATCCTTAGTGATATCATCCTGGTATTATTTTAACTCGTTTTAATCGAGAGAGCGCGATAGCAAGGGACTGAAACAATGTATAATTTGAGGAAAGGTGGCAATCTTACGGCCCTAGAGAACACTACAATTTATATATAATTAAGAAACTCAAAATCGATTAATGTGAGCCGGAATGTTTATTAGCATTATAGCGCGATTGAAACAGCACACGTCGTGTGCATTCAAGCAGCACCGTTTCAAATGCTCGTGTCGTTAGCGCTGGATTATTTAACAATTCCATTCCAAGTTCGCTTAGATTAGAATTTTTTAAAGCGAAGTTTGTTTGGGCAAGAAAAGATCGCGCCAGTCATTGGGGAGCAATTTGATGAGCATGACACTGATGAGAGAAGACAAGCGTGCTAGCAACAGACTTTCCCCCTGGTTCGCACGGCTTTCACACCGTTGGAAAGTCCCTTGCGTGCTCTTGGTCAATGCCGAGGCTCAATTGCATCCATTTAAGATGCATAACTCACAAGAGTCTCATCCCATCATCTTTAAGAGTAAACGTCTTAAGAAATTAGCCATACAGTTTTTAATAAAAGTCCATTCATAATTCAAAACATGACGATGATCAAGAGGCCGTTTGTAAAACCATCTATAAATCTTGACGTTTTTAAGAGCATCGACGGATCACACGGAATGAGTTAAAAGCATCTGAAATGATCGTGATGAATTTGGTAATTCAGATCATGTTGGCTGATTCATTAACAGCTTCTAAACACCTTTACGCGCTTTAAAAAAGCAACACGGTCACACATTTAACCACGTATAAAATGCATTAATAATTTAAGATTAAGCAACAAAAAGAACGATAAGGTGGTTGGCAACTGCTGTTTTTGTAAAACTGAGCGAAGTCAAGCCTATATGAAATGCAGTGGATGTATCATGCTACACACAAATGTCCTTTCTTATAGTTCTATCATATTATGCCGGTTCTGAATGATCTCAAGCGACTGCATGAGCAAACCGAGATATATCATGTAATCGCCATTGACCATAAACTTGGTCGCACACCCTCTCAAGTCTCTATCAGAGCACGAAGTATCGGCTTTCGTGTCCGTGGTGTTTCATTTCTAAATTACATTATTTCCGCGGATATGAGAAAACGACCTCTAGTAGTATGAATCTTACATGAGAGAGGCGATCCGCCTGGATTACTGGCAATTTAACGCTGCTGACGCGACGATAAAAGATGCCATTACCAGATTTACATTTTACATTTACTGTGCAGACATGAAATACCCCTTTCCTTCGTTCCAGGCTAATATATCTTTTTATTTGAAGTGATTTATTTTGAAAAATAGCTTCACAATTGGCATTTTATATTGAGGCCATAGTTAATTAAAGTGCTATTATAACTGATGCCTTCGACTGTTAGTATAGCCTTATATCAACATTGCCATACATATTGCGCTTAACCAATTGGGTTAAGAGACGGAAAAGGCTTATTAAACAAAAGCTAGGATTATGAATGTTATTCAAACATCTTTTGTAGATGCCACGGTATAGTTTTGTCAATTTCCCCCTCTTTATGATATTTCTGTATAAAAGCTTAAATAATTATTGTGTACATTTGAGCCAATAATTGTAGATGCTCTGATTTGGCTGAAACAACACCCCCCAAAGGTTGTGATATCAATTTCAAAACCTAAGTCATAAACAAAAGCATCCGAAACGTCAGTTTTATTAAGTGTGTTTATAAAACTGATTTAGAAAGTTGACAAATGCTATTCGCGAAAGCAACAGAATTGCAGTAACGATTAACGAGTTATATATACGTTAGCAGCGGTTATGCCCCGACTTGTGGTATAAAGGCGTTTAATCGAAGCATTAGCGTAATTAAATGAAAACAGCTTACTATTGTGCCGAGCGCACTTGTTGGGTCCCGCCTTGGCCTTTTATTTTCAACTGTCTATAACAGTGTGGGATCAAAATCGGATAGGGAGAAAACATTGCTAGAAGTCGCATAGTGTTTAACAAGTGTATAAAAGGCGATAAATCGAATCCTTAAATCAACTGGCAAATTGTGCTTGAAGGCTGGTTTGTTTTTGACGCCTGTCGTAGTACAACTTCAGTAACGGAAGTGTCTTACAAAAACATTTTAGACAAGGTTTATTCGGCTATGGATCAATCACCCATGGTATTGTAAAAGACCCTATAAGAGTTTAACCTGTACTTTAGTAGCTAACATTAGGCACAATACCTCTCGTGCCCCCGGTGGTTCATTTTAGTCGGTTGATACAGCTCGATCCCGATAGCACAAACCTTTAAGTAATCGCAACGGTTTGTTATACAACAGTTGCTTGCTTAGGGACGGGCGACTAACAAATGCAAAGTAAAAACAAGAAATAAATTAATCTTTATGTGAAAATCTTTAGCGCCGGCCGGCCATCTAGTTACTAGTTAGAGTTGAGTGTATCTAGGTTATTAGTAGTGCAGGTGATTGCACTGTGCCGTGCCTAGGGGAGGGGACCAACTATACTTGTACCTACATTGAAAAAAAAGGACGCAGGTGGCGCGAATGTTTAACTTCAACAAAGATATTAAGGCGACATTGACTATAGACAGGTCTGGTCAAGCTTTTGATATGCATGTCACTATTTTGGTTTGTTTGTATAATTTCTAACATGCGTGCATGACTTGGAACCACAAGTCGAGTTGTTTTGTATTTGATACAGTAAGAATAGCGTGAAAAGTCGTTTGTTAAGAATATCAAATGATAGGCCTAATTAAGCGAGTGTAACTGTTGGTAATTTTCTTGTTGGATAAAGAGATGTGTAATTCTGCGGCATCCATCTATGCATTCTGTAGCTGTTTCAACATGTTCAATGTTTGCGCAAACTTTGCTATCTACCGTAGATAGCACGCATCAATTACTTGCAAACATAAGAGGGCGCTCTAACAGTTAACCATACGAAATCCATTGAGCCTAACGGATTAACCCAGTGCTTTACTGAATAACCACTACTGCTGGCTTAGGAGTAATTGTTTCCTATAACAATTTTTTGAAAAGCTGTTTGTCCATGTAACTGTAAGCAAATTTGTATCTTAAAATAACCAGAATGGTTTAAAATGACTAATTTTGTGTAAAATCGTAATCAGTTAATAGTTTGATCGCAGAGAGATATCTTTCATTTCTAATTTAGGTTTCATTGTATAAATTAATTCCCAATATGAGCCACTTCATTATGGTAATAAACGACCGGGTTCCCTGTACTATTGTCAAGTTTAAATCAACTAGGTTGTTATAATCATTTTAGAAGTTTTTAACTTTCAAATGCGTAGCTTACCCGGCGGGGTTGTTACTGTTGCTGCTGATTATACAGGGTCCAACAGATGCCGACGTCAACACCAAAGCTGGGGCGGTTACAAGTGTATAACACAATAACACAGTGACGCCCAGACTTTACTTGTGACAGTTTTTGCCAAAAGCGTTTGCACAGTACTAAATACCTTATTTCTAATTCAAGTGTATTTGTGTCGAGTGTGAATTGTTTGTAATGTGGGTTAGCTAATCCGGGCCCCGCTAAACGGCGTCTGACCAAAAAAGGATTGAAATTGCAAGTTAATAGTCTCCCCTTTTGTATATACAACCAAATTGGGGGGTAGCAGATTTACAGTTTAAAGTTATTGAATTATCTTAAGCAGATGGGGCATAAACTGCCGGCTATTTGTCTTTTCACCAAGTGTGTGAAAAGCGGAAGCTTGGAAGAATGGAATAAAAGGCGATACTTTACTTAAAAGCGTAAAAGAGGTGTTTTTAACAAAAAAATCAAGTGATGACGCCATTTAGGTCGAATGTGTTTACAGCGCTTGTCACCGGCACATGAACAATGTGTAACATAAAGTCTCGTGTTACTGTTTTGTAAGGTAAACTTGGAAGTATCAACGGGTCGTTGAACTTCACTAAACAAGCATACATCCAAAACACAAATGTATAAAAGCATATCAGAAGGTCGATCATTATTAAACGTTATGTTTAAGCGAAGTAAACTGCCGCCAATATTAATGAATCCTATGTTGTTTCTCTGTGTCATTTCAGGACAAAATGGAAGCGACAAACAGCCGTTGGTCTAGAGCTTCTAGCAGAAGCCGGCAACTACACAGCCTCCATGCAGAGAATGTTCGCCCCACCTTTCTACTATCACCCCACACAAGGCATTGTATCTAATCTAGATGGACTTTACAATCTACACGCAGGAGGAGCAGGCGGCGGTCAAAGGCCGGTGTTCCCGCGTCTTTTCTTACACGGACTTCAACAACACGTTAGCCATTTACCGTTAGCCCCTCGACCACTTCATCCGCACCCGCACTGAAGTACTGAAGAATTTGTGTACAACTACGCAAGTTTGAAGGTGTTACTATACAGTGCTAACCAAACTATAAGAAGACTCTGAATCTGCTGCGGAGAAGTCAAGGGTGAACAACTTAATTTGTAAACATCTGTTCTGATGTGTAATAACATCTCATCTGACATTGATTTTAGTTTGAATACCATCAGTGTATTTTTCCAGAAAAAACTTTTTATGAACGCAAAAATGTTAAGATACCATGAGAAGTTGTTTTTGTGCCACATTGTCATGTCCCTATTTTTAGGTTCATAAATAATACTATACGTCGTTAAACATGAATTTAATTATCTATTTAATGATCGTTAATAATACGATGATAGTGACGGTATTCAAAAATTAATCCACGACATCAGCTGGTTTTCTATCCCACATCTAATGAAACTCCGCGATGATTACCTTTCAAATTGGCCATTTTGTCCAAACGCGTAGAAAAGCGCAGCAATAGTAACCGTAATCAAATTGTTTTTAAATTTGACATTCATTATTGTTATAATATCGTTACACTTGAGCGATGATTGGCGCTGGAATTGCTTCATCAGTAGCGATGCTCAGATGCTGCCCCTATGCGTTGCACGCTGCAACCTCCGTGTTTATTCATCAAAAAAGGTACTGCGTATCGCTCCAATAGTAGGACCAATTCCGCGCGCGATTCCAAGCCTGCGTTGGGGTAAATTGGTTTCGTTAAGCATGGACAGTCACAGGCTTGCTTAAACATGTTAAAAAGAGAAATAAATGGCTACTTTGTGATCATTAAAAGTCTCGGATGGTTTTAAACTTGAACTTTCCGAGAATTCGTCGAGGCATAACATAACCATACAGTATAGATAGTGGAACCTCGTAACAGGTGGTGTAGTATTTGGCAATAGCAGTGCATGGCCGGCTATCTGGGGGGATTGATGGCCAAACTTTCTCTCTTATATCACGAGCGGATTAGATAGCAATTAAGAGTGGCTGGCTTGGGGCTTGCTTGATACAAAAAGCCCCACTAGTCTTTACTTGAGGATCGCTACAGGCGTATACTATTTCAAATGTAAAAATCATCCCGACTTTTCACCGCTTATACAGTTGGGTAACTGACAAAACCCGGGAGACCCCAAAGTCATTTAAGCATCTCACCGAGAAAAGCTCTTGGTTGTTGAGCGGGAGGTGTGATGGTAAGGGCTGAGGGGATCAATAGGCAATTTTGCACAGTAAAATGAGCTGAATTATGCAGAGCCAAGTTAATAATAACAGATGATAGTTGGGGTGAAACCTGGCTATTTACCGTACACATCTGACGATCAAACCACTTTAAGGCATACGAACAGTGTCTTAGATGTCACGTAGACATTAATTATACATAGAGATGTGTATTCATGATATTAGATTCCCAATCCTTTAATCCTCAATCGCTTACAGAAGATCTATTTAGGGGCAGGTTAAATGATTGCTAGATGGTTCTGTAAGACAAACCGTAATCCAGACGCAATGCTCAATGACCATGTCATTACAATCATTCGTTAATTATAAATGATTCTCACAGTCTGAATAAAGTTAGCATGTCGCTATCATTTGAATAAATATCCAACCTCTAAAGTATAAAATACAACTTAGAATTTCAAGTTTAAATTGCAAAAAGCGTTCAAATTGATAGCGTCTATTGTTATTTTAGATACGTCTAGCTATTAGACTTTCTTCTTGTTATCTGTTATTCACGTATGTGTTCATTAGCAGCAATCTATTCATTGTTTAAATGTTATAACCAACGAACAGTCCCACCATTTATTAGTAAATTATTTCTTAGGTCAATTCTTATTCCACCTGTTTGAATGATCTGTACTCACAACAGCTGACTATGAGTACAGACAGATATGTACCTACTCACAACAGCTGAATATGAGTACAGGCATGTACTCACAACAGCTGATACTCACAACAGCTGAATATGAGTACAGGCATGTACTCACAACAGCTGAATATGAGTACAGGCATGTACTCACAACAGCTGAATATGAGTACAGGCATGTACTCACAACAGCTGAATATGAGTACAGGCATGTACTCACAACAGCTGATACTCACAACAGCTGAATATGAGTACAGGCATGTACTCACAACAGCTGAATATGAGTACAGGCATGTACTCACAACAGCTGAATATGAGTACAGGCATGTACTCACAACAGCTGAATATGAGTACAGGCATGTACTCACAACAGCTGAATATGAGTACAAGCATGTACTCACAACAGCTGAATATGAGTACAGGCATGTACTCACAACAGCTGAATATGAGTACAGTCATGTACTCACAACAGCTAAATATGAGTACAGGCATATATGTACTCACAACAGCTGAATATGAGTACAGGCATGTACTCACAACAGCTGAATATGAGTACAGTCATGTACTCACAACAGCTAAATATGAGTACAGGCATGTATGTACCCACAACAGCTAAATATGAGTACAGGCATATATGTACCCACAACAGCTGAATATGAGTACAGGCATATATGTACTCACAACAGCTGAATATGAGTACAGGCAAGTACTCACAATAGCTGAATATGAGTATAGGCATACTCACAACAGCTAAATATGAGTACAGGCATATATGTACTCACAACAGCTGAATATGAGTACATGCATATAGGGTCGATTTCACTTTCTCCATCCAGATGGGGATGTCACCTTCCGCACGCTGCTGAAGAACTTTTCATTGTGTGCATAATATAAATAGTGGAGAAGACGTGAGCTATTTAGTGAAGTGACATCACTGACTCGTGGAAGAGAAATGACCATTCATAGATAACTTCTCCATTTTAGTGTCGAGAAAATCGAAAGAAAGTTACACACCGATAACAAAACGTAGAGCCAGATTTAAGATGCACAGAGTATGACCAATAGACAATACTGTTTTTAATTATATTGTAATCATTGTCACCTTATGCTGCGAGTCTCTGTACTCGAATTAATTACTACAGATGTATTATTTTACTCGAGAAATATTTTTGATGTGCAATTGTATATATAATGTAAACACTTGTTATGAATATAAATACTTTATAAACCAAACTAATATTTTGGGGGCATTTATACAGATCGAATTATGGTTTTAAAATAATTGGTTACAATTTGGATATGATGAAGAGTGACTTATTCTCATTTGGTTGGGCTAGAATATAACTCGCCATGTTGATATCGGATTATTCAAATGATCTTTATAACATGAAGATAAATGACATTGAAGCCTGCATGACAAGCAAGGCTGGTGGTTTATCCTTCCGTTTTAAGGGATAGTGTCCACCCGTAGTTATTAAATATGTAACGGTACGTGAACATTTTGGTAACTGCATAAGCTCGCCCAATCATTGAGAATATTTTCGACATCAATATCACATTGTAATCGGCTGTTACACACACATACCTACGCAATGAAAGCATAGGCCTCATTTGGAAATGTGCTTAGAATTTTATCAAAAACAAATGTGTTCAAGATGCCAAATTTGGACAATGAGAGAGAAACTCGAGTTTCATATTGTTGATTTCAACACCGATTCTCAATAACATGATAGACAATACAGGTGTTATAGTATTTTGAAGTCATCCCTATATTATAGACAAGGGTGTTTTTGTTTTTTTGGCGGAAGGGTTATCTGTGGATCATAAACTGCTATCGTAGGCCTATATAACAGGTCCAAATTGCCTTGAGAGACTATTTTTTTTTTGTGGTTGTTGATCAAATAGCACTCTAGAATATTTGCCAAGAATCAAGATAATATGATTCGACAATTGCCAATGTGAAACTTAGAAAGAGCTCTTGGTAGAACAAAATGGCTTCTTGATTGCCTAAAGTTGTATCTCGGAAACATAATGGAGTCCAAGAACATTCCATAAATTAGTTCCAATAAATTACTCCTCAAACCGATACGTTATTGTAAACCATGATAATTTGTGTATAGATGAAACTGGAATAGTTTCTAATTTAATGTTGTAATAAGAAAGACAATATCTGTACAAATACAAGCCATATGTGCTATAATATTTGTTTGTGTATACAAAACTGTGAAGAAATAAAACAGAAATGTAACAAAATATGACTTTTTGATGTTTTCTGATGTCTTTGTTTAGTATTGTGTCAACAATCAGTTTGAATTATGTCCTTAACACTCTTCCCCAATGCTGTCAAAGCATGAAGTGTATTAGAGATGGCGGTACCATGAAAAGAGTATGCCAACTATAACTTCAGTGCTTTTATCGTTTACACACAGCGAAAACGCTGTATAAAAAATGGCTGTATAATAATAGAGGTTGTACACTCTCTTTAACAGCTGTTGTACAAAGGTTGAACAACATTGCTTATCATTTATTAAGAAATCATTTTTGTTAAACATACGCTGTTCAAAACGTAAAGAATATAATTAAAATCCATTTAAACGTCAATGTTACGTGTCAATGAATGTTCGTGTCGATGTGCAGACACATTGACCTATTCATGGCAGACGATACACAGAAAGAAAAAAAGTGAGTCATCATCGGGAAAATTAGTCATTTTGTCTGTGTAGTGACACACTATGGCTCAAAATGAGTCAATTTGTCCGTGTAGTGACTCATTTTACGATAATGACTCACTTATTTTTTTCTGTATACGGTGTGCAAGTTGCTGGATGAGTGGGGTTTTGAACATTTTATAGCAGCGTTTCAAGGTAAGTCTTGCCATTTTCTTTATGATAAAGTGGAAGTTGTTAAAGCGTATAGAATAAGTTAAGCGGTAAGATTGTTCACTTACTTCGTTCAAGACGGTGTAGTCCGAAAAATCACGATCACATCTTGCATGTCTGGCGTGCGTAAGCTTACACCGGAAAGCTTATATGACTCATTAATATAGACTATAAAATCGTGGACATCGCATTATAATGCGTCTGAAGCTTATTCTATGCTTTAATAACTTCCACTTTATCACAAAGAAAATGGTAAGACTTAACTTGAAAACTGTTTAGAGGTGCACAGATACACAGTAAAACATCAGCAACCATTTGAAACAACCACCTTTAGGCAACCCATAGCTATTTTAAACAACCACCATTAGGCAACCCACAGCTATAAACAACCACCCTTAAACAACCCAGATATTGTCAACAACCTATTTTAAACAACCCAAATATTTTAAACAACCATCTTTAAACAGCTCAAAAAAATGTAAACAACCTTTTAAACAACACTGGTTGTTTGAATAATTATATTAAACAAGTTGATTAAAGAGGTTAATTAACACAATGTTTAAACTTTAAACAACCACAGATGTTTAACGTTTTGAACAAGTGGCTGTCCAGTTCACCCGTTAATTAGGGGTTGTTTATATTTAAACAACTTGTTTTGTTTAAGACATTTTTTACTGTGCATGGCAACAAATGCTTGATCATAACACCAATGCTGTCTGCCGTAGATAGCATCTTTTAGGTCCGTGTGCACAACCTGTTAAATAATGTATACATGGTAAGGCTTACAAAAGGACCCTATTACTTAAATTTCTTTCCCTGAAACTAAAGCCAACATGTTAACTAGCTCCTATCTATTAAAAATAGATTTTCACGATTTTGGAGGTTAAAAATCACGTTTTTAGCACTTTTTGGTCTATAATTCAAACAATAATTTTAAAAAATCAACAACAAAAACCCGATTCCTATAGGGAATTGTATGAGGAATATTATAAAACTAGTATGACAAAATTTGACAAAATATATTTTGAGTTATCTTTGCAGACCCTTTCCTGCAAAAAAATGTATACTTTTGTATAGATTTAATGAATAATGAAGAAGTTACGGCAGTTTTACGGAGGCTATACCGAAGGTGCACATCCCCCTTACAAAATAAAATGCTTAGTAGTTTTGACTAGATCATGTAGATAGGTCAAATATTGCCTCAAAATATTGCAAATTTGAGGTAATCTTTGACCAGAAAATCTAGTGAGATCTTATTTTACCGTTGGATTCTGGTCAAAAACGACTATATGCATTTATTCAGCCGAAGAGGTACATGAATGAATTTAGTTGGGGCACGTAGGGGCCTTTGGGGCTACTGTTTTGGGCCCCGTACAGACAAAAGTGGCTGTTATTGGTATTTTTTGTATATCCTAACATGTAATAGTTCCTATGCAAAACGAATTATCCATGTATACCTCTTCGGCTGAATAAATCAGCTAGGGGACGTGGGGTCATTTGGGCTACTGATGAGGCCCCGCAAAGGCAGAAGTTGCTGTCATTGGTATTTTTGTATACCCTAATGTGTAATAGTTCCAATGCAAAAAGTCTCATTCATCCATGTACCTCTTCGGCTGATTAAAACCATATTGGGGCCCTTCGGAGGTGACTGTCTCGGGCCCCGTACAGGCAAAATATGCTGTCATTACTACCGTCAATACAAGTACCCTCCAAGGAATCAGGGCCTCCGTACAGGATGCGACCGGGCAGTAATACAAATTTTGGCCCCTTACTAACTTAATCAGACCATCAAACCTTTTGTACCTTCTCAGCTGATTAAACCTTCTGGACCCCTGGATCGGCTCCTGTTTTTGTGTATGGTTTGTGTAAGATCCCCGATACCCAATCACTTGGCCCGATTCAAATACGGGTGGCAGAATGGTTATAGGCTAGGCGCATATTCTATCCCACGCGATCGTGGGTTCGAATCCCGAGCCGGTGAATGTCCTTTTCCCGAGTTTGAACATTCAGCGGCGCTGGTTATGTGTTTATTTCCCCTTTCAGTTGGGATGAGTTCTTCTATTATATTGTATTTTTACATTTAATATAATTTTGTATTCGTCCAGCGCTATTCACTGTAAATAGAAGCCTAAAATATGCTATACGGTATTCTTCCAATTTTATCAGATTGTTTCAGACAGACAACAAATCTCGATATACGAATAAGTCATTACTAAAACCACACACGATGGCAAATAACTACAAACACAACTAAATACTGTACACCTCGCACCTTATCACCAGTTTATGCATGAGTGTATAGCCTGTGCTGTGAGTTTACAGTCTGTGCAGATATTCATGCAGGATTCGTAGTCAATGTTATGGCTCAGCGGATTGTCAAATCTTCGTCTTCAGTAGACAGCAGCAAGGGGTATAGGTTTACAACACAATCGCATTGGGGAGGCTCACACGTTCATTGCGCTGATAGTTTTCATGTGTTGTTTATACCCAAATAAAAGCAATCCCATAATGCAACGTTGTATAGATATATATTAGTGGTTTTCGAGAAGTCTAAAAACACAAGCATTGAAACATTCCATACACAAATGTTTCATTGTCTACACTCTACAGCTAATGACCGCGCAACCGGCGCAAGGCACTTCATATATTTTCATGTTTCATTGCAAAATAAACCCTACACACATTACATCGCCCTCCCTCTATACACCCAAATAGGCTGTAAAATAGTTATATCGCATTGTTAAATTAAGCTATATTTTTGTATGATAAATTCAGATTAAGAAAATCTGTAAGAGAAAGTATACGATTCTTTGGATGAATCATTCGAATACAGTTCACACACTTTGGGCATTTTACCTCTTAGTTGGCAATGATCTTATGACTAGACAATATATACTCGTCCAAAGAAGTTCCTTGCCACTTAGTAAAGTCCAAATATTTCAAATTAATATTTAATAGAATATATATAATTGTATATCAAAATATGCAGAGACATGATCACTCATGCATGGCAGATCCCATTCACTTGACAATGGCAAGGTCTGTGGAAGAAGATTGCAAAAAATTGGATAATCCCTCCATTCAATATGAACCTTACCATTGCTTAAAAGAATGTGCTCAGCCATGCATGAATGCGTACATCTTAATTTCATACAGACATGATAGAGAATTATTGTCTGCTTATTTTGACATGCAATTGTTTAATTTATATTAAATATTTATGTGAAATATTTGAACTTCAATATTTGAACTTCAATGAGTGGCAAGGAACTTCTTTGGACGAGTGTAACCTGTGAGTAAAAAAACGGTGTAGCCTACTCAACTTTGGGATTTCATATTTTAAAAACTATGCAAAAATTTCACAGATTTTTTTAATGAGGCAGACGGGTTATTTTATAAGCTTTCTAAAGAATTTTACTTGTATAAACTATTGATTGTGGTAAACGTATTTTATGCTCATTTGCGTAAAAGTGAATATTTTATAAACCGAACAAGATTTGCGATATATTCTCTTATAAGATTTATTGAATTCCACTATTGAAAACGGTCCACAGTCGACTAGTCCTATAGCCGAGTCAGACTATCACAAAAGCCAAATTTGTTGTTGTTGTTGTTGTTGCTGCTAAATTCGTGTAATAATGACATTGTTTTGTCATTATTTTCCATTTAAAGGCATATTATGTGATCTTTTCCAGAGAGCGCCCTCTATTCATGATTTTGTTTAGAAAGTAGATTTTCTTGCAGATTTACATTTCCGATCATAAATCATACATACAGTACATTCCAAGTTACAGAGCGATACGATTCCTAATTACCTCAAAATCATGGTTTTAGAGTGAATTTAGAGTGAAAAATATAAACTGTCGGGATTCCGACAGTTTATTTTCACTCTAAAACCATGATTTTGAAGTAATTAAGAATCGTATCGCCCTGTAACTTGGAATGTATGCATGAGTTATGATCAGAAATGTAAATCTGCAAGAAAATCTGCTTTCTATTTTTTTTCTCGATGTTGAGGGCGTTCCCTGGAAAGATCACATAATATACCTTTAATGTTTGAAAAAATAACTGAGAATTTTTTATTTGTCTTTATTAGTTAGTTATTGTGTACCATACATAAATCCACATGTTCATTAATATCAAGCATTATTGGGTAAAATATTCAATATTGTGTTCGGTTTCAAAATGCTGTAACTTTACCAAAATAGTCATATCTGGTAAACGGTAGGCCTACCATGAAATGTCATGATTCTTTTGCTGATGGTAGTGAATAAATTGCCGCATATATTGGTTGCCATCATATTTTGATAAAATTATTGTTAATAATTATTTAACTTTGAGTACACTTCTTTTTACTCACCCTATACAGGCCCGACAATATACACTTGCACCATATTTATCTGTCTCAGTATTTCCGTCAATTCTAACTTGTCACAACTTCACTATAGCCGGCCTACGTGTCCCTTTTTAAAATAATTCGCAGTAGAAAACTGAAAATATATATGGATAGGGAAAACTTCCAGTATTACTTTGTAAATTGCCTTTACTTATTACATTATTTAAATCTGAAATTTCAAAAGATCACCATCATGACCATGGAAAACCTTTATCTTCACTACCTCTCTAATCCATTACAATATAAACTCATTATATACTACTCGTTAATATGAAAGTACATTTTTACATTTCGGAAAGCTTTCTTTTGTTACTTTGGCAACATAGCAGCTCCTATAGATGTTATTGAAAGGTTGGTATCAAAATGATATTACACGTTTTCTCTATCCAAATATGTTTTATATATACCGCGAATTATTTTACCGGACATAACATTATAAACAGCTTTAAAAAGGTATTGACACTTTCGGTCACCCTGTAGCTCCGAGTCCTTTCAGATCCGTAGGACTGTGTTATTACATCCGTTAATCGCCGAGTTCTTTTGGGGATTGGATGATATACTATGTATACTGTAAAGGAACAATCACAAACTTGTCTATTACATGCTAACATGGCTAACGTGTAGTATCTGATCGTCGGATATGATATACTTCACGCTAACTCAACCTCGGGCGAGATAGAAAGAATCCTTGTCAATTACATCTTCTTGTAGAAGACCTTTTTTTCCCACTTTTTGAAATTAAAAGATGATTTGAAAATCGTTGCTCACTACAACAACAATTGTGAACAGTGACTGACTGAAATGGCAATCGACATGTTTTGATGATTTTAATCATTATCCAATTGTACGAGGCACGATAAGATCCGTGAGCATAAAAACAGTTTGTTCGTAGAATTACTGATAACAGTTTGTAATAAATATTCTACAACTGCGTATACAGCAATTATTGATATTAAGGCTTACTATACAAGAGAAACTATGAACAGTTACAGCAGTGATTTGGGCAAAAAGATCTGCTACAAAATCACTGATGGAAGATGCAAAATTGATCTAACAAATTGCGCAGAAAGGACGCCTAGAGCGACTCTGTATTATCACTTCCAGACCTGAGCGTTCACGCCTCGCGTAAAAGTTCTGGAGGCAAAAAGTTTTGTTGTTACGGTTATAGCCGTTTTTCCTGCTAATTTACTGCTCTCCATTCTTCTAGAATAGCCGGGCGGGAAACACATTCACTGATTAGTTTATATAAAAATGAAAATTAGCAATGGGAGTTTAGGCGGGAAATACTTGAGGGTATCTCTTGAGAGCAGACGTCACAAGTTTCGGATTGTCACGAAAAATAACTTATCGGCTCTATTTCTCATATTCATGACACGAATGTTTTCCATTTAGTGCTCAAATTTCCTCCTTCTTACAGGCGTAGACTACTCAAGCTTATAATTGACTTTTTACTAAGTTTCTTGGGGCGAAACACTTCGAAAGTTATAACACTTTGTTAAATTGCTAAATGGAGCTTCTCTGAGTTTTCGGAAAGGCTGATATTGCCATGCTTTTAAGGAATGCAAAAAACTGCCTTCTGTGAAAATGTGAGCATTTCAAATTGTATTGGCATTAAAACATTAAACATGCTATCTACCGTAGATAGAAAGAATATTGACGTGAATCAATACTCTAGATACTATACCGTATTTGTGTGAATGTGTGCTATAAACATGCCTCTAAACATGCTATCTACCGAAGACAGCATATTGATGGGAATAAATTCTCTATAAACATGCTATCTACCGTAGACAGCATAGCATATTGATGGGAATCAATGCTCTAAACATACCATATACCTTAGACAGCATGTTGATGGGAATTAATTCTCTATAAACATGCTATCTACCGTAGACAGCATATTGATGGGAATTAATTCTCTAAACATGTTATCTACCGTAGACAGCATATTGATGAGAATCAATTCTCTATAAACATGTTATCTACCGTAGACAGCATATTGATGAGAATCTATTCCCTATAAACATGTTATCTACCGTAGACAGCATATTGATGAGAATCAATTCTCTATAACCATAGACAGCATATTGACGATAATCAATACTCTAAACATGCTATCTATCGTAGACAGCATATTAATGGGAATCAATTCTCTATAAACATGTTATCTACCGAAGACAGCATATTGACGATAATCAATACTCTAAACATGCTATCTACTGTAGACAGCATATGAAAATGAAAAAGTGGTATCAACCATACATGGACAGCATTGGACGTATAGTTTCAAAAACCCAACATATTTTATTTCGTATCCAATTGAACCCAACGATAATGGCAAAGAACTAGGGAACTGTATCAGAATTTGCAATATCCATCTACATTGACAGTCAATAAACTCGTTGCTCATTTCAGGTAAATAGCCAGTGGGTCGTGCTTGGACCTTCCAAACGACATTACTGTAAATTATCTTCGCATTAAGGTATTTTTGCCGCCGGTAATGTCTCGTTTCCTGCACCAATCTCTTAAGTAAACTCGTTGATCACCGAGTAAAAGTCTCGTATATTACACGCATCTCGCGTGATTTGCGCTCATACTTGCGAGATAACGCGAGATAAAGATCGTCATCCGTGAGTCAAATTCGCCCGTCCTGAAAACGACACACAATCATTATAGTCGGCACAGCATCCATATGTTTTGTTGAAGAAAAAAGTCTTTATAACCGCAACGAAGATTTCTGTTTGTGATATGGCTCTGATTGCTTTCAAGCGAAGGCTTAATGCCTGCCATTTCTCCATTTGCCTGGCGTGCCATCTTGATTTTCTTTCTACACGATTCGAGCAATGTGGGAATTGAGCATGCAAATCTCGGTAAAATTTATAACTGATAGGAATCAGGAGACTGTTAAGAGACTGTGTATATCTGCGAGGAGGTTATTAGCTATATGAACATAGGCCAATGCAAAGAGTGCGGACCATAATAGAGATAGGAATCGGGCAAATCGAAGAAGAAGCAAGCGACATCGCAGATTTCTTTCTATATTATGAGCCAAATGAAAAAGGCAGAGCTGTATGTGTATAAACCATATCTGACCAAGACACACAAAATATCAAAAAGACACTAATCAATGGTCCAATTTATCAAAGATCATCGTACAAAATATACTTGTTGGAGGCGAGATATTAATTTGTTTGGTTGGCGGGGGTGACAATCACATGGGAATATACGCGGCAAAGAGATATCTTTATCAATGAACGACAACCACGCATGTCTTTTCGCTTTATTTTTCTCTGCGGTGGTTACGTTTACTTTGAACAACTTTTATTTTCAATAGCCATATAAACATTTATATAAAAATGAGTTTACTTTAACGGGCTTAAAAACATTATAGTTTCCTTCGCATAAGTTTTGATTAAGCGGCAACTTGGTCAACGTGTTTGGATGAGCGTATAGGCTACTTGATTAAAACGTCTGTGCTATATACGGTAGACATGGTAGAGAGCAACTTTGATCATTATGTCTATTATGTCTACAATGGCATGAATGGTTTAGATACAATTTTGGTCTTCACTGTCTGCAGTCTACAGGGGAACCTACTTCATTTAGGGATATTTGAAGGGAGTGCAGGTAAAGGGAAACCTACTTCATTTAGTGATCTTTAAAGGGAGTGCTGGTACAGGGAAACCTTCATTTAGTTATATTTGCAGGGAGTGCTGGTAAACAGGGAAACCAACTTCAATTAGTGATCTTTAAAGGGAGTGCTGGCACAGGGAAACCTACTTCATTTAGAGATCTCTAAAGGGAGTGCTTGTACAGGGAAAATTTACTTCATTTAGTGATCTTTCAAGAGAATGCTGGTACAGGGAACCATACTTCATTTAGTAATATTGATCAAATACCAATCAGATAGTGGATATCCAATATTCTGTAGTGTACATCTTAAAGTTTTGTGAAAAAAATAGATCGGAATGATTATAAGGAATCTAGCATTAAAGAATGGATGCAATAATAGTCCCCTTATTTGTTGTATCTCTCTTGCAGAAAACTCTGTACGCCTCATCGCACATTAAAAAATAATATTAAGGCATTCCCAAAATATACCAAATAAGGATAGCATATTGCCCAACCGCTTTTAATACAAAGATATCGTAAAAACATTAGCCATTGTTTTACCCTCTTTCTACATTCTGTCCTCTATCGGCCTGATGGGAGTATGTGTATCGATATAACCTGTTTGGTGTATGGCAAGCTAACACGAGGGCGGTATTAAATTGAGTAATTTCAGCAAATATACCAACTTCTTGCGTCAATAATTCCCGGGAACACTGGCCTGTAAACACCGCCTATATTAAAGAACGTCCTCAGCCTCAGTCAGCCATAGCCCTCAACAACCAGTTTTAAGCATGTCTAAATTCAAGAACATCTTACTTATGTTTATAACCTGTTGTTTTCCAAGATGGTGAGGTGGATCCGGTAATAGTGGATAAATCTTCTTCTCTTTTTCAAATAAGGTATGTGCTGAATATTGGTAACTACGTTATTTATAACCAAACTCAACCCAGCAGTTAGCATAATTTTATTTCTCATATATAGCGTTTTTAATTTAGACTTTTAATCATGTTGATCACTACGGTATACAAATGACATTTATTTAAGAAATACATTCACATTCATTTATCTAAAAACATCTAACGAAACCATACTGTCCTTATACTTATAACTATCCATCTCACAAATCTATATCATAATCAAAACGTAGAAGGCGCCAAAATTCTGCATTATCTAAAACTCGATATGCAAATGAGTGTCATCGAAAACAGGAGATTCGTGAAAGGCAAATATTGTGTGAAATTAGGTCATCAAGACCAAAGGAATATCTAAGTAAATCAAAGCGCGAACATTTGAGTGAAAAATATTAGTGGAAAAAGGAATCCATCCCACTTTATAAAGTTTTTTTTTCATGTTTCTAAGACAATTATCATAATTTTATAAAGTCAAAAAAAGAGAGTTAAAAAAGGAGAAAAGTCCATCTTCACTGTTGGTGATAATTCCACAACGGTATTGGGTATTATTCCAATAATACAGTTTATACAGTATTATAGATAGCTATCTACCAAGCAGCAGAGCTCTATCTAATAAGACTTATAGCAGAAAAGTATTCTGATCTGATGAGCGTATCAGGTATAGCGGGATGGCAAATCAACACCATTAATGGAGAGTTCAACTTATGCAGTTTGCCTAGATAACTATCAGTCATAGAGAAAACTAAAGGCCAAAGCGAACAAATCTGTGTTTTTCTTTTCTGATTGTTTGTAACCCAGATATTTAAGTAGCGATGATTTCTGGGGAAATAACTGCGATACGCACGCTGTGAATTTGCAGATCTTAATCACATCGGTTTTCTTACTGCTAATGTTCACAAATTGGCTTTTTGAGTGTATGTAACCCGTGGCCCAGTTTTTTAAAAGGATAAAAATTACAATACGGAAATAGAAATTTTAGAATGATGAACCCTCTAGTGTTCATTACTGAAATAAAATGCGACAATTTGCTGATATCTTGTGAAGATTAGAGCATAAATTGTTCTTAAAACCATGTATCAATTTCTATGCATCAATAAGGCACCATAATAAGACATGAGTGTCATATATAATTGGGAATAGGAATAATGCAATGAAGAATGAACTCTGACCTCTAATGATACAGCACATTATCACACCAATCAAGTCGCATGGGACATTGCATGATAATAAATGATCATATAATACTTGCTTTATGACTTGCTAGTTTGGACTCTTTGAGAATGGCTTAATGTTCTGATTGTAAGCAGGGGCGTATCTAGACTCGCGCACCCCGTCTGGAGGAAGAGGAGAAGAAGGAGGAAGAGAAGGAGGTAGGGGAAGAGGAGGAAGGGTGGGGGATAGGCGGCGCTAATAGGGGGTTACGGGGTACGTTTTTAGTGTTAAAAATGCCAATTTTTGCGCGCAAAGGCGGGCGGGTAGGCGTGCGAGGGACATAAGAACGTTTGGAGTTATTGGACGTCGGTCGGAATATATACGCCTGCGTACATTGACGAGAAATCTGATATTTTGGAGGTGACTAGTAGAACTATCAATATGCTTTTTTAAACCTAAAGTTTTTTTCAACATAACAATTTTAAATCAAGAATGTATATATCAGTATTCACAACTTCTTTCTGGCATAAGCCTATATAAAAAGCCAATATTGATTGCTTTTCAATAAAATATCGGGCAAAAGTACACATCAAATCGCACTAAATGGGTTCGAAAATTGAAATAAAATCTCCTCAGACTCCCCCTGTCCGCGCTTTTAGACCATGTATACTTGAATCAAGAAAGTATCAGTATACAGGCTGTCCCAAAATGATTAGTACCCATCGATGCCCAAAGTTCAATAATTTTTGTCATCATCAAAATCGATGGGATTAGGTCCGTTGTTTTTACACCATCTTTGTCATACTGTTCTATTTTATTAGAATTTTAGATCATGAATATTGGAATTTTTTAAACTCAAGATACACTCCATTATGTAAAACATGGTGATTTCACCTTTTTGGCAAAGTGCTAAAAAATGTGTGTGCTATTACAGCTTGTTTGAAAGAAACTTGTGTATTCTCATAATCTCTTGTCTACTCAATATAATCCTGTGTGTCTTTCTATTGTAACTGTTATTAGTTATGGGTGCTCAAATCATTAATAATTCTTCTCCTTAATTCAATTTAACGGGTAAAAGAAGTTTGTCACACTTGAGTGACCACCTGCATTGTTTTATTTGACAAGTGTTTAGGGACTTCTAAATGAAGTGGTATTTAGTGAATCACCAGTGGCTTAGATTTCATTTTCACATTGGAGAATGGATTTCGTGAGGTTAAACACTAAGGGACTATATCATTTTTACCAAGTTTGGTATAAAATTGGATCGATTGAGCCCATATGTATGATGAGAGTGTCGGGTTTACGCGTACGGTGTTCAATGTTGGTGTACAAATCATAATTATTACTATTGACCATAGTAACCAGTGATGAGTTTGTTAACGATAATAACATGGGTTGAGACATATGTACGGATTTTCTTGAGTTCTTGATTGATACGGTTGACTTTTCTATCATCATGTCTTTGTATATATATGTCATGAAAACGCATGCATCCATTGATAATGTGTGAAGCCGTGTTAAATTGATTATTATAAAGATTGCATTATTTTGGGTATGAGTTTGGGTAATAACGATTTAATAATGAATTACAGTCAAGTATTGGTTTTAAGCATGAATTTGACGAGATTGTCTTGAATGACCATGTTAGATGAATAGTTTGAAAATACCTGGGGTGTTTAACATTAATATATATTTTGCGAAAGCTTTGATTATAATCTTGCAACACATTTATTATACTGATTTGTTTTAATACATACAAAATGTACATACACCCCTACAAACAACATTGCGAGAAATCATTATAAAAGATTGATGATTACGCTTTTATAAACGTGATTTATTGCAATTCAAATGTTGTTCGTTTTTAGCGTAGCTAATGGACCTAAGTAGCGTGTTTCAGTGAATTATATGCATAATGTCTCGATAGCTAGGCTCCAAATTGAACGATTCATCTAAAAATCGATCGGATAACAATGTGTAGAAAAGAACAACCAATTGATGATCAAGTTCAATGTTATACCAGGAAAGGTGATTGTTATACATAGGCGGCATCGGCGGCGTTAGGTAATCAACTAAATTATTAAAATTAATAACGTTAAAAGAGCATTACGACCAGAAAAGACGATCAATCTTGGTAGACAGGGGTAACGTTATCTATATCAATGCATATATCTATAGATCGTTCACTGTAATTTAGAAGTTTCGCTCAATTTAAACCTTTATATAATACCAGGCTTGTTTCATTTTGATGGGGTAACCCCTACCCATCGAATATAACAGCCCTGTGTTATATATTTAAATGATAATTCTAAAATAAGCATCCGTAGCCTACTGCGAATTCAATATCATTCTCCAGACCATCGTCGTTTGAGGTGGATTGCAGACAATTTGAATGTAGCATACTTACTAATATTGCTATCCTAAGAGTGCAATGTTGTAACCTTAGCTATACCACAATTCGATTTCCCCCTGTAAAACACGTTTAAACATCGTCAAAATATAATGATCATATCATATTCTGCTTTGTCATGGATGATCGGTATGTTGTGGCGTTGCTGTTACTCTTACTGGGTAAGTGTCAAGTTTATTTACTGCATTTATTTGCTTGGTTGTATTATGGTGTTTCTTTATTTGCTTTTTTTGCTGTGGAGTGTTTGTTTGTTTATTTGTTTGTTAACGCGGTCCGCCGCTCCTTACGAACCGACATTTGGGCATTTGGGCCGCGGCACTTGGGCCCTGATCATTGCAATAGAGCCAGGCTCCTAGCCCCTATAAACAGCATGTTATATGAAATGAAAGGCTGCAGATAAAGTTAGACAGAGCAACTCCCAACTAATCAAGTGAGCAGATTTGCACAGCATTTGTTGGACGCGAGAACAGACGGTCACAGTATTCCATTCACAGTTGCCAAATGGGCTATACGGTATTCCATTCGACCGTGGGGACAGTAGCACATAATTTTAGTAGTTTTGTCACAAAAGCAAAACGATCAGGAGTTGATAAAAAAAACACATCTAAAACGACGGGATTCATCATCCTTGCTTTTAACTTGAAGATCATGATATTGTCTTAAATAAATGACGTAATTAATCCGATTAAGCTGGTAGGTCTATCTATAAGTTAGATTAAATAAAGTTATAGTGAGTACTGAAAAATAGTGGAAACTGAGTAGATAGAAGTTTTTGAAATGTTGGCCTAATAAAGTAAACAAGACTCAACAAGTTTCTTTAACCCTAGTCCCTAAGCGTTAAAAATTTAACGAATTCAAATTTGGGAGGAAAGATCACTCTTCGCCCGCGACGGGGATCGAACGGGGCCGTCGGCGTGGAAGTCGGCGTGGAAGTCGGACACCTCAGACCTAACCGATTGCGCTAATAACGAGGGAACTCGAAAATGGTAACTTTTTCGAGACAATTTTTGATGGCTCGCCTGATCGTGCCACGCGATAGACACATCAAGCAAACGGTAGCCTACATATAGCAGCTATTTGTATGTGGCCTCTGTGAAGGTTAGGGTTAAAACATAAACAAAAGGTGTATGTTAACCCTAACGCCCTAAGCGTGTTTTTGACAATTAAACTACATGTACCAGGGGAGAAAAGCGGGTTAGGGTTTAAAAGATCACTTTTCGCGATATAATATATCTCACCATGACGACCGACTAAGGTTTTTAAGTCGACATGGTAAGAAAGGTTATCTGTCCATGTCGACATAATTATGTCTATAAATATTTGTCAATCTCTCTATGTCGTCAAGTAGGATGGCATTAAATAGCGTTTAGACCCGGGGCTTAGATGCTTCCGTTATTTAGTCATAGTTGTGGGTTGCTTTATATCAAACCATCAAACAAAGTTGAACGTTATGGCACAACCTGTTCTATCTTTTTACAGCTTGTTTAAGGATATCTACAGTTGATGGCATTATGTGCAGGCTTCAAAAAAGGTATGACCTTACCACCAGAACATATCGTTGGTCTATGCTGACGAAAGACCGTTGCTACTGTCAAGCAGTGACCGCGGCTCAAAGCAGGAGTCCTCATCAAAGCTGTCCTACAAGAGACGAACATGACGAAGCCTCGGAATTCTGGTTTACTGATGACAAAGGACCTCTCACAGTGAGAGAGAACTGGACTCCAGAGAAGCTGAATGAGCTTCTTGACAGAGTGGAATATTGCAGTAAGTTCATAATTGTTGTGTGTTTTACTATTATAAAACGTGGTAGTTTTTTTTTCCGAGAGCTTCTTTTTATAGGATAGGATACATGTCAACAAATTTTAAATTACAAAATTATGGAATAATTCTCCTCTTAAATTAAAGACATTGTTCGCCAAGATCGGTTAACCATTAAGAAAGCTACACTGAAAAGAATGAAACAAGGTGCCACTTCATTTTCGCAATTGAGTTTTGAACAAGTGTGACAGATATGAGCTGCATCAATTGAAGCATCCGCCGCAATCGTCATCTTATTATTCTCAAAATTTTTCAACATAAAAACAATTTGGGCTCGTCCCCTATTCTTTTGCTTCCGATCCCGCTGTTTGCCTGATAACCCTAACTACAAATATGCCCTTGTTGTGTGGGGTGGGGGTGGGTGTGGGGGACGTCATAAAAGAAAATGACCGCCTCCTAATACAGAAACATCTGCGGTAATTGCCTCTCAGATGTTCGTTTTGTTTGTTATCAGTCCGGGCCATTTCCCGTAGGTATTACCCATAAAGGGGGAAAGAAGCTGATCCAACTAGTGAGGTTCGTTTCCTTTGAAATATTATTAATGGCATTTTACTTTTGAAATACACCCTAAATGGACACGATTTCTTTTCTTTTGATTGTTTATATTTTTCAATTATACACTCGGTATTGATCTATACTGTTCCCTTAATGATTTCAACAACGATGAAAATATACCTTCACAACAATTTGCTATTAACAATTAACATGATTAACCAAACCTTGTTTTCTTACAGCATTCAACGAGTGTATTTCCAATCCATGTCAACATGGTGGCTCATGTTTCGATCAAATTGGAGAATATATCTGTCAATGTTCAAGAGGTTATACTGGGGTTGATTGCGAAACCGGTAAGAATTATAAGTATAAGTATATTTTCGGACGTTTTTATATAACTAAGTTCATACTCGCGTCGTTGCGTATGGACATCGAAAGTTGACATTGCTTCAACTCGCGCACCGATATCCGTCGACGTCGGTCGATGCGCAACGACTTGAGTATGAACGCACCTTAGAAGGCTGACGACAATGATAACGACGACGACTTGTGGCGGTGGCGCGTCGGTCGTGACGTTGCAACTTCTGTACGGTGGGGTTGTAAAAAGTGGCAGCGATTGGGGTGGTGACAATGAAGATGGGTGGAAAGACAGTGACGACGACGACAGGGTAGATGTCGATGACGATGATGGACAGATACCTTGGATACTTTCCATTCCTCTCTCACTCCAACAATGATAGCCTATCACGCGGCGCCGCGGGTTTATTATGTAACAGAGTCTGTCAACTAACCCAAAGGCTGGTGAACATACAATGTAACGGCTGCCAGCTGTCGTGTATTCATTTTTCTGTACGGGGGGGGGGGGGGGGTGGAATGTCAGCATCGTCCCCATTTTCACAATGGACATAACAATATTATTTACTTTATTCATTTCCAGATATCGACGCACCTGCCTTCATTGCCTGTCCAGTCAACGTTACACTGGAGACCGACCCCGGAGCATCCACCACCGTGGTTGAATGGAACAGAGCTGAAGCTTCCGACAACTCTGGGAATATACCAAACCTGACATCTAGCGTCGAGTCCGGGTTTTCATTTCCAATTGGTGAAACTGTGGTTGTATATGAAGCAAGTGATGCAAGTGGCAATACAGCAGTGTGTTCTTTTTTCGTCAAAATTACAGGTTGGTATAGAGTAGACTAATGTTCTTCCTCTTCATATGGGCCATTTACCCTATTCATTCCATTAAACCATGCCACCGAGCTGGAGTGGGAAACCAGCATATTATCTCCTTACACTGTGTTACTTAAAGGCTGAGATTAGTCTCAGCTTAAACTTGGACACATTGTCATGTTGAATTTTTTTAATTTAATTAATTTACTTCAGAATTCAAGATGAACATTAAAAAATGCCATTATTGTTGTTTCTACTAAAAAAACACCCAGCAAAACTTGATTAAAACAATGTTTTCAATATGTTGGAATACCACCTTTAACCATGTAAAATGATGATCTCGGCTAGATCAGCATTTTTGAATTGACGTTTTGTTGTACAAAGAGGGTTGATTTTTCTTAATCCTTATAGGTGTAAGACAATTATAGATGTAATACAATTGTAAAAATATACAAATCCCAGTTGTTATCATATATTTTTGTAATTGAGGGCGCTGCCTCCACCGCATCTCTTAATGCCCCTTAAAATGAAAGTTGTGGCAGAATAATTACGTTAAACACGATTAAAGAGAGGTAAATTTGTTATCAATCATGAATCGCCGTTGAGTCATGTTAATAACTTGAATATTATTAGCTAATATCATAATTTCGTTGACATTATATAGCCCACGACATTGAAACGTACGTATCCGTGAATTATATTGACCAAAATATCCTATGTCTATTTAGATGTTGAAGCACCTGTGTTCAATTTCTGCCCGGTCAACATATCACAGCAGACCGATCCTTGGGAAACTGCAGCCGTAGTAGGATGGAACAGCACAGAAGCTCACGACAACTCTGGGAATATACCATACTTGACATCTAGTGTCGAGTCCGGGTCTTCATTTACCATTGGTGAAACTGTGGTTGTATATGAAGCAAGTGATGCAAGTGGCAATAAAGCAGTGTGTTCGTTTATCATCAAGATAACTGGTAAGTAGACGTGAGCGATTGTTGTAACAAATACTATTCTGTTTATATGAGTTTTTTCTTTTGAAAAAACAAAATATATAAAGCACCAACGAGGCCCTTATGAACACATCTTGACTTGAGTTAGACAAAACAAAAAATCAATGGAAATGAATAATTTCAATAATGCGATAACTTGTCAACGGTAACAAAATCGTCTTGGACGCGGATAATTTTCTTTTTATCTAATTACGTTTGTAGGCCTAATAAAAATCTTACAAATATTGAATATAAAGTCCTTTGCAATGTTCCATTTCAATGGCTTCATTGTGACCAAAAAAATCAATGGTAATGATTAATACACTAAGCTGTCGACAATATGCCATTTTCTTGGACGCGGATATTGTTCTTGATCTAATTTACACAGAGAAAACGATGTACAAAATATCGCTGTTCAATTTCGGTTGTACACTTTTTCAAACAACAAATGTGTAAAAGTTATACATCGTTGTTTAAAGAAGACAACATTTTTTTAAACAGGTGTTGTTTACAGTATAAAGAACGCCGTTCACATCAATACAAAGTGATCTTGAACAACGTTGTTTACTTATGACGTCACAAGTCACGTGTCACAATGATTCGTTCGCGATATGCTGCAAATTAATGGCCGCCGTATTTCGTTCGGTAAACAAATTTCGATTTTAAATCATAATTTTAAAGATTTTGCTGACAAGATGGGGAAATACAATCAAGAAAATAATGAAATATGATGACCAAAGAACCGATATAGTTTGATGATAGACGGCGAAGATGGATATTTTTTGCAAAAATATCATTTTAATTTCGCGATTTTGCTCCACAGACAGAAGGCATCCGAATTCGACAGTTCTGCCGTTCTGTCTGTGTACTTCAACACAAGAAATTCAAGTCTTCAAATCGTGCTGGAATTTTAAACAACTACCAGTAAACAACCCTGTTTTTTTAACAACCATCATTTAAACAACCCTGTAGTTTTAAACAACCACCATTAAACAACCCTGGTTATTTAAACAGGCCAATTTCATCCATGAGGATTGAACAACTTTCTTTGAACAACCCAAGATGATTGAACAACTTTCTTTGAACAACCCAAGATGATTGAACAACTTTCTTTGAACAACCCAAGATGATTGAACAACTTTCTTTGAACAACCCATGAGGATTGAACAACTTTCTTTAAACAACCCTTGAAAATTGAACAACAATTTTTAAACAACACCAATGTGTAAAATCTGATTTTAAACATGTTGTTTAAAAAGTTAAACAACTAGGTGTTTAAAACTTTAAACAACCCCAGATGTTTAATATTTTGAGCAACAAGTTGCTCAGCTCACCCGTCAAACAGCAGTTGTTCAATTTTTTAAACATGTTGTTCACTTTTTTTTTTACTGTGTAGTAATTAGGTTATGTAATAAAAATCTTGCAAATATGGGTTTCATACTGCTGCTTTTATAGTCTTTTTATCGCTTTATTTAAGATAGAACAATTGTTATACATCGAAATAAAATAAGACATACAATGAAGGAAAATAGTAATATTTGTTTTACATTTGACAGAATGCCCTGGTCCGCTTGGCATGAAGGATGGTTCTATACCGGATAGCAATATAACGGCATCGTCACAGAGGTATGCATCTACCAAAGGCAGCAGCGGACGACTTGATGGCAGCGGAAGGTGGGCTGCAGCACTTTCTGATTACCGTCCCTGGATACAGGCAGACATTGGTTATCTAGCCCTTGTGTATGGTATAATGACGCAAGGAAGCAGACGGGGTAGTTATGTGAAAACGCTCAAGGTGTCCACATCTAACACCACAACAGACTCTGGGGTCTTTATTGAAGATGGAGACGACGAGGTAAAGGTATGTATCAAAGTAATGTCATGTCATGACATGTCGTGTCATCTTTTGTCATGTTGCATGTCATGTTATGTTATGATTACCATCACACTACATGTAGGAATAGGATGGCACTTGATAAATCAATTCATTTAATTAAATCATTTCATTTAATTAATTCATTTAATTTAATTAAACACAATAACGCTATAATACTAGTAAATGAGATAAATGAACTTAATGACATGTTTTCTCTGTTTCATCTTATATTAGATATTCAAGGCAAATGACGATACACATACCGCCGTGACTATACTCTTTCATGGACCCGTCAGTGCAAGTTTAGTCAGGATCTGGCCTTTGACTAAAGGAACGGATTATTTCGCGATGAGATTTGAATTATTGGGCTGCAAATCATTTCAATAATTAAAAACAATAACGCTGAATTGGTGTACATTATAAATATTACATTGATGTTACGTTAAATTTATGAAATACAAATTTGTATATATTATAGTATTTAAACACCTGGTGGATATTATGGCTGAACCTGACTTTGACTCTCATTTAATCATGTTAAAGGTGTCTGTTCCGATCACTTTTTTGGGGCCATTATTTTTTTCTTCACATCAAGATATTTTGATATCAGAAGAATCCCCATATTTTTCTTATTATGTCTGTAAAATCTTAGGGGCCAGAAATGTTCCATTTAGAAATGATAGGCTAAAATGTGGTGAATTACTGCCAAAGGTGGTTAACCACCAACCAGTTTGTGTACAACTCAATGGGCAAATGTTTTGTGACCTTGTGCTTCTAAACTAAAAATAGAACCATTGGAATTATGCAACTCAAACTTTGGAATGCAACAATTTTAAGGATGACCTTTCATGTAAAATAGAAAACATCAAGTTGAAAATCGGCCAACAATCGGAACATCTACCTTTAATGGTGCTATCATGCATTGTTTTGCTACATGTACATTATTTCTTCATCAGTGCATCGTGAATCTCTATCCCATCACAGTGTGATGAACAATTATGAATTAAATGTCATCAAATGTTTACGCATTGAACTTAAAGTAATTAGTCATTTGAATGAAAAAGTGAATTAAGCAATTTAATAACGCAACATATTACTGTATATGGCGGTTTCAAAGTTGTAGCCTCATTAATATTCATACCACCTGATTCACCATGGGCGGGATGGCGAATCCCCAGTGCATCAGTATGTATACCTTCGTGTGGAAGAGGTTGCAAGTTGCCTTGGCACACTGTTGCAACGGCCAATTGGTGCGCGGAGTGCTATTTATTTTACCAAAATCTAACTAAATTACCTGTGTGGGTCAGATTACAGCTCCGCTTGTGCATTCATCTTATAAATATTTTACATTGATAAATGAATGAATAAATAAATAGATTAATTCATTTACGAGAATGCTGTTGGGTGTCTGGTCATTTTGACGTCATATATGGAATTATTGTTTGGTATCATTTGAAGCTAGTAGGTTTTAATTAGCATACTTCTTTTGAAATGTCATAATTTTAGCGATATTAATGCATAGATCATTTTAAGAAATATATCATAGTCTATGTCCAAGTATGTCGGAACCATCCATACATGGACATAACCCGCTTGAATTTTCCTAGAACAAACAAAGTCTTGAATCAGAAATCACTCAGTGTAGCTGGTCCGCAGTCATCAGGTCATGGAACAATCTCCCTCGTACTGAAGAGAAACTGACATCTCTCAGATTTGTTGTAATCTTAAGACTCGCCTTTCCCTATGCTAATTTGAGTTCTGTGTCGCATGCGCTATGATGAACTCGGCATGGAATAGCGCCTTACTTATACCCTTCCTTTTGTAGGATGACTTGCCAGCCAATTCTCCTGCACTTCTCTTGCAACATGGTCAAACCCCGGCCAAGGTACAGGAGAGTCAGTCTCATGTGACCCACTCTTGGTATTGAGCAAAGACATACTCGGTGAATTGTATTGTTCTCTTTCATTGTGATGCTTGAAATTCGTTTACGATTCACCACTGATATGACTCTAGTAGGCTGATAACTGAAGCCTATAAGCTTGGAGAATGGGTCTTGTCATTGGTAATTTTAATTTGTAGTTGCTATTGTGATTATTGTTTTTGTTGTGCATTTATGTCTTGTTAACAGTCTCTGCCTCTTAGGGCGTACCATGTGGTGATTCATGGGTCCTCAGATCAACTTTTTAAAAAAACTAGTGATACATTACCATAACATTATACTACTGCCAAATTTTAAAATTCCTAAAAGTTTTGGTTCGGTCGTAAAAAATCACCGAAATGTCAGGAACAAATCCCAGTAAAATGATTACTACGTTGCCTATAAGTATAACTATGCGCACCATGCACATCCCAACGAAAGGAAAACATATTTTGAAACCTCCAGTTGGGTACACAACAAAAGTGAAACAAAATCATTGGGATCTCGTTGGCGCGTCACATTACTCTGACCTTGAAACCGTGACGAACAGCGTCGTTAGCAGTTTTCAAGCCCTTATAGTTTGGCGCGCCAATGAGATCCCATTACATAAACAAGTTCATATGGAAGAACTCAGAGCCTTTAACAAATTCAAAAGTAAAAATTGTTGGGATCTCGTTGGCCCATGGAGATAATCCAGGTCAAAGGTCAAGTTTTACCATTTTGAGCCATTTTCACACCTCCGTAAATCCGTGCGCCATCTTTAAAACACCTTGGAAATGACATCTACTTGCAAAGATGGTTTACCTTGAATAAAAAATGAAGAAACTGGTTTGGGATCTCAGAGATTTTTTTTTTAATGATTTTTTACAAATTTGCTCAAGAGCAACTTGCACTGCGTGCAAGTCAGTAATAGCAATTTGTGCATTGTCCAAGTTCTTATAAATCAGTGCGCCAACAAGATCCCATCAACTTTTTGATTTATTTGCTTAGTTTGGCCACCATTCAATAGATACCACTGGAAAAAACTTTGGGATTTTGATGGCGGTTAATTCTACATGATCGCAAAGTTGAGGTGTCATCAGCTCTATTCTCGAGCCTTTTTGGGCCATTTATCAGATTATCAGAATATCAGATTCCTTTGGTGAATTTTGACATGTCATATAGGACATTGTTTTTCATGCATTTTAAACCATTCTCAACCCATCAACATTAATCTGTTGCATGATGTTTCATAAATTGCATATTATGTCTTCAGAATTCAACAACCCTGTCGAATTCGGAAGACATGACTTACATATTTTGAAATCGACATTACAGACTACAGACAAAATGCATAGAAATCAATGTCCTATATGACATGTCAAAATTCACCAAAGTAATCTGATATCCTCGGACTTGGTCTGAAATGGCTCAAAAAGGCTTGAGAATAAAGCTGATGACACCTCAATTTTGCGCTCATTTAGAATTCACCGCCATCAAAATCCCAAAGTTTTTTCTAGTGGTATCTATTGAATGGTGGCCAAACTAAGCATATAAATCAAAAAGTTAATGGGATCTAGTTGGCGCACTGATTTATAAGAGCTTGAACAATGTATGTGGGGCTATTACTGACTCGCATGCACTGTAAGTTGACCTTAAGCAAATTTTTAAAAATCGTTTTAAAAAAAAATCTTAAAGATCCCAAGCTGGAATCTTCATTTTTGATTTAAGGTAAACCATCTTTGCAACTGGAGATCATTTCCAAGGTGTTTTAAAGATGGCGCACAGATGTACGGAGGTGCAAAAATGGCTCAAAATAGTAACATTTGACCTTTGACCTTGATTATCTCCATGCGCCAACGAGATCCCAACAATGTTTCCTTTTGAATTTGTTAAAGACTCCGAGTTCTTTCATATGCACTTGTTTATTGAATGGGATCTTGTTGGCGCATCAAATTATAAGGTCTTGAAACTGCATAAGAGCGCTGTTCGTCAAGGGTTCAAGGTCAGCGTAATATGACACGCCAACGAGATCCCAACGATTTTGTTTCACTTTTGTTATGTACCTAACTGGAGGTTTCAAAATATGTTTTCCATTCGTTGGGATGTACTTAGCGCGCATAGATATACTTATGGGGAACGTAGTAATCATTTTACTGGGTTTTTTTCCTGAAATTTCAGTGATTTTTAACGACCGAACCAAAAATGTTAGGAATTTTAAAATTTGGCTATGGTATAATGGTATGGTAATGTATCACTGATTTTTTTATAAAGTTGATCTGAGGACCCATGAATCACAACACCCCCCAAAATGGTACACTCTTACAGGCACAGACTGTTAAATTAAGAGAAAAATAAAACATATCGCTAACACCAGGGGCAAGAAATATAAAAATAAAATAAAAAAGACCTCACATCCATATGGCAATTGGGAAGATGAATGCCAGTGCCAGTCTAATGTTGGTCTTAGTGCTGAGGGAACTGTTACAGTACAGATTTATCAAAATCTGATTGATACACACACCTACCACTGCTACAAAAGAATTTGTATATATGCATTGTTTTCAGAACATGGTTACACGTCATAGTGCTGGCTTTTCAGCATACCTCACATGGTAATTGTTCTTGTTAAAGGTATCCCTCATAGCTAGATATTGCCTTCCTCAAAATAAGTATATAAAGAGTTGAAGAGTGCAAGTGACTTTGTCTGACCCCTTGTCTTAACTAGATCAATTCTAATTTCTGATTTTAAAATCTAAGGTGAACTTCATATCATCTTTGCTGCATGCCAAAATAAAACTGCCCTATTAGGCGACGAAAAGCCTGTTCTACAGGCCCAACCAACCCTCAATTTTTAGAAATTGGTGGAGAAAATTCAAATGCAAATGAATACCGACCCATATTTCTGAAATCTTTCACAAAATAGCAAAATTGTTAGAGTTTTCATGTTACAGTGGAACCTTCTTAACACAAAGTTGCTTGGACCACACAATGTAGTTTGGGTTAACAGGAATTTTGTGTTATCAGGTTTAATAGTATTAAATGTAAAATATAAGCTCGGGACTTGACCTTTTTTTTGGCATTATCAGAAAATTTGTGTTAACAGACTTTGTGTTAACAAGATTTCATTGTATTGAGAAGGGAAAAGCCTGACCATATTTCTCCTGTAATCTGCAAAAACCTAGCAAGTCTGTTGAACGTAAATTTGAGAAAACAAAAGGAAAACGGTTTCCATATTTTTCCAGACTACTAGGTTCTTCCAGATGAAAAACTGCCGACAGGGAAGAGTTTCACACACTTTAAACTTGATAAACTGAAGGGGGAAAACCTATTAAGTCCAAATATGGGTCTAACTCAATTTTTTTCCAAAATTTGACTTACTAGGTTTTTCCAGATTACAGGAGATTTGTCTATAACTTAACATCCTTAATGATCCATTGGTTTGTTTTTAACAAATCCAATGCACGGAATTAGATATGTGAATTCCTCACTCCATGCTCTTGTGTAGCAGTTGCTTGTGAACCAAACTAATGACAATGATCCCCTAAAATAACAGAGAACAAAATGCATAAACAGTGTAGAAAAGGAAAGCAACAAATTGTACGTAACATAAAAGTATTTCAATTGTTTATTTTCTTTTATGAAGCATTGGTACAAGCCTAATTACATCATACAAATATGTATAAATTCATTCTTCAAACTATAAATACACTTTGATCTTGATAAATTGAACACAAAACTGATACACTGTAGAGTATATGCCATTCTGTAATGTGGCATATCACTGTTACCCTTTTCTATTTCAATGTGTTGAACAAGATAAAATGGTTTTATTCTATAGTTTGATCAGTTCCAAATTGGCAAACTATAGTTTGAAATGTGTGATTAATACCACCAGATTCAATCACAAGCTCTCTGATTACGTAAGTATTGTATGGGGAGGGAGTCAAATATGAAGCTGTAAGCATGGGTGACAAAAGACACCCCTAAATGCATATTTTCTCTTCAGCCAAAATTCTAGATACAATAATGAGGATTTTGAATGTGTTCATTCCCAATTTGACCCCTAAACGAGTTAAAATATGAAACACACAGAGAGTATTATCAGTGTTCCAATTTTTTGGTGGCGAGTATATAATATACAAATTAACTTTGGAAAATAGATTGTGATATAGTCCAATAATCTTTATATTAAAAGACATCTTTACGGACAATACGACCTTGAGTCTGCCCACTGTTCATCAAAGTATTTATATAGATGAAATGCTGATACTGTTTGTCAATTGAATTGTAAATTCACCTTGTACTTTTAATCACACTTGTCATTCTGAGATTATTATCTATTTTATAATACGGCACTAATCATCGCATATCATGATCTGTCCAATGATATCAAAATCATCTTATTGGGATGAAATCTATAGGGTTTTGATTTTGATTTCTCTGGACACTCCTACTATCATCCTACTTGCCAATCCTACTCCTACTATCATCCTACTATCATTCAATATCTCATCTCTCTAGGTGCGACGTTTATATCCCAAATGTGGAGTTTGTCGCAGTATCTGACAGATACAGATTTGACAATTTAGGTCAGCTGTCCTTTCACAATACGTGTTACACCACCAGTGCTCTAAAGAGGGGGCAATAGGTTTTGCAAGAGCCCCTCACATCTGTATATATGTGTATACTATCCCCTCGTGAGCAGTCAATAGTTGTATAAAATTTTAAGATACTCTATACAGAGAGATTCTGTGTTTTTGATTAGCGGCCATAAAATCTATTGAAGTATCTCTTGGCAAGTAAAAATAGTGATCTTAACACTTTCCGCGCGGCTATTAGTTTTACCAGTCACAAACAGATTTTTCAGAATCCTTTTCCAATTTTCAAAGTCTAGCTCAAGGATTACTGAACCACTAGCAGGCATGTTTGTACTTAATTCATTGCATTTCTCATAGTGATTCCAAATATGGTAATGAAATGCAATAATCTTGACATTTTTGAAACATTTTGTGAAATTTTGGAATGTCGTCTGCAGACGCCTGCCGCGTGGAAAGTGTCAACTCCACTTCAAATAGAGATTTACTAATTTGGAGGTCATTCCCAAGGTTGTTCTGAATGAGGAGGGGCCATGGGCCAGAACAGAAAGAGCAGAACCATGTTGCAAAACACTTTTTGAGTTCTCTAAAACAATTGCAACTAATCCAAAACACTGGATCTCTATATTGTGTATGTATCTTATGGAGGTGGACAACCATGAGTGTGCAAATATATGACATTTGGTAAACACTATACTTCTGTTATTTTCAAAACACCAACAACTCTTAAAAAACCAGGTCGAATTGGCTAGGACATCGTGAAATATGCACACCACCTAAACCATTTTAACCCTATTTTTAAGGTTGTGTGCAAAATGTGACCCTTTTGTTTTAAGAGTGTAGATATCCAGGTTTTCCTACCTTAGAGTCACAAATGTTATGCACTTATCAATTGCAACCCCTGACCCGGGGGATCAGGAACTAGCTGGGATTTGGGCCGGGGCATACATATTGCCAATGTGACATCCCCGGACAGTTGTGTACGGTCCCCCCAGCGCGGGGCAACATTTTTTGTACGTCCCCGCTACTGTCGGGGCCGGGACAAAGTGTAAGCACCGGCAACAATAGTGTGTTACGTCTGACTACAGCCATTATTAAGTGAAGAACATTTTAGAAATCAGAAAGAACTAAGTCTTATATCTTTAGATTAACCAGTGTTATAACCTTTGTACTCATTTGAACATAAATCAACTAGTACCAACTCACAATAGTCGTCAGGTTATAACTCTCCTGGCTCACTTTTTCAGTGATGTACGTCCCCACTACACACCCAGGGTAGGGGGCACACTTTGAACGTCCCCGTACATTCCCCCTCATAGCCGGGCAACATTTTTTTGTATGTCCGCGTAGTCCCGCCATGTCCCTGGTCCCCTGGGGCCGGGGTTGCAATTGATAAGTGCATTAACCTAACAGGATAGAAGCTGTGATCTACTACACCATCTGTGATGATCTACAATGTGTGGTTGCATTCACCAGTATAAAAGAAGATCATACTTGCATTCTGATATGTCTATTTTCAAATGATACCAAATGTGTAGAAATCACTTGCTAGAATATAGGGACGTCTCAAAATCAATGTGCCAAATCATAGCACTTTATTGAACAGAGGTCAGAGTTGTTCTTTTGTTGAAATTGGCACATTTAGATTAAGACCTCTGCACATCCTCAAGTAAGTGGTTGAGCACAGATATAACTGATTGCTACCAATGTGGTATCATTGTAATGCACAGAAACATTGAACACATCAGCTTCCCATATGTAGCACAATATAAATATATCAAGATACACCTGTAAAATTGGTGATTGAAAAAGATTTTTGAACTTATTTGAGGTGTTTATATTGGGCTATTCCAGATAAAATCCGCACCCCCCCCTATAGAGGAATTAGGATTTCCAAACTTTTTTTCGATTGTCGGGCCTTGGAATTCCAGACTTTTTTTCAAAAGGATGGTCTGGAATTTCGTCTCAAAATTGGTCTACCCATGAATCAGCACCCTATAGAGGAATTCGGAATTCCAGACTTTTTCAAAGGATGGTCTGGAATTTCGTCTCGAAATTAGTCTACCCATGGTCAGCACCCTATAGAGGAATTCGGAATTCCAGACTTTTTTCAAAGGATGGTCCTGGAATTTCGTCTCGAAATTAGTCTACCCATGGTCAGCACCCTATAGAGGAATTCGGAATTCCAGACTTTTTTCAAAGGATGGTCTGGAATTTCGTCTCAAAATTAGTCAGCCCATGGTCAGCACCCTATAGAGGAACTCGGAAATCCAGACTTTTTTCAAAGGATGATCTGGAATTTCGTCTCGAAATTAGTTTAACCCACGATCATCACCCTATAGAGGAACTCGGAAATCCAGACTTTTTTCAAAGGATGGTCTGGAAATTCGTCTCAGAATTAATCAGCCATCCCATTGAGGACATTCAGACATTTTTCAAAGTATGGATTCAAAATTAGCCAGCTTGTATTGCATATTTATTTAGGCCTATTTATTTATTTATGTATTTTTTATGAGGAGTGTGTGTATATATATCGATTTATTTATTCATTCATTTATTTGTTTAATTATTTATTAATTTATTTATTAGTATATTTATTTATTTATTTATTTATTTATTTATTTATTTATTTATTTATTTATTTATTTATTTATTAATTTAGTTATTTATTAGTTTATTTATTTATTTATTTATTTATTTATTTATTTATTTATTTATTTATTTATTTATTTATTTATTTATTAGTTTATTTATCTATTTATTTATTAGTATATATTTATTTATCTATTTATTAGTATATTTATTTATTTATTATTAGTATATTTATTTATTTATTTTGTATTTGTTTTAATTTGATTTATCACAACTATTCTTCATTTCTTTCATAAGTTCAACACCCCAGCCCCCCCCCCCCCCCCCCCGCCCCCCCCCCCCCCCCACACACCCCCCTGGGATTCCAACATATTTAAACATGGTTTTAATCAAGTGTTGCGTGAGTTTTGGTGAGGTAGAAACAACAATAATGGTCATTTTTAATGTTTCATCTTGAATTCTGAAGTAAAATTCATTACAAAAAGAATTCAAAGTACCTTCGTGCCCAAAAGAGCACAAGCTACTTTAATAGGACCCCGGCAGAAAACACATGTAAGAAAAGTACTGTAAAACAATTTTATTTCGCTAGCAGTTTAATTTCACTGATTTCACTACATTTAGGAGATCCAATTCGCCGAATTAAATGTTCGTCAATTGTTATTTATATGGTATAGGAAGATGGCAGCCCGGGAATACAAATTAGTGATATTAAATTGCCGGTAACAAGTGGTGATTAAATACTAATTCGCTTATTTGCTGTAAAATATTTTTTTTTTTTTAGTATCATCAAATGCAAACATAAGAAACTTTGATGCATAGTGCCTGCCAACGGTTAATATATGTCTCAGTTATAAATAGTCTTAGCTTTTTTTTTACACATCAGAAAATTTCACATTTCAATGCTGGGAGTTGTTTTTAACAAAGGTTTATTCTGCACACATCAATACATATTTGTGACTTGTATTTATATTCTATTTATAAACTGACGGTAGCCTATTACGGTACATTTCCAAACACTGGATCAGCTGAAAAAAGGTAGGGGTAGAGGGGCATTGATAAATAATCAGAACGTAAACAATTAAAGATGTGCGTGTTTATTCCCCGGGTTTTATTTCCCCTTTAATT